>VZRI01000967.1:61255-99107 GCA_013397515.1 Upupa epops | reverse complement strand
TAGAGAGAGAGGGCGGCAGCGCAGCAGAGAGAGGACAGCAGTGCAGCAGGGAGAGAGGACGGCAGCGCAGCAGAGAGAGGACAGCAGGGCAGCAGAGAGAGGGCGGCAGTGCAGCTGGGAGAGAGGATGTCAGTGCAGCAGAGAGAGGACAGCAGGGCAGCAGAGAGAGAGGATGGCAGTGCAGCAGAGAGGGAGGATGGCAGCGCAGCAGAGAGAGGACAGCAGGGCAGGGGTAGGAGACTGAAGCGTCCTTTCATCGTCCTGGCGTCGGCGGCGAGCTGAGCTGGGGAAGGAGTGACGAGGACGAACGCTGGGGGGGTGACATAAAATTAAAAGCTTTTAGTGTTTAAAATAGCGTTGGCACGGAAGCAGCTCTATGTTAACTATACAGACACTCGGCATCGGGGACAGTATCTACAAAAGAGAATGCCGTTACGCAAGAGACACCGAAGGGGAACAGTGCAGTCCATGCTACTCAGAGGTCGCTCTCCGAGGAGGGAACCAACTCTAGGGCAGGCGAGAGGCTGGGGTTTCGGCAGCTGAAGTCCTGGAGGGTTGGCTGTTCCTCTGCTGTACGGACGCGGCTGCTCTAATCGCTGATTAGAAGTTGGAGAGTCGATCTTCTTACAGTCCAGGCAAAGGAAACCAACCCCGAGGACAGCAACTCCTGAGTCCCAGGGAGGGGAGCACCCTCCCCACACACTCACACACTCACACTCACACTCACACTCTCCCCTGGATTCCAACGTCAGTGTCTGTGCATCACTGCTTCCGAGCCACCTGGCCTCTGGATCCAGGGGGCCGTGGCCGTGGGAAGGGAGACTGAACAGGAGGTAAAAGACAGCAGCAGTGCTCTGTTTGCTTTAAGACTGCCACAACCCTGGCTCCTCGGAGCGAGTGTCCCAGCNACACTCACACTCTCCCCTGGATTCCAACGTCAGTGTCTGTGCATCACTGCTTCCGATCCACCTGGCCTCTGGATCCAGGGGGCCGTGGCCGTGGGAAGGGAGACTGAACAGGAGGTAAAAGACAGCAGCAGTGCTCTGTTTGCTTTAAGACTGTTTGCCACAACCCTGGCTCCTCGGAGCGAGTGTCCCGGGCGGGTCACTGCCCCTACAGACCCCGGCTCCTGGGGAGAGGAGACCTCGTCCTCAGCTGCGCTCTCATCGTTTCCCTACGGCGCTTCCCAACGGAGCCGGGCGTCCTGGCTGGAAGCTGTGGGCAGCTGCTGCTGAGCGTGGAGCTCAGCTGCGAGGGAGGGAAGATGCTCACAGAGTGCAAGCGTCACTGCCGAAGGTCCCGGCAGGAGGCCGGTTCAGTGCTCTGCACTGCAGGTCCAGGGAGAGGCAGAGCCCGGCTCCTCCAGAGCCCCCGGCCCGGCTGACAGGAAAACCAGCGATGAAAAGCAGCAGCCCCTGCCGAGAGAAGCCGGCAGCTCTGCAGGAGCCCAGCCCTGGGCCTTCCTTCCCCCTGGCACAGCATTCCCCCCCACAGGGAGCTTCGCTGGGCGCAGGGAGAGCTTCCTTCTGCAGGCAGGGCTGCACCCAGCGGGGGAAGCTCCCGGGGCTGGGCCCCAGGGTCCAGACACGGGCACCGAAAGCCAGGGCTGGGATCTGAGAAAGCTCCCGTCTCCAGGCGCTTCTGAAGAGCTAGCACTGCTTGGGCCTCGCCTGCCACTCGCCCAGAGCCACCCCTCACCCAGAGCCACCCCTCACCGCTCCCTCCGCTGCTCTGTATTGCACTGGCACCAGCAGGGTCAGCACAGGCCCCTGCTGCTCTCTGTCCACAGCAGCTTCTAAGGCTCTGCAGTACTTGGGGACCGAGCAGCCCAGCAGGGCACTCGCCTTGTGCCTGGAACCGATCTGGGGAGGGGGAGAAGCTGGTCCAGGCTGGGCTGAGCAGCCCCGAGTCCTGAGCAGACGGAGGTTACCTGTCCCACAGCCACGTTCCCGAGAGGCAGCCCCATCCCGAGGTCCCCACACGGGCGCCAGGACACAGCACAGTCGATCCAACACAGCAGCAAAGACACAGAAGAGGCTGTGTCCACAGCACAAGGACCAGACCAACCCCAACCCCGACCCCTACCCCAACCCCGGGCAGCTCTGGCAGAGGAAGGGCCCGAGGAGGCGAAGGAGAGGGCAGGGAAAGGGAGTCAAAGGCAGAGCCGCTGGTGAGCGCCGCAGAGGTCTCCGCAGCGACTGCAGAGACAGCTGGAGCGCAGAAGCCTTTCCCCCTCCTTCCATCCCGCACCAGTCTTCCCAGAGAGTTTAGCTGGTGTCTCTGCTGAGTTACTGGGAGGAGGGAAGGGAGGGAAGGGAGAGAGCAGCCCCTGGGGCACCCTCACGCTGCAGGAAGGTAGCGCTGTCCTTGGAACGAGCCCCCTCAGTCTAGCAGAGGCCACCGGATGGGCCAGGAGGGGAGCTCTGCTCCCCCAAACCTTCCAGGAGGTCTCTGGAAAGGAAACTGCTCCAATCCACCTGCTGACTCAGCAACCCAGGGCCTGCAGCTCCTGGCCTGAGCCCCACACAGGCTCCTACCTGCCCGGCTCCCCCTGGGAAGGGAGACTTCAGGCTCCAGGGAGCAGAGAGCCCTGAAAACATTAACTGTGCCTCTAGCAGAAGGGATCTCTCAGCACCTCAGGGTGCCAAGGGAGCAGGAGTCACCGGGAGGAGGGCACCTTCTCCCCTGCCATCCCTAGGGGACGTTCACAGCGCCCGCGGAGGAGGGAAGGGAACACAAGGCAGCTCCTTCCCGGGGAGGAAAACGCTTCCCTGGAGTAAAGCTGGGCTGGGGGCACCCGTCCCAACCCCTAACAGAGGGGGGGTCTGCTCTGTCGCGGGTGCAGAGCGTCACTCAGCACTCACCAGCTGCTCCCAAAGCCCTCTGCTAGCAGCCAGAGCCACCCTGCGCCCCCCTGGGTGACAGCGCCCGTGGGGTTAGACCTCCCGAGGATGGAAAAGGGCACCAAAGGGAGCAGCCCTGAGGCGGCGGGGGCCAGGCTCTACCTGCTAGGGAGGGACACGGAGCCCTCGGAGGGGAGAGCTGCGCCACGGCCAGGCCCCCCCTGCAGCTGCCGAGTGCCCCCACGTGAGACAACGCCACACGTTGTGCACAACGAGACTCCAGCAGCTCCCCCCGACAGAAGGGCGACAGCAGCCCCAAACGAAGAGGAAGAAGGGGTGGTTTCCTCTCCCCCGTGAGCAGAAGCTGGCAGTCACCTCTGCCTCCTGCCAGCAGTCGCTCCCTGCCCGGCGCTGACTGATGCAGCCAGCCCAGAGCAGGCTGGGGCAGCATCACAGGCACCAGCCCCCCCTGCCCGGGGCGGTTGGGGTTTCCTTTGGAGAGGAGAAGCAGGAAGGGGGGAAATCAAAGTGCTCCTATGCAGGGAGGGCCGAGAGAACAGTCCTGGCATCAGCCACACAGCCACGCGAGTCGCCACGCCTGACCAAAGCTCCTCGTGAATAAACACCAGGCATTCACAACCCAAACCGGGGCGGGGGGGACAGAGAGAGGGAGGAGGGGGGGACACACAACCCGAATCAGATCTATACAGGAGAGATTCCAGCCATCCCTTCGTTTCTGGGGAGGGGAGGGGGGAGAGGCTGCCGTTGCTTCTCTTCTCTTGGGCTTCCAGCACCGCCGCTGCAGAGCGGGAGGCTGTGCCACGCCAGGGCTCTGCATTCCGTGTTCCAGCCCTGCTCCCCCCTGCAGAAGCAACCCCCCCACACACCCCAAACCCCGTCCGCGGCCCCACGCAGGGTCTGAAGGCACTTCCTCTCTCACATGATGTCGACAAAGAACTCGCAAGGGTTGCCCATAGCCTTCTGGAAGGACTGCCGGCTCCCCGTCAGCTCCGGAGGAACAGAGCTCAGTTCCCTCACGGGGGGCCCTCCGGGGGGTCCGCTCGTCCCGTAGACTTTGGAGCCCAGTTTGGGGAGGTTGTAGAGGGGCGGCACTCCCGGGGGGCCGTACGAGTGGTGGCTGTGGTGGCTTCTCTCGCTGGGGGTGGCAGAGAGGTGGCTGCGGTGGCTGAGCTGGCTGAGCGGCCTCTCCCTCCGCACGACGCCGGTGCCGCCCGCGCTGCGGGCCGTCTGCTCGGACTCGCTGCCGCTGCCGGCCGACTTGCGGTCCTTCTCCCTGCCGAGAGCCCTCCTGCTGTTCTCGCTGTTGCTTCGGTTGGAGCCGCTGCTTTTGCTTCCTACGGCGCCGAGGACACAGAGAGAAGCAGAGTTAGGTCCCGGGGAGCTGCGCGCGCCCCCCGCCCCTGCACGTCGGCTCCTACAGACCCCCAGTGACCGCTGGGATGGCAACGAGGATGGCAGACCCGGGCCTGAGCGTGCTGTGGGTGGCGTAGGGGGGGCAGCGAGCCGACAGGGTTGTGCCATGCACACGGCTACACGGAGACACCTCAGAGCTCGCACTGCGACCACGGCGGCGAACGCCACCGGCTGAGAGCCGCCCGCCCCGCTGCCACCCCGATGGATGGAGAGAACAGACAGAAGGAAGAAGCAAGGAGTTGGGTTTTGACTCGAGCAGATGAGGGAGGCTCTGTCGAGCTGGAACTGTCCTTCCCTACCTTCTCGAGGCAAAAGCTGCTCCAAAAGGAGCGCCTTCGCCTTCGCTCCCCTCGGTCGCGCTGGGTGTCCTCACACCCAGGGCCCAGCTGCCTGAGCTCACCCGCCGTCCCTAGGCTGGTGGATTCAAATTCACCCCTGGGGAGCGTTGAAGCGCCCTGCGATGGAGCTGTGACCTGCAGGGTGCTCCCAGCAGAGGCTACGAATCAACTCGGAGCTGCTGCGCTCAGGCCTCGCCGAGCTTGGGCTGCAGTTTCACAGGGGATCCAGAGGTCCTGCTCTGTTAGCAGAGGGTACCGGGCAGGATGAGGGCAGGAGATGCTCCTAGGTTAACTACTCCTTTCAAAGCGACCCACGGAGCCTCTCGTGAAGCTCATGCCATCTCAGTGCAAGACTGCCTCCCCCGAGAGGATCCCCAGCCGGCAGAACGGGGTCTGAATCAGAACTGGGGGCACTGAAATGGGAGACCTGGGGGATCCTGAGCTGCTCCTCCCTTCAGCTACAGACGGTCACCGCCTTCTCTCTGCCCCAGCTGGTGTTCAGAGCAGACAGAGCAGACACAGGGAAGCCAGGCTGAGCCGGCGGGTTGGGTGCAGGGGCTGCAGTCCCCTGCAGAGAGCGAAAACCTCCCCCCCAGCCACTGCAGTTTGATGCGAACTCTCCCTGCACGAGACCCCACTGCCAGCTGCGCTGCTTGTGAGGAGTGGAGACCACACGGGAGTCACCTCCCTGGCACCAAGGGGCTGGCCTGAGGTCTGAGGTGCTGCTGACATCACCCAGCCCCACGGCAGGGGTTGCTTCCAGCTCTGCAGCTCGGTGTCACTACCGAGGTTGAAAGTCTGCACCCCAGGCACCCAGAGTGGCTGCTGCCTGCGCTCTGCGTTCCTGTCTCTCCACCCAAACCTTGGGCTTCTGTCTGCAGTCGTCGGCTGCCTCTGTCTCCCACCCCCTGGGCTCGGGAGCTGCGCTCGTGCGGCAGGTGACTGCAGGTCCCACCTGACATCACCCTCTGCCCTGAGAGCTAGCGCCGTGGCCTCGTGTCCCAGTCCCCCTTCCTACGTGCCAGGACCTCCGCACAGCGCCCTAGACTCTGTGCAAGGGCCCCGGAGGGAAACCCAGTCCCCAGGGAGGAGACCAGCTGACTAAACCAGGGGCTGGGCCTCTCTGAAGAGGGTCTGCTCCTCTGCGCTGCTGGCAGCCAGGCGCCTCCACTCCCCTGCACCCCCTGCAGCCGATGGGCTAAGCCCAGGCTACCGGGACTACGGAGCAGCGAGACGGGTCTGAGCGCCCGAGACGGGACAAACTAACAGCCAGAACCAGGGGGGAATACAAAACACAGCTGAAGGTTTGGCCCCGGGAGTCTGATGGGTCATGCCGTGCATTCATTCTCGGTGTCATGGAGGCGGCGGAAGCTTACCCATCCCCTAGAGTCAGCCACTCCTCTATGCATCCTTCAGTCTAACGCTTGCTCAGGACAAAACAAGGGAACAACAGTTACAAGACAAGAACAGACTGACAGCAGGTTCCAAAAGCAGCGCCAGGAAAGGCTCCAGACCCCCCTCGGTGCCTTCCGCAAGGCTCTTGGGGCAGACGGCCAGAGAGCACCAGAGCGCTCTGCTCTCTCCCCACCCCGACCCTGACCCCAGCTCGGGACTCGATGAACCTTCCGGCACCGTCAGCGTGGGGCTGGAGAGCGTCTGCAGGGCACGGGGGGCTTCCTCGGGCACTGCTCTGGAGAGAAGGGGGAGCAGAGTCCTGGGGGGATCGGCCAGCGGGGGGAGGCTGCGGCCGAGTGACTGGCTGCTCTCCACGGGCACACCGGGGGTGCTCGCCCCTTGGTGGCTGGCAGAGGTCCCCGAAGCAGAGCTCTCTTCAAACTGGAGTCAAATCTGCCTGGCAAACTTAACTGCCTCTACTGAGTTCAGAATGAGCCCCAGAACTGTCCCGGGGCAGGAGAGGAGGAGGCCAGGGTGGCAGTCCATGCGGTGTTCCCTGTCCCTGGACTGCGAGAGAGACTCTCCCCTTCCTGGGACCAGGGTGTCAGCCCCTGGCTGGGCACCTCCTGCTCATCTCACACGGGCAGAGTGATCCTCCTTTGCTCTAACCCCTGGTCCTCATCCCCGTTCCATCAGCCAGGGAACGGCCTCCTCTCTGGCTGAGCCAAGCGAGCGCAGCCCCGCTGGTGACTCTGGAAGGGGGGCTTTAACGGGTGGGACCCCTGGCACCGCGACTGCCACGAACAGCTGGGCTCTGGCGCTCTGCACGGGCGCTGGAACCACAGAGCAGCTGCAGCAGCAGGGACTCTGCTCTGCTCCGCGGGCCCTGCGGACGCCGCTTCGCTGCAGGGCTGACCCACCCCACGGCAAACACAGAGAGGCTCGATGAAGTGCGGGCACCAGACCCATGCAGGCAGCAACAGAACCACGGGACAGGAGCACAGACAGCACGGGGGATCTCAAGCCGATGGTTGGGGATCATGAGAGCTGGAGAAGGAGAGAGCAGCAGAACCCTCTTACCTTCGCTTTGCTGGCTCCCTGCGCTGCCGCTGCCGTAGCTGAAGCCCGGGTCCTGGTACGCTGGTGGGAAACACGGAGGGGGCAGCGGATACTGGTAGGGGTACCCTTGGCCCAAGGGCCAGGGAGCAGCAGGGTGTGGAAGTGGTGCCAGGGTGTCCTGATCCGAGGCTCCGCTGGAACCGTTGTTGAGGTTCAGTGCAGCCAGATCTGCGACGGAGAGAAAAGCTGATGACTCTGTTCTCACCCTGCGTGGGGAGAGGGACTGGAGAGACCTGGCTGCTGGAGTCCCCTCAGAGTAGAGCATCCCACACCCGGCCTCTGGAGTCCTCTCAGAGTAGAGTATCCCACACCTGGCTTCTGGAGTCCCCTCAGAGTAGAGTATCCCACACCCAGCCTCTGGAGACCCCTCAGAGCACCCCACACGTGGCCTCTGGAGTCCCCTCAGAGCACCCCACATGTGGCCTCCCTCAGAGCACCCCACACGTGGCCTCTGGAATCCCCTCAGAGCACCCCACATGTGGCCGCTGGAGTCCCCTCAGAGTAGAGCATCCCACACCCAGCCTCTGGAGTCCCCTCAGAGTAGAGTATCCCACACCCAGCCTCTGGAGTCCCCTCAGAGCACCCCACACCGACCCCTCGTCCTACAACTACCCAAGAGCAGCCCCTCCTGAACACCCCCCAGTCCTGCCACGGCCTCTCTGTGCTCCGAGAGGAACTCACTGCCACAGAGGTCTCCAAAGACGTAATAGCACTGCTCTGAGAAGGTGATTTTGTTCACAGTGTGCCTGAGGTAGCCGTGTTTTAACATGCTGCTGGCGTATTTCCTAGCTTCCCGTCGGTCTTTGAAGCCTTCCACGTGCGTGTAAAGCCAGTCAACCACGTCTGCTCCTGGAATGAGGATGGGAAGAGGGAGACGCGGGATCATCTGAGCCAAACTCAGCTGGTTTGGCTTTTTACATCTTTATCACGGAATCACAGGCTGTCAGGGATGGGAAGGGACCTCGAAAGGTCACCCAGTCCAACCCCCCTGCCACAGCAGGAGCCCCTGGATCCAGGAACAGCCCAGGAGGGTTTGAACGGCTCCAGAGAAGGAGACTCCACAGCCCCCCTGGGCAGCCCCTCCCAGGGCTGTGGCAGCCTCACTGGGAAGAAGTCCCTTCTCCTCTTGATGTGGAACCTCCTCTGGTCCTGCTGACACCCGGTGCCCCCTGTCCCTCATCTCCCAGCCCACTAACACCACTGCTCCAGGCACTGGGCACAGCGGTGAGCGAGCAGCAGCCTCGCTGCAAAGGGGTTACTGCTCTCTTCACACCTCAGCCTGGCTGCTGCCAGCAGCTGCCTCCGACACCAGCGAAGGGCCAGGCTGAGCACCGCGCTACCAGTCTGACCCAGTCGTGCGGCTGCACTGCTCGGCCCCCTCTGGGCTGTAGCAATGAGCGTGAGGCAGGGTTCACTGCTCTGAGGGGACGGGGGGAGTCCTCCTCCTCCTCCAGAGGCGGATGCCACGCTGTCCAAAGACCCTTCTCAGCAAAAGCCACAGCCTGGGCTCCGTGTCAGGACGAAGCCTGGCCGGCTGAGGCAGTTTCAGCTGTAGCTGAGGTGCTCTGGTCAGGCTGTGTGGCTGCCTGGGCCTGGGATGAGGACTGCTGCTGCTCTGCTGAACACGGGCAGGCAGCTAGAGCCACAAGAGCCTGGGACACGAGCCAGGGTTAAAGAACCGGGCGGCGTTTGGGGCTGTCCAGGCTCAGACAGGCACTGCTGGCTGCCCCAGCCTGTCCCCAGAAAGGCACCGGCGTGGGTTTCGCCCCCCTGGTGAGGGCCCCCCTCACCTATCACTGCGTTGGAGATGGTAATCTTCAACCACATCCTGTCGCGGATTTCGAGGCCTGAGTCTGGCAGCTGCATAACCTTGACAATAGTAGCCATGTCACTCTTCACAGTCAGGGGGGACTCTTCTAGCTCTGCAAGGAAGGAAGGTTACAGGGTGCTTTCAAACGAACCCAGCGCAACGCACGGCTCAGCTTGCCCTTGTGGCCAAGCCACAGCTCTACCCCCAGAGGCAGCAAAAGACCCAGAGGTTCCCAAACGAACCCCCAGCAACCCCCTGCTCGACCCAGGCTTCAGGGACTCGGGCTCTGAGAGCGGGCTCGCTCCATGTCCTGACTGCAGAGAGCAGCTACAGATGAGCACTGTGCTGTCTCCATCCCTGCTGCCTCGAGATCTGCAGCAAAGGGGCCCAAGGGGGTCTGTGACCACCGCTTTCCGTTGCTCTGGGCCACGAGCAGCTGCCACCTGCCCTGTGCTTCTGTGCCCTGGATGCCCGGCTCTGCAGGACGAGGAGGTCTGGCTCCTTCTCTACTGGTGGGTGAATGTGCACAGGGCAAGGTGTGCCTCAGTCAGCACCCACTGGTTTCTTTAGGACGTGGACATTGGCCTAACTGGGGAGAGCTGAAACACTGGAAGCCCCACGGGGTGACTCTGGGGTCCAGGAGCCAGAACTCAAGTCATCTGGACTATAGATAACCCAGCCACGCTGGCTGGGGCCGGCACCCAGCCCTCCCTCCTGCTCCCATCTAGAGAACCCGTGTGGATCACACGTGTTTGTAGCTCAGGACTGAGAGCCCCCTCCTCCCCTCCCTCCTCCCAGCTCCCCGCAGCACCCACCTTTCAAAAGCACAAGGGGGCCAACTCTGTCCTTCTCCAGCAACCCCACCTTTTGATACCAGGGCACGAGAAGCGTGAGACCACGAGAGGGGCTGAGAGCGCCAGGCACTGCTGTTCTGCAGCAAAACAGCCCCCCCGGCGCCTCTGCTTCACAGCCTGAGCGGGCGCTCAGCTTCGGTTAGTTCGGTTAGTGGCGGAAAGCAACCTGTTCGTTCGGGGTGGGCAGGGGGGGAACGACAACCGACCGACCCCCGTCCACCTCACGGAGGCAGGGAGCAACGAGCGACCCGCACACAAACACGGCGCTGGCAAAGAGGGGGGACCCCAGAGAGCTCTGAGCTGCCAGGGCTCCAGCTCCGCCGTGGAGCCTGACCGTCTCTACTGGGACGTGGGAACGGCACAGCCTAACTCCCTCCTGGGGAAGCAGATGGCCTGCAGAGCTCCTTCTCAGGGCTCTGGATCCTGGGTGCCAGAGGCACGTCTCTCCCACGTGCAGCTCCTGTGACAGAAGAGGTGCTGGCTGCAGGAAACTCGAGTCCTTGCTCGCGCAGTCTGTACCCTGGGTGGAGTGAGGAGGTCACGTCCACCCAGACACAGAGGCGGCAGGACATTCTGCAGTAGCTCAGGCTGAGTTCTAGTCGCCAGACCTAGCTGAAGGCTTGGTTCAAGATCCTCTGGGGTCCGTGCAAGAGAAACAGAGAGAATGCCAGCCATGGGCTGCCTTTCCAACCTCAAGAGTCACTGCAAGGCGGCGGGGTGGGACAGCACTCCTGTGCGGATACAGGGCCTGCGGTGGCAGAACAGGGGCTGGAAAATCTACCCTTAGCAGAGCTGGCACTGACCGAGGCAGCGGGTCCAGCACTCAGGGCGCTGGGAGAGAACGTTCTCCTGCCTCAGCCACAGCAGTGCTGCAGAAGAAGAGGCTCTGTGAAGCAGTAACTGCTGCGGGGCAGCTCAGTCTGCCTCGGCCTGTCTGGAGGAAGGCACCTGGAAGAGCTAGCACAGAACGATCCCTGCTGGGGGTGCTGACTCGTGTGGCCCCAAACCCTCTGCTACCAGGGTACTGCAAACGCTTCAGACGCGAGGCCCTGGCTTCTGATCCAGAAGCTGGAGAGAGGGCTGAAGGAAAGCAGTTACTCGGCCCATCCACCCGCCCTGGCCTCGGTGGGCAGAGAGGGGGAAGCAGCGGGCACTGACAGCGCTCAGAACAAGGAACCCTGCGGCAGACTAGGCTAAGATGGCTCTGCTGATCCACTGCTCCCGCCTGCACAGCCAGGTACTGCTTTTGCTTCAGATACCAGCGACTCTGGGGGGACTGAAACAGAGAATCCTGCCCTGCAACAGGCAGAGTCAGGGAGGCCACCTCGCGCGAAGGAGGCTGCGATCTGGTCTGTCCTTGCCTCTCCCTCTCCTCCTCGGTACCTCCCCAGCTTTCTCTCTCCTGCCGAAGAGTCTGACACACAGGAGCTCTCTGTCCCCAGGGCCTGAGGAGGGAGAACAGGTCTGAGCTGAAGGAAGGCGTGCTACGCGGAGGGTGGGAGCAGCGCGGTCGGGGTACTCCACGCTGTCTCGCGCTGCAAGTCACTGGCACAGAAATGAGAAGCTGTCTGCAGCGGTTCTGCTCCCAAACAAACAACCTTTATTTCAGAGAAGCACGGGGAGGGCGTCTGCGCTGCACGCTGCCCCATCACACGGCTATAAAGCAAGGCACACGGTACAGGAACGGTGCGAGGGGAAGGCAGAGTAACAGCCCCTGGTCGGTTGACAGCGGTCAGCAGGTGCATTTGATTCCAGCAACCCCCAGCAGCCGCCAGGCTGCAGCATCTCAGGGCGAAGCAGTCATCAAGGTAAGATGTTCGCTCGCTTCCTACTGCAGCTGCATTTCTCCTCCAAGGCACTGAGCTACGACCGCCCTTCCAGCCCAAGGGGAGGGGGTAACTCCTGCCACCACGAGCTTAGGAAACCTGAGCGAGGGTAGGAGAGGAGGCGGCGGACACCCGTGTGGTCTGGTACCACTCGGCTGGGCCCTGCAAGAGCAGCGCTGATGCTTCAGCCGTGCTCCTGTCTGGGGAAGGCTCTGTCTCCGGCCACCAACAGCGGCCTTTCAAAGCCTTCAAAGAGGGCTCTGGGCTGCTGCTTCTAAAGCAGATCCTCCCTTTCTCTCTGGAAAAGCCTTACGGAATGAACAAGGCTACTCAGTCCTACATTTAGACTCCGGATCAGGCAGAGGCTTAAGCACCCCCTGTTAAAGACATCAGCCTGAGGTAACACAGTGCCACGAACCTCCTCGGGGGGCTTGAAAGCCACTTCAGGCTCTCTGGATGTTTATACAGAACGGGAAGGAGATCTCCTTGCGAGGGCTGCAGGGAAGCACTGCGCCCTACCGAAGCGGAACGAACCCCAGGGCAGCAGCGTCCAGCCAGCAGCACTGCTGCTTCTGATGCGAACGCTCTCCCGAGCCAGGACCAGGGGGGACTGTGTTCTCAGAGCCCCGCTGCCACTGCCTGCTGCCTCCTACCCCAAAAAGCAAAGGAAGAGCAAAAGAAGGAAGAGCTTCTAGCCTCTACACAGGAATTCCCAGGACGAGGAGCGGTGAGGGCCTGCTGCTGACGTGGATGCGAGCAGAGCCTGCCACAGGCGCAGCAGCCCAGAGGGCTGAGCCCTAAGCCGGGTACCACCGGGTCTCCCTTGCTCACTCACTACGTTCTACAAGCACCTCGAGGCGGCTGCGCGAGCGTCGGGGGGACGTTTCCCACCCGCCCCTCTCACGTTGTCCTCCAGCGACCTCCACCTGAAGCACAGGACTTCGCTTCGCTCAAAACCGAACGCAAGGAGGAAAGCTCTCCCGCTCGTCTGAGCGAGCAGCTGAGCAGCAGCCCTGCCTCACAGCCTTCCAAGCGACCAGAAGCCACCTCTCCCCAGAGCGGGGACCCTGGCGAAAGAGCTCTGCGGGGACTCCTGACCTTGGCACCCGGGTTTTACGCTCCCCGCAGGAACCACAAGAGTCAGAAAGCACTCGAGAGTTCTGCGGCCGCTGTCGTTTTCATCGGGCTTGTGGCCGCGGTGGGGCTTGCGCACAGCTCCGCACTGCCGGCCCCGAGCAGAAGGCGCCTGCCCTGCGCTGGCCGCAGTGTGACTTACTTTCCGAATCGGGAATTGAGCTTGTTAGTGAGGAGCTGGTAGATGTGGTGATGCTCATGGAGGGGCTCATACCGTAACGGGGGTACGCTCCCGTCATGGCTGTGGTATGAGAGATCCAGGCCGCGGGGTCAATTGGCCTCACTGGTTCAGCTGCAGAAGAAGCAGAGGGGGAGAGAAAGTCAGAGGGAATGGGATTTGGTGCAAACACCGAGAGCTGGAGCGCGAAGGAGGGGGGGGTTAGGGTGCACTAGCCCTCGGCAGTCTGATACAGCAACCGAGCCCAGGGACCGGTGGCACCCTCCATCCTTGGAAGGATGGAGAGCAGCTGCTTTCGGCCGGACAGCAGAGCGCTCCCCAGCAGAGGCAGCTGGCTGTCACAGGAGCACAGACGGTTTACTGCTACCCAGAGGTTTGTGAAGCCTCAAGTTCGGTAACTGGATCATTTCAAAGAGGTTTCGTCCTATCAGACCACTCTGTCTGCCTCTAACTCTCCAAGAGCTCGTTCAGACCCCTTCTGAGGAGGAGGCTTTTTAACCCCCAGGTACAGTCCTCCTCCAATCTACCAGCTGAAAAGTTCAGATCATGAGGATCTTCCAATAGGGATTGGAAGGGACCTCCACTCCAACCCCCCTGCCCCAGCAGGACCGGAGCAGGATGCACCCNGGCTTGCGCACAGCTCCGCACTGCCGGCCCCGAGCAGAAGGCGCCTGCCCTGCGCTGGCCGCAGTGTGACTTACTTTCCGAATCGGGAATTGAGCTTGTTAGTGAGGAGCTGGTAGATGTGGTGATGCTCATGGAGGGGCTCATACCGTAACGGGGGTACGCTCCCGTCATGGCTGTGGTATGAGAGATCCAGGCCGCGGGGTCAATTGGCCTCACTGGTTCAGCTGCAGAAGAAGCAGAGGGGGAGAGAAAGTCAGAGGGAATGGGATTTGCTGCAAACACCGAGAGCTGGAGCGCGAAGGAGGGGGGGGTTAGGGTGCACTAGCCCTCGGCAGTCTGATACAGCAACCGAGCCCAGGGACCGGTGGCACCCTCCATCCTTGGAAGGATGGAGAGCAGCTGCTTTCGGCCCGACAGCAGAGCGCTCCCCAGCAGGAGGCAGCTGGCTGTCACAGGAGCACAGACGGTTTACTGCTACCCAGAGGTTTGTGAAGCCTCAAGTTCGGTAACTGGATCATTTCAAAGAGGTTTCGTCCTATCAGACCACTCTGTCTGCCTCTAACTCTCCAAGAGCTCGTTCAGACCCCTTCTGAGGAGGAGGCTTTTTAACCCCCAGGTACAGTCCTCCTCCAAACTACCAGCTGAAAAGCTCAGATCATGAGGATCGCAGAAGCATTAGGGATCGGAAGGGACCTCCAGTCCAACCCCCCTGCCCCAGCAGGACCGGAGCAGGATGCACCCACCCAAACTAGCTAGGAGGTCCAGAGGCCAGCGAAGAGCACAGCCAGGTACTCACCCCTGGGGATGGTGAAGTAACTCCTGGGAGTAGGGTCCCAGCATTTGGCTACTGTTAGGCTGATAGGTCTGCGGGAGGAAGAGAACAAGGGTGACTCTCGACACTCCCTACAGGCTGTAGCTACCACAGGGAACTCCCTCTGAAATAAGGCTGCTCCTGGCCAACAGCTGCCAAGCACAGAGAGCGCTCTGGAGGCACCTTCCCAGCACAGAGCACTACGGGGACAGTCCTGCACAGCTCAAGAGCACCGTCAGCCACAGCTGTTGCACGACCAGCTCTCGAGACAGCGCCCTGTCCGTCACGCACGCAGTGTCAGGGAGACCAGGCAACTCCTAGCTGGTGCTGGTTTAGGCTGCTGTGCTGGAACCAGTCCCACCCATCCATCACTGACACCCAGAGCTTAGATCAGCGGGCGGCCTGGCAGCCCCAAGCGCCCATCTCCCGGAGGTTTGCCCCACACCAGGTAGGGAGGGCAGAGCGGCGGGGGGGGGTAAGATCCTCACCCTGGTTTGGAGACTATTTCCCGTAAAACCCGCACGGCATCGTCATTGCTCATGTTCTCGAAGTTGACATCGTTCACCTGCAGGGGGAGAAGCACAGGGTCAGGAACTCCACGGCTCTGTCTGCTTGCAAAGGCATCTGCACGGAGAATGATCCAACAGGTTCACGCAGGAAAGGACCTCAGAGCTCAGCTCCCCCAGCCTCTGCCAGGGACAGCGATGCCTCTCAGCCAGAGGTTGCTCACGGCCTCATCCAACCCAGCCTTGAGAACCTCCAGGCAGGGGGCAGCCACAGCCTCTCTGAGCAATCAGTTCCAGAGTCTCTGCTCCCTGGCACTGAAGAGCTGCTTCCTCAGATCCAGCCTGACCCTCCTCTCCTCCAGCTTCAAACCATTCCCCCCTGTCCTGTTGCTGGATCCCCCTGGGAGAAGTCCCTCTGCAGCCTTCCTGGAGCTCAGGTACTGGGGGAAGCAGCTCTAAGGTCCTCCTGGAGTCTTCTCTTCACTGGGCTGAACAACCCCAGCTCCCTCAGCCTAAGAGGGAGGCTGTAAGCGCTGACAGACCCTTCTCCCAGCCTGAGTGAGTCCTGTTAACCCACTGCCGAGCCCCAGAACCACCCGAGCAGACGCCAGCAGCGCGCACGGGTGCCACGGACCGACCTGCAGGAGCATGTCTCCTGGTTCGATTCGGCCGTCCGCTGCCACAGCCCCTCCTTTCATGATCGAGCCGATGTATATCCCCCCATCGCCCCGGTCGTTGCTCTGTCCCACAATGCTGATTCCCAGGAAGTTGTACTTCTCTGCAGAGAGAGAAAGCGGAGGGTGGGGAGGGGAACAAACCAAGCAAAGAAGGTGCTGGGAATGATAGAGCTAAGAGCAGCCTGGAAGCATCGTCTCTCTCAACACATTGCCTGGGCCACGGCTGATCTAGAACTGTCTCGGGTCACCCCACTGGTGTGAGCCTGCCTGCTAAAGACAGGAGAGTCTCCACGCAGGACACTGAATCCAGCGACAGCACAAACAGTACTGAAAAGACACGGCTGCCCCCGGGAATCAGGCACCCCGTCCGCTCCAGCCATCCCTGCCTGGGTGCTGCAGCGGCAGAAGAGCCGGTGCCACTGAAAGGGGCTGCACTGGCCGCCCTGCTGTCTGGCTGCAGAGCGAAACACAGGGGCAGAGGTGCAGCCCTGCAGTGCCCTGCCTAGAAACTGGAGGAGAACTCCGTGGCCTGAGCGCCAGCTCCCTCCCTGGGCTTCTCGGGTGGGAGACAGGTCCAGCACTGGGTGAGGAATCCAGGCCCAGCTTCACTGGGCTGAACAACCTTCCATCACTTGGCCTCCTCTCAAACCAAGCAGCTCCCTACTGAGTCCCCCTAAGAAAACCCACCCTGAACTCAGCGCCAAAGCCCCGCCTGGGCTCTTACCCATGTTGAGCGTGACCGTGATGATGTTGAGGGACATGGTGGAATCCGTGATGCTGCTGAACGAAGACGACTGCAAAACACGACAGGAAATCACCGGGGCTTTCAAGGGGTCGGGATGAGAGAGCAGGAGTCACTACTGAGGATGGGGAAGGGACTGATTCATCAGGAGCTGATTAACAGGTCTCTGTCTGAACGGTAGCCAAAGCTGCTGTGGCCGCCTCAGAACGAGTCTTCGCTTCCATTCCGGGACCAAAGCAGAAGCTGAACACGACCTCTGCCCTTTCCCCATGGATTTGGTCACGGATCCCACGGACCCAGGCCCTGTACTGAGGTTTCTCGGCTGAACTTCACGCTGAACCAGCTCTGCCTCCTGACTACGGGGCACTGACGGGCAGGCACTCACATGTAGAAGGGAGAAGAGAAAGGGTCTTGGCTCTAGTGCTGAGAACTTCAGGTGTCAGGGCAGGCTGGGGCCAACGGGAGCCTCCTCTCCAGTGAACTCAGCAGGGCACCGGCCTGTTCCGTTCCCTTCCTAAGTCAGGGGTCACACTCCACGCCCCCAGCTCCCCACCGCGGTGCCGGCCTTACCCTGTCGATCTGCCGCATCCTCTGTTTCCTCCTCCTGCGTTTGTGTTTCCGGATGAGCCGGGATGAAGTGCTTTGCTCAGTGGAGCTACTCAACCTGAGAGAAATCGAGAGGCAACGTCAGCTCGCTCGAGCCGAGGCGTGCACGCGTCACCGCGGCCTGGCTGACCCCTAGGAAAGCAGGGGAGAGTCAACCACACCGACAGCAGCACTCGCCGACCGCGCGAGGCTCTGCTGCTCAGCGGGTGCTGGAGAACCATCTACCTTCACCTGTCCTGTTCCTTTGGCTTCGCTGAGGGGGGGTTTCCAGGCTGTTCCAAGCTGGGAAAGCTGAGTGTGCCACACGCACACCCCCAGAGCTGGGATCGCCAGCTGCTCAGAGACACAGAGACACGCACAGGGCTCTGCAGCTCCCGAGGCACAGAGGGAAGGCAGGGTTCTGGAGTCAGCAGGGTGGCACCAAACCCCCCCGTCTCCTCTCTTGATTATGGGAAGAAGGGCCATAACAAGAGACACAGTCGAGCTCAACCATGAAACAAGGGTACTACACCCCAGCCTTGCACTGAACTGAGGGGACTCCTCAAGAGAACCTCCAAGAAGGAGCTGAGACTGCAACCCGGCAGAGAGGGAGCCCAGCTGGCACAGGGCTGAGCACTACAGCGATGGAGCTGCTCCCAGGGCGTGAATCTCCTGGCGTTCCCTTTGAATCCACACAACTATGCCAGGCACGTTAACCTCACACAGTCCTCTCCTCCCCTCCCAGCAAGGCAAATCCGTCCCAAGAGCTGGCTGTTGACTGAGGAGGAGATCCACGATCTGATAATTCTCCATCTGCACAAACAGCTCCCAGCTCCTGGTTTTGAGAGGCTTGGGATTCCAGCAGGAAAAACAACGAGGTCTCTCGCATCCCGAGCGCCCAGGACTGGATCAGTCCAGCGCTCACTGCTCTGCCTGGAAGTAATGGCATGGGCTGACACAAAAGCCTCTCTAGGTTCCTACTAGCAGTGCCCCTCTTCCCCTTTCCTCTCTGCTTTCCACCCTGTCTCCCAGAACCTCTCACTCACAGGATTCAGCTAAACCTTGCCAGTCACAGCAGCTTGGAAGAGGCTGAAGAGAGACCCAGGCGGCACCACGGGCAACAAGAGCCTCTCTCCATAAGCACCAGACAAGCAACCAAGGCTGTGAGCGATGCCAGGGTCCTCACCCACGGGTCAGAGAGTGAATCCAGAGCCCCGACCCGCAGCGCAGCCTTGCTGAGCCATCCCTAAGCACGGCTTAGCTCACGCTCGAGGAGAGGAGAGCCTGGGTGCTCTGCAGCAGCTTCAACCGATCCCAATGAGGAGCTGGTTTTGATGTCTCGAGCCTCCCCAGAACTGAGCACACACAGGTCATGACGGCAGGGGGGAGAGCACACCGAGACAGCACGTTTGGGGCCAAATAAAGCAGAGAGATGAAAAACCAACTGGAGTCCTAACTGCAGCCTCCCCGCAGCGGCTGCTGGCCAAACCCGGGCTGCCCTGCTCACACAGAGGCCAACGAACCCCACCGAGGAGGTCTGTTAAGGCTGTAATGGTCATCACTCGTCCCATCTGCCTTCCGCAAGGGCAAGCAGGTGACAAAGCGCTATAGAAAGTTGCTCTCCATCGTTTAGCTTGGCTAACGATGGTTTAATTAACGAGAAATAGATGTCAAGCCTTCGTCTGCAGGCAGTTATTAACTGGCATTGACCTGCGAGCTGCCGACGGGAATCCTACGGCTTCTGCGCCTGCCAGACCCCCACTCGCTTAGCAGAGGGCAGAGTGGATCCTTCCTGTCAGCCTCCCCGTGAGCTCCCGACATCAATCTGTTCTCAAACCACCACCCACTAGCTGAGGGAGACTCCTGTTCGGTTATCTCACACACTGGAGGAAAGAGGTTACTGCACTCACCTCTCTCAGAGGGGGCTACCTGCCCTGTGCTATCTGCGAGCAAGGGAACTCCCTGACCCAGACTGCTCCTCCTTCTCTCTTGACAGAGTTCCCTCAGACTGGAAACAAAGCAGCTCAGTCCAAAACACCCCCGTGGCACACACACGCTGCCAGAAGCATCCTCAGCCTCCCAAGCTCTTCCACGACACCAACATCCTCCACAGGCCGCCGCTGCTCTTCTCCTGTGGGTACCATCTCCTCCACCCAGCAGGTTCTGTCAGCAGAGCCCAGCACACACACAGACTTACCCCCTCGGTGCCCGCGTGCCCCCAGCAGCTCGGGAGCAGGCTCCACCTTCTAGAGAAAGGTTCTCCCTGCCAGCGCAGGGCCTCGTGTGCTGCAGCACAGCCGCAGACCCTGGAGCGCTCCACCCGCCCGCTCTGCCTGACTAGCTGGCCTGGCAGCTGCTCGCAGGGCCAGAAGCTCCTGCCCAGCCTAGAAGGGGAAAGGCCGGCGCAGCAGCTTCTAGGAGTCTCCTCTCTCTCTTCTCAGGTCAGATGCAGGAAGCTTCCCTTTATTAAAAGAGAGAGACCTAGCTGGGTCTGCTCTAACGCTGAGCAGAGCGAGTCCTGCCCTGCCGCCCGTCTTGCTGCCGTGGAAGTGATTCACCTATTTCTAAGAGGCACTGAGAGCTGCAGGGCTGTTGATGTTTCTGAGGGAGGGAGGGTTAGAAGCCCTAGAGGCTTTAGGAAGGCTCGGAGGTCGTTCAAGGTTAACTGCTGATCACACCGACACCCAGCGAAGCACAGAGCATCCGCAGGGCTGAGTTTTCCTATCTTCAGGGGCTGGCAACCCTGCAAAGGAAGTTCTTGCAACTAACTGAGGCCCCAGCCTTCCATGCTGCTGCAGTTCCCCTTCAACCCTGGGAAGGAACTGCTGCTCTAGAGCAGCTCGGGAGGCTCTGACTGACTGCAAGACCAAGCGGATTCACAGAGTTCAGGAAGCTATGAACCTGCTTGTAAGCAACTGCTTCAGCGTGCGCGGGACTGGATGCTCTCTGCCACTTCCACTCTACCCAGGGTCACGGACTATCACCTTGTGTCTTCTTTTGGCTACAGGTCTCTAGGAGCCACCAGAGACTGGCAATCCTGTAATGGGCTTCCATGGCTCCTCTGGGTCAAGAGCAGCTCTGAGAGCAGTCACTGCCACCAGGGAAAGGAAGAAACAGAGACTGTGAGGGACTGGAAGGGACCTCGAAAGATCATCCAGTCTACTCTCTCCAGCAGCTCTGTCCTTCTGGAACTGAGGGGCCCAGACCTGGACACAAGATGGGGTCTCAGCAGGGCAGAGTAGAGGACCAGGAGAACCTCTCTTGATCTCCTAACCACTCCCCTTCTCATCCACCCCAGGTTGCCACTGGCCCTCCAGGCCACCACGGCTCATTGCTGGCTCCTGGCCACCAGCACCCCCAGGTCCCTCTCTCCTGCAGGTCAGTGCCCACCCTCTCCTGGTCCCTGGGGCTGTTGTTGCCAGATGCCAGCCTCTCCCCTGCCCTGGCTGAATTCCATTCAGTCCCTCCCTGCCCGACTCTCCAGCTGTCCAGGTCGTGCTGAAGGGCAGCCCAGCCCTCGGGGGTGCCAGCCCCTCCTCCCAGCTCTGTGTCAGCAGCAGACTCGCTGACAGGGCACTCCAATCCCTCGCCCAGGTCGCTGAGGAATAGAATATTAATGTTGAATGACTTTCACTCTTTGAACAGAGCCCTTTCAGATCTGAGCTAAGCACCGGCTGCTAAACCCTCTCCGCATCAACTCGAGTACCCTCAGAGCTTCCCAGGGATCTCCTGGAACAGAGAAGGGGGTTTCTGCATCAACCCCAGCAACAATTCCCACTCTGTCTGCTCAAAACACACCAAACCACGAAGAGGTCACGCACACCAGGCACCGCAGGCCGCCTCTGCGCCAGCACGGGCGCCGATGAATCGCTGCTGCGCTCCCAGGTCTCCGGCTCTGCAATTACACAGGGACTCCTTCCCAGCCCAGCGGCGGCCACGGGAATGCTCACTGGGATCCACGGGAAGGCACTCACTCACTGCATTCACACCGCCACGGTATCAACAGGGACTCGGTCACGCACTGCTCTGATCTGAGGACGGGATCGCTCCTGCTCTTGGGGGGAAAGAACGGGAGCAGGGTTCTCCTCTTCGTTGCAGCAGTGGCCACAGGTAGCGTGGGCAGTGACCCCGCCAGCTGCAGTTGCCTCTCAGAGCAGTGACTGTACCTGGCGTGACGTTCCTGGTGAACTGTCAGCGCTCACAGCACAGGCAGCAGGGGAAAGAGGGAAGGCTGAAATACAGGGGCGTCAGGGAAGAGCAGACACAGTTCTCCTGCTCTCCCCGTGTCTTCAGGAAAGCCCAGACATGGAGCAGGTGAGAGGCTGGAACCAGGTGCCAACTGCATCAGGCCCTACGCCAACGCCCTCCCTACCTGCTTGTGTTGTCGTCGTCATCAGAGTCAATGAAGCTGCTGGACTCCAGCTCACTGCTCATCATGGTGGAAGAGCTGTCGTAACCAGGAGGGTGCTCGCGGTGCCTGTCCAGTTTGGGGTGGCCATTGATCCGAGGGACTGCGGAAACACAGCAAACGGAGGTTACCAGGCAAAGGGGATGAGCAAGGAGGACGGGGGGCACCGTGAGCAGCACCGCTCTCACGCTGGCAGCTCTGCAGGAGGATCCTGAAGGCAGAACCAAGAAGCTGGAGTCATTCAGGAGCGGGAAAGCCCTCTGCTCTGGCTGGCCCTCCTGCCTTCTCCCTAAGCTCATGGCCAGACCGTAAGCGGATGGAGGCAGAAGCAGCGGGCACAGACGAGTGCTGCAACGGTATCAGAACAGTATTAAACGGCCACGGGGAGGTGAGGTCCACAGGAAGGTCCACACGAGGCTCTTGCAGAGCAGCAGCTCCTTGATGAACTCAACACAACCCACCCAGGCAGCTCTCCCTTGACCTGAGCTACCCCTGCTGTCCCCACAGCAGCACCGTGTGGACCGTGGAGCATCCCCACGGTCACACTGCGCTGACCGTCCCGCACGCGGCCGGTGGAACCATCCAGAACCAGCTCTTACTGACCCTTCGCTGTGCAAACGCTTGGTGTGGAGGGGGTCAGAGGAGATGACCCTTGGAGGTCCCTTCCCACCCAACACACGCTCTGGGTCTGCAGTCAGAGTGCCGCTGACTTGGAGGCAGGAGCCATTCAGCATCTCCTTGAGATACCTCCCTTGTTCTCCTCTGCCTGCTGCCCTTCAGGGAGCTCTCGTGAGAGCCCTGTGTCTGTGAGCGCTCTCTTTCGCCCCTGAAACAAGGCAAGGCCAGCTCGACAAGGCACCTGGTAGGGGAATAAACACAAGAGGCTTCAAAGACAGACTCTCCGAACTCACAGCTACCTCCAGGCCCAAAGGATTTGCTCTTCAGTTAAAGAGCAGGAAACCCTCACGAGGGAGGGCTGTCTGCAGCAGGAGCTGTACCGGATGCAGTGCAACTGTGCCCGTGGAGATGAGCTCAGCACGATCTCCCTGAGCAGGGAATAACAAACCAGGAGGGGCAGTGACAACTGTCTGGAGACCCCGAGTGATGACAGACAGAGGCTCTGGCCAAATTCAAGTCCAACTCAGTCCCTAACAGCTTCAGGTTGGTTGCTGTTAGTTCTGCCTCCACTGAAGGTGCCTTTCTGGCTTCAATAGGAAGCAACAGCACACAGAGGAGATGTAGTTGCCAGGACACAATCGCACTCATCCCTGCCCCTCCTGGGGTTCAACGGTCTGGTTTTCATAGAGACACGATAGAAAAGCTGGAAGGGATGGAGGCCAAAACCTCAGCCATGGGGAAAGTGACACCCCTGCACTTGAAAAGTCCTGCCTGCTTTATCCCTGTGCTGGTTCTTCCTGCCTTCTGCTGCTACTCATCACCTGCCATCACACTAGGGCCGGGTGATAACGCCGGCTTCATCTGCAGGAGCTGACACTGAGCAGAGCCCTGACATCAAAACCAAGGCGCTGTTAGCAGCAGCTTTCCAGCTCTGACTCTGACGGGGTGGGTAGCAGACAGAGGCAATGACCTGCATCTGCTCCGCATGCACTGGTGTCTCCAGGCCGGCCGTTCAGGCAGCCTGGCTCACGCCTCAGAGGCGCTGGGTTTGCATTCGACTGTTATCGAACACGCAGCCCCCGAAGCTGCCGGGGGGCTCTGGTGACCTCCCTCTGCTGAAGCAGCCTGTTTGTGCAGCTGGCGACGGAGGGAGGGAGCCTCTGGTCATCAATAGGAGGGCTGTCTCAAGTGCCCCCTAGAAATCACCAGGCCGGGGTCTCTGCCATCGCAGCGGGGATGGTCACACAACGCAGGCTCTTCCCCTCGTTGAAGTGGGTGGTCTGAAGGCTCTGGAGGACCCTTTCCCTCCCCACTGCGAAGTCTGGATGTCATCGCTCAGGGAGCATTACAAGCAGCTATCTGCAGCCTGCCGGCTCCAAGCTCTCGGCCAGAGTTGGCCCAGCTGGCCACGGGGACTCCTGAGAAACCACAGCATCACTTCTCATCCACCACGGGTTCTCCATTCCCTACAGGTTTGTCCTCACAGCTCCACGGCAGAGGGCTGTTTCGCTGAGTTAGCAATGCACAGTCACCCAGCTCATCCCCGGCACAGATAAACCTCAGCTGCCTTGTGTCTCCTGCCTCCAAGCTCTGCTCACCAGCAGCTGCAGGACTTCCCAGCACCAGGAAGACACTTCCCAGCTCTAGAGGTGAATCTGCTCCCTGCCAGCAGCACCCTGAAGCACTGTCGTCACGCTGGCTCCGTGCAAGTTCCCCTCGCAGTCCCAGGGTCTGTTAGGACCACAGCAGAGCAGAGCCACCCCGCCGCCGCCCGGCTCTAACTGCTGGGCGCTGGGCTCACGCAGCAGCTGTCTCGCCCTGCTGCACCAGCAGTGCTGAGGGCCTCCCTCGGGCAGCGCAGACGCCGAGGCCTCTCTGCGTGCGAAGGTGCCGGAGCTTGTGCCCGAGAAGCACAGGGCTGAGCCCCTGCTGCAGCCTACAAACCGCGAGGAACACGCAGGTCCAACGCAGCGGGACCCAAACCCCCCAGAGCGGGCAGCACCCAGCGGGGCTGCAATGTGGATGCCACCTCCCCAGCCCCAGCAGTGCGGACACGGCCCCCCCAGGCTCAGTTTTACACCGAGTACCTCGGTTTCTCTGCGCTGAGCAAGGGCACCGACTGCTCAGGCTCGGGTTGTGAGGGAGGTTGATACCTACAGCGACTCACGCGGGGCTGGGCTTCGGGGTAGCATCGGACCGGTCCCAGCGGTCTCATCAGGGCGAGCCACCATCTCCCACTGCGAGAGGCTCTCAGAGGGGAAGGCTGCTGTGAGCAGAGCTCCTGGCGCCTCTGCTGCTGGGGCCGGCTCCTAGCGAAACACTCCAGCAACGCAGCGGTGCCCACGGCCCTGTGCCCGCGCCAGGAAGCCCCCAACGCACGGCGGCACCGTCCCTCCATCCGAGTCCCACACAGACAGCCGGGGTGGGGGGCACGCAGCTCCCACGAGCTTTCCCACGCCGTCTGACGCGAACAGGGAGCCGGCTCGCGGCTCCTGCTGGGACACCAGCAAATTCCTTCCCGAAGCCTCAAGCCTACGGGAACAGCGGCAGCGCTGGCAGGCTCTTCCTCCGTGCCCCGTGCCCAGGCGGCAGGGTGAGCAGCGAGTCTCGCCGGACTGGGGAGACAGAACAAACACCGTCGGCGATGCTGCACTGGCACGGTGTTTGCTTACAGAAGGACAGACCCCTTGGGAACTGTGACCGTCTGCAGCCCCTGTGCAGTGTAAAGGGCATCGAAGCGACAGCTCAGCTGCTCCCGAGGTTCAGCCAAGCATCCCAGAAACAGACCCGTGTCCTGTGGCACCAGCTCCTTCAGGCAGGACAGGAAAACCATGACCCTTCCCAGCAGTACTGCCTGCGCCAGGAACACTCCTCATCTCCCTGAGGAGCCCCCCTCCCCAGCAGCCTAAGGAGCCGGGATGCTCTGCGTAGTCTCTGTCTGCTTTCAGCTCCGGTAGGGGCGGCGAGGTCTAGCGTTAGGGGGGCTCCGTGCTCCCGTGGGGTGGTACTGGGGGTGCACTCGCTGCATTGAAAGCAGATTTACTGACTGCTCAAAGAGGAAAGGTTTTAGCATCGCCCAGCTCGGGTCTGTCAGCCGACCCGGAGACCGAGCCAGTCCTGAGGATTAGCTGGGCAGGAACGGATCGGTGGGCTTTAACAAGACTCTACCACGCGCGAAGGCTTCCCGAGGAAGAGCATTCTGAGAGGGTACCTCTGCTCCTGGAAAGCTCCACCGTCTCTAATGCCGACGTAATCTTCTCTCCTCAGACCACGGTCATGTCCAGTCAGGCAGAAGCCCCTCAGACTCTTCCCCCAGCAACTTTTCTCCTGCTGCTGGGCAGTCTCACACTGATTTCCCAGCAGACGGGTCCTCTCCGGCCTCCCTACGCTCCCCCCTCCTCCCCAGAAGGCGGTTCCTGCCCTCCAGCCTCAGGATCTGGGAGGAGGCTAGGGGGGTCACGGCTGTGGACTCCTGTGCTCCCTGATGTGCCTGCAGGCGCTGACCTTCCATCAGAGTCCTTCCATCAAGACTGGGAACGGTGAAGAGAAGCAAAACCCTCCCCTGTGCCTTGGAGGGTGGGCAAGAACAGCTACTCCTCAAAGGACTGAGGGCAAACAATCCCGTGGAAGCAAGGCCATCCCTAGAGACCAACTGCATTGCACAGGGCAGTGCCACCGCCACGGGGATGGGCGGACGCAGAGCACCATGCCTGCAGCACGCACTGAGAACACAAGCCATGTGCTTTAGGGGTGTTGAGCAGGTTCCAGAGACCCAACAGACAGGACGGGCCAAGGAGAACTCTGTCCCATCCCACCCTCATCTTCTAAGCAGATTGCTCCCATGTAACGCGCTGCCAGGGCACTCGGCTGCCAGCCTCACACAGTACCCAGGAGACAGGGCACGGTTCTATCTGCTGCGCTGGCTGCTGGGACTCTATCTGCTGTGACCCCGCTGCCTGTGCCTGGAACACTGCAGCCAGACCCAAACCACAGCAGCAGCAGCCCACCAGCACCTCTCAGCCCAGTCCCAGCAGCCAAGAGAGGCTCAGGAAGAAATGGAAAAGGAGCCTAAAGCTGGGCCTAGTGAACTGGTACCCGCTTCCCAGCTCTCCAGCCCCATCCCTGCACCGGACGCATCCTGGTGCAGAGAGGCAGAGTCCAGCAGAAGCAAGCGCCCCCGCTAAATGCAGCTGACTCCCTCTTTACCTCCCTGCTGTAGAGCCTTAGCTCTGCGGGACACAGACGTCGCAGCACCTCCCCGGATTTCTCATCGGCAGCAACGGGGGAGCCTGCCTGCACAACCACGCAAGCGCAGCTCAGGGCTGCTCCCGTCCAGCTCAGCACAAACGGAGGCCAAGCGGGAACGGTGCCTCCCCGAAAGCCAGGGCACAGCTGGGCTCAGCTGGATCCGGGCTGGCAGAGCAGATGCGAGGTGGAAGAGCTTTGAGTCGCCTTTTACAGAGCTGCAGAGGCTCTGCTAGTTGAGAGTAAGATCCCTCTGTCTGGATGTTCCAACCCAAACACACCTGGGTCACGCAGGAGATGAGAGGAGCCTCACTGCACTAACAACTCCTCCTGTTTACATTTCCCCCTTCCCTTTCGCCAGCTCTGTCATCTCCTCTGGGTTCTAAACAGACTGAGCCCAACCTCTCGGTTCCTGTTTGAACCAGACCTTCCCCAGCAAAGCTCCAGCAGGAACCGGTGGCTTTCCCAGGGTGCAAACACCCTTCCCATTCGACGTCTGGCAGCTCCCCACCAGCACCAGCAGCCCTGGACGCACAGGACGGCTCTGCTGTGGAATCAAGGGCTCCCTTTAAATCCAGAAACTCTTTGCAACCTCTCCGTCCAACTCAAAATCCCCTTTCCTGAGTGTTTTTAACTCGTTCCCTGGGTGGGAAGCAGGGGGGGATGCTCGGGAGCTGCTGTGATCATTGAGTGACTACAGAAATGAGGCTCAGAGAGGTTTTGTTCATCAAACGCTGCCAGGCACCCACATACTCAGCCTGAACAAGCCTCACTCGCCGCTCTGGTTCAACGCCCGTCCCACTAATCACCGGGCACTTTCTGCCCTGCTGACCCCCCGCTCCTGTTCCTTCGTTAGAGGAGGACAGAGTTCACGGAGCGGGGCTGACAGGAGCCTTTCACCCTGCCACAGCGATTAGAATAAAGCGCAGCCCAGGAGCTTAAACCGTGTCCTCCTTGACTGTTATCAACGGCAGCGCCGGTCCCGCCTGAGGGACAGAAGCACATCAAAGCCCTACATCAAACAGGCCTCGAGAGCACAAGCATCTGCTCGGGGAAGCGCCACAGAGAACACAGGTGAGAGCGTCTCGGGAGGAAGCCAAGCTCCCAGTTGTAGGGAAAACCAAGAGAGCTTCCAGTGCAGAAGGGCCTGACCAGTTAGGAACTGGGTGCACGGCATCACTTTCACAGTGCAGAGCTGCAACCCCGAGAGTGCAGGTCGCTCGCTGCTGTGTGCAGGGGTTGGAGTCTCTGCTAACCAAGTCAGGAAGAAACGAACCCATTGACCCCATCTGCAAGGGGTATCCCACAGCCTGAGCTGTGTCTGAAGGCCTCTGGAACCCACATCCAGCCTCTCTCATCTGCAGTGCTACCACACACAGGCTTTTAGACATAGCCACAGGATCAGGAACAGGGCCTACCCTGCCAGCAGCCCCTGCACAGCCACCCCAAAACCTCATGGGCTTCACCAGCCACCTCTCAGCTCCTCAGACACCACAGAGGCTTCCTGAGCAACAACAGCTGGGAACTGCATTTCCAGCCGCTGCTGCAGAAGCTCCCCCTGCAACCAGCCTGCAGTCCCAGCTCTTTGTGTTCCGATTCCCTGGCCAAGGCGACACCTCGAGCAGCAGCCCCTCATCCCAACCGACTGGGGATCTGCAAGCTCACCCACACGGAGAGCTTTGAGGAGCTGGGGTCATCACCCAGCTGGCTGCAGCACAGTCCAGTTCACCCCACAGCAAACACAGTGCTGAAACACTGGTGTCGACACTTGCCATCTGCAGAGTCGTCAGGACGCCAGCAGCAGCTCTCCTCCAACTCGTCCCTTAATTACCTCCCTAATTAGAGCTTCCACAGTCCCCTTTCCCACTCCTCCCCGGCAAACTGTCACGGGAGCTTTGTTGCAGCCAGCAAGGGGTCCCGAGAACATGTGCCAGGCAGACCTCCCACCTTCCCAATTAAGACCCCCACTCCTCTTGCACTTAATAGGACTTTGTCAGCTTCCCAAAGCAACGAGGCCGCTCGTCGCTCCAAGAGAGCTCTGACACTGACAGCCCCGCTCTTTCAGGCCTGATTTATGTGAAGCTAATGCTCAGGACAGGTTTGCTCCTAATTAGTGTGAAAGGTGATCAGGAAGAGACATCCCCTCCCAACTCCTGCAAAAGCCCCCTCTAAGGATGGACTAGATGATCCCCTGAGGTCCCTTCCAACCCACAAACCTGGGGTACAAGGCCTCTCAAAATAAACTCACTGCACAGGCAGCCTCTGCAGTTTTAGCACTCTCCTCTCACACACAGAGAGTGTTTAGGCTTGAGCAGTGCCTGGAGAAAGCCCACAGCTCTGCTGACGGTCCTTCAGCACCTCCCCATCATCTGGGGGGGGTCAGCGTGTGCTCTGCATGCCCAACGCGCCTACGGCTGGGCAGCTCCCGAGCGGTTCCCACCTTGCTTGAGCTGAAGGCTGTAACACACTGCTGGGATCTTCTTGGGGAGCAAGTCCTTCCTTCCCTTCGCAGAGTACCCAGGGATATCCTCGTTCCCAGGGCGGGCCACCCTGTGCCGTTCCCTTCACACCAATAATGAGCTCAAACAGCGGCAAACACTACGTGGTCTCAGTCACTGTAGGGCCCTGGGTTATTGTAGAGCCCTGGGGGTACTGCAGAGCCCTGGGGGTACTGCAGAGCCCTGGGTTGGTTACTGCAGAGCCCTGGGGGGACTGTCGAGCCCTGGGGTGGTTCCTGCAGAGCCCTGGGGTGGTTCCTGCAGAGCCCTGGGGTGGTTCCTGCAGAGCCCTGGGGTGGTTCCTGCAGAGCCCTGGGGTGGTTCCTGCAGAGCTCGGTGAGCTGGCAACGCTGGGCTGTGTCCTGGCTACTCTGCACAGTAGCACCTGTCGAACAAACCGGTGAAGAACACCGTGCTCCAAGCAAGATCCCTCACCCTGCCTCTCTGCGAGCGACCAGAGCTGTCATTTGGGAGTTACTCAAACAAGTCTCTACAGCACAAGATCAAACACTCTCCCCGTGCTCCTGGGTTTCAGCAGGGAAAGGAGGCTTTGCCTCTGCTTCACAACGACGACCGAGCCACAGCTTCTGCCCCTGAACCAGCTGTGAAGCCCGTGTCACAGCCCTGCCGTCCCTCCTCCACCCTCACACGCCCCTGCTCCTGTGCCTGTGCCCCCATTTCACAGCCGGCTGCACTCCAGACGAGGATGACACCAAGGAAAGGAGGACTCTGCTGCTGTGAAGAAGCCTTCAGATCCTTCTCCAGGATAAGGCTGCTTCACTCCTGTTACGGCCTTGGGGTGAGCTGAGCAGCCTGCAGCCACGCTTCCCACTGAAAGGCATGGTTACGATGCCCTGGGAGTCACTACGGGCCATGGACTGACCTACTTCACGAGCCCCAGCGGCTCAGCAGTTCTCCTGGCTCTGTGCACGTTAACTCACCTCCCACTCAGGGGTGCAGCTGGCTTCAGGCAGGAGAAGCTGTGGTGGGAACAGCTAATGCGTGACTGACTGAGTGACCTGTCCTTGCCTGAGTGCTCGGCTGACAGGAGGAGGAGGAGGAGGAGGAGGAGGAAGTTTATCCCTTCCTCTCCAAAGGGGGAAGCGTGAACCAGACCACAGGAAGGCAGAATCTCCCATGCTCAAACCATACCCTAGGAGCAACCCAGACCGTGGTCCCAGACCGAGCGTGTCCCCAGCAAAACAGGCCCTGCCACCGGTCTGCACAGTTAGAATCGACTCCTGGAGCTGCGGTGGCACCTCGGGGCCACCCGAAACTCACTGGGTGGCACCCGAATTTAAACCTGGCAATTCCTGCCTGGCTGCAAATGAGAAACCCCAGCTCGCTTTGATGCACAGCCTGCAGGCGAGAGGTGAACTCGTGCAGTCTGCCCCTGTGTTTTGGGTGGATTTAGGTGAAAACAAGAGCTTCAAGCCCGCGAGCTGCAGCCGTGCCCGCACAGAGCAGAGCTCCTGTCACAGAGCGCTGCTGCTGATCCTGGAGGGATCCACAGGGTTCTGGGCTCTGATCTCTCAATGCTAAGACATCACCACTCTCAGCCTCTCAACACATCCTGCTCTACCCTCCAGTGATCAAGCTGCAGTAACAGAGGCAGCCGAGCCAGGAGAGCGTGGAGCTCTGCCCTGGGTGTTGCCGTTCCTCTCCAAGCTGCTCATCCTCTAACCCTACAGAGAGAGTTCAGTGTGCCAGCAGGAAGAATCTCGCTGCCACTCGACTTTAGGTTGCCCAGACCTCTTGGCAAACACAGAGCCTCAAAGAGTTCCAAAGCAATTACCAGACTGTTCCCTTAAAACGAGAGCAGTCCCCGCAAGCAGGCAGACACACGACCCCGCCGCTGCGCTCAGCGCTCGCCGCTCCGGAGGTTCCTCACAGAATCAACCCAGGGGAAAGGAAACTCACCGTCCTCGTGGCCCTCTCTGTTTCTGCGCCGATGCCTGTCTCGCCGGTGGCTAATAACCGACTCTGTGCCCGTTTCGTTGTCCAGGCCATCCCGGCTGCTGGCAGCGTTGGGGCTGTTAGAGAGCAAACATCTGATCTCTCAAGAGTCGTCTCACTGCGGGTCAAACCCGCTGCAGGGGGGAGCACGCTGGCTTAGAGGCCAGGAGAGCATCGCCCAGAGCGGCCGCAGCAGTGACGGCGCTTGGCCCGCTCGCCCCACTGCTCGAAACCACAGCAGGGGCACCGTGACAAAGCTCTGCGAGGGGCTGCAGGGCAGTCCTGCCGGGCAAGCGGGGCAGCGGCTGGGATCCAGCGCTCTGGATCCCACAGCACACGCGGTTCCCAGCCTCTGCTGAGGAGAAAACACCCAGGGTGGTAACGCAGCGATGGCTGGAGCAAAGGGGCAGGTGGAGAGGCTCCTCTCCTGCTGAGCAGAACGAGCTTAGCTGTTTAGTTCTCCCCCAGGCTCCCTCTGTTTGTGCTTCTGGGCTGCTCTGGCTTTTAAGAGGCTGCACCTTGCAGAGCTCCCACGGGAGGGAACAAGAGAAGGCTCTTGGAGACTTCCTCTCTGGCCGATAACCAAGCCAGGAGTCCCAGTTCCCCAGTGCCCAGCTGCCCTCTGTGTTCCCCCAGAGCACACGGAGCACTCAGCCCTGCACATCCCACACAGGGCACTCACTGCCACCACCCTGCCCTGGCACCACACATGTCAGCGCATCCAGAAAACCTCTGACTGCCCATTTCAAGCCCTACAGCAGCTTCCCAAAGGCAGGGGGGTGTGCAGTGCTGCCACAGGTACCCAGGGATTTCTGGTTTGAGTCCAGTACCCCTGAGAAGGGAAAGAGGGAGAAGGTTTCCAGAGGTCCCCCTGCCAGGTTGCCCATGGCAGCAGCACCATCTGGTGACTGCTGCGGATACTGGTGACCACCAAATCCCTTCTGGGGCTACACCCAGGGCTTGGTGCAGGGAGATGCTTCCCCCTGCGTGATGGAAATAAAGCTGGGTGAGCACTAGGCTGGGGTGAAAACCTAAAAGACAAGAGGAGAAGAGTCTCCCCAAACCCGGCCAGTGCAGGAGAGGTGAAACCCTGGTGCAAAACAACGCAGGGAGAACAGGTTTCAGCCCACGGGGCTTCCCCACAAGGCAGAGGCTCTACTGCAGTTAACAACCAGCAAGAGGTGCAGGGCAGCGAAGAGGGGAAGGTGGTGTCCACACCAGCAAGCAGGACCTCCTGCCCTGCTCCTCTCACTCAGAAGGCCCTAAGCTACCTGACCCCACTGAGGATTCCTGCAGAGTGGGGGTGCCATCCCCTGCAGCACCGGCAGGAAGGCACCCACAGGGCTCCCGGAGTGTTTATGGGTCTCTGGAGGACAGCAGGTGCCTCAGCAGAGCACAGCTGGAACTGCACGGCCTGAGTACACGCAGGCAGCAGCAGCGTGTGGTTCCACAGGCAGAGGCACGGCTCTAGCTCACGGTGAGGGATCCCCTGTATCTCGAGTTTGATCTCGCAGCGAGTCCATGCAGGTAGCAGGACAAAGAACTAGTGGTATCTGCAGCCATGCGATTGCACTGGGGCCTCTCCCAGCCGCCAGAGAGCAGCTCATGAACGCAGGAGGGCAGTAAAGCCCTTGCAAGGCTCACGGTGTCAGGCAGGGTAAGGACACGCCAGCATCTCTGACCCCCTCCAGAAGGGATCTGTCTGTGAGATGCAGCAAGAGCCCGGCACGGAGCCCAGAGAGCACAACCAGGCCAACGCAGAGCCCCTTCCCTTCTCCAGACACGTGCTGCGATCGCAGGCAGGATGCTTTACATCCCCCCCGTGTGATTTCAGAGCCTCCCTGCACAAGCAGCTGCTCTAAGGACAAGTGTCAGGGAGTAACAAGGCTACCGTGGACTCAGCTGACACCCAGCCTGGCTGTACCAGGGCAGCTTGAGCTGCTCGTCCCTGCGTGGCCCACGGACGAGGAATTACTCCTTCTGGAAAGGTCTGCTGTTGGTATCAGAGTGCTGCTGGCTCTGCGTGCTCCCTAATCACCAGACCCCAGGAACAAAGCGCTGTCACCCACATTTGGGGCTCCCTCGCTACTTAACTCATCCACAGTGGGCTGTTTGCAGGACGAGAGACACGGGCTGTACGTCTCCCTCTAACAGAGAGAGGGGCTTTAACTCCCACTCTCCTACCAAGTCCTCAGTCCTCACTGTGTTTGGAACAAGAAGATCACAGCCAGCCCAGAGGAGTGGGGAAGAAACAGCAATTCTGGTGTCAAACCCCAAGGATGAGTTGTTCTTACTGGAAGGATGGGGGCCGGGAGTCGCCGATGCCGCCTGTTCTCTCGATGGGTGGCGGAAGGTCCGTGTGGCTCTCGGTGCACTGGGAGCCGGTGTCAGAGTGGGAGCTCTCAGCCAGGACCAGCTGCCAAGAGAACGTAGAGAGTTACACACCATCGCCCAGGTGCCTCCTGTCTCACAGATGGTGCTGGGCCAGCGCTCTGCCAAACAGGTCTGAGGGAGGCCAGAAGGAAAGGGCTTCAAGTAGCCCTTGCACTAGTGATGCAGAGGGTGAGGGGGTCTCTATCCTGTCACCCAGGGGGCTGTGGAGTCTCCTTCTCTGCAGCCGTTCCAGCCCTGCCTGGCTGTGTTCCTGTGCCACTGGGTCTGGGTGATGCTGCTGTGGCAGGGGGGTTGGACTGGGTGGTCCCTAATGATCCCTAATGATCCCTAATGATCCTAGGATTGCGTTCCCAGTCCCCTGAGCCACCTAATCGTTCAGCCAAGCATCAGAAACAACCTGATTCGAAGGTCTGTAATTAAACACCAGCTCTAATCGCCATGCACATCATCACCTTCCACTAAGGGGCAGCAAGGTCTCAGCTCCCCTCTAAGCTGGGGAAGAACCAGCCCTACGTAAGAGACTCCGACTGTAACTGGGGGATTCATCCTAACAGAGCCACCAGAGATGCCAGCTGTCACGGCCGGGGATGGGGACGGAGGGGGAGCAGGATGGGAGGATGTTGTTACCCCAGGAGCGTGTCCTGTGCCCGTGGGAAGGCAAACACAGGCTGTCAGAACGGAACGGCCTGAGGACTCAACAGCTCTGCAGCCCCGCACCCAGGCAGCTGCATTATTTAAGCTCCTAGCACCAACAGGAGCAACAGAGGAAACACTGCGGGGGAAAAGCTGACAGCAGCGTGCCCACCAACTCGCTGATTGGGGAGGGGGGACTCCTTCAGGTGGGAGGGCAACACGAGATGGGGGAGAAAGTGTGTCGGCATCACCGAGATGCTCATCCTGTCCCTGAGTCCGGCTCATCCCCCGAGGATCTCGGTGCCAGTGTTTTCTCTGCCAACATCAAACCAAGAGATAAAAAGAAGAAGGGAAAAGCCAGATGTAAACCCAGCCCCTCGCCCTCCCCATCCTACAGGGTCTCAAGCTACGCGAACAGGCTGCCTGTGCCTGGCCGGGGCTACTCAGAAGCAGGAAAACAAGCTGCTTCTTCCTGCCTTCCTGCTGCTGCCAGCACCTGCTCAAAGCTGAGCTTGATGGAACGGAGGGATGAGCTCTTCAGGGCCTCCCTGCTCCTGAAGGAAGAAGCCCTGGTGCTGCAGAACCCGCTGGAACAGCAAAGCCACCGCTGTGATGGAGGCTGCAGGTCGTTTGGGGAGCTCTGCTGAGCTGAAGCAAAATCCACTGCAGCAGAGCGACTCCTCTGTGAGCACTGCCCCTGGGCTGTGATTTCCTGATGGATAAAGCCCTGAGTACCTGCTTCTTATTGACCTTCAGAGGGATAAAGGTCACAAAGACCTTCAGACTGGCTGCAAAGGGAAGAGGGCTGCAGCAATGACCCACGCTGGTCCTTCAGGCAACACCACCACTTCAAACCTGCCTCAGCCCAGCGCCAGACAGAGCTGGCTCGGGGTACATTCCCACTCAAGAGGAGCTACGAGAGCAGCATCTCGTAGCTTGTTAATCCTAGATAAAGGTCTGTAAGGTTTCAAGCAGTAAATCGTAAGCACAGCAGCCATGGCAACGCAGCAGCCGGTGCACAACCTGTCCTTGCGCTTGGCCTGCCTGCTCTGCCCAGCTGGGGCACTTCCACACCAGCCCGACCTCGCACGCACCCCTCCAGGGGCGACTTCTGCCCCCGAGGAGCAGTCAGGAAGAAGTAAAGGGCTGTTTAAAGAAGCTCCCCAACATGATCTGAACTCCTGGGATCACAGGGAGCTCCTGCAAAGGGGACCCGAGCGCAGAGACTGAAGCAACGATGCTCAAGCAGGACAGAACGGCCGGCTCTCTCTCTCTGCTTACACCAGGGGCACTGCCCCTGCACCCGAGCTTCAGTTCTAGACCCAGACATCTCTGAGCACCAAAGAGCAGGAGAAGAACACGTGCTGTGCTACAACCCTGCGGCACCAGGCTCCCGGTGTGCAGCTCGCTATTCCCCAGTGTGGGAAGGATCCCAAAGGCAACCAAACACCAAACCCAAGGGACTCGGCTGGGCCTCTGCTGCGGTGCCTCTTTCCAGGCAGCTCCCCAGCTGCCTTTGGGTTGATGAGGCTTTGACAGGGACTGCAGAAGAGGAAGGATTCAGGGGGGGTTGTACGACACTGGCTGGCAGAATTCCCAGGCCCCTGTGGTTACCCAGAAGCGCTGCTCCCTGCCCGTGCAGAGCTCCTCACTCCTTCCTGCAGCGAGCGACACTGCAAAGCATGACATCTCCTGCGGGCTGAGAGAGAAACGCGTCCTCTGCTCCGCTCTGCCAGGCTGTGGTGGCAACACAACGCTCCAGTATTAAGCAGGGAGAAGGTACAGCCCCACTGGACTGTCACATTACAGGCTTCTCCCCGTGTTTCCGTGAGAAAAGGAGTGTTAACCCCAGTCTCCTGGCCACAGGCCAGCCCCCATCGCTCTATTTCCCCACCAAAGCTCCGCTGGCAGCAGCACTTTCACAGCAGGCTGTAGGAGAGCAGCTGGGTTCCACCGCAGGGCTCCGCGTGGAAGGGCCGTGTCCCCCTGTGTGGCACACACGGAGGAAGTGAATAACGTGTGGAACTAATCACAGCTGTTGATTCAGCTCATTCCATCCCGCTGAAGGCTGTTTGCTGGTCACAACGGAGGTCCTGCCGTTCACGCTCGCCGCTAAATCCTTCCCAGTGTCGGTACCAGCATCCGCAGCCACGAGGCAGGGTGTCCTACAACCTCCCAGGCACCTCAAACCCCAGAGCCTCATCCTCCTAAGCCTGGACAGCAGATACTCCCCTGCTTCAGGTACCTCAGAGCTCAGGAACAGCTTCAGATCCCACCCTCTCTTCTTTATGTGCTCTAAACGCTACAGGAGACACCAGAGCATTGTGCTGACAGCCCCCTCCCTCTGGGTCCCGGCTTCTCTTCTGTGACAGGAATCCCATCAGCAGATGAATGACCAGAGATAAACACACCCAGGGGGAGCGGGTCCTGGACCCAGCTCATTTTGTACCGAGGAAACCCACAGCCTTCTGCTCCATGCAGCAACGAGGATGCCCTTGGCTGAAGATCAGCTCGCAGCCCCCAAAGCTTGGGTGGAAGAAGAACGCACGGTTCAAGCCACCGACTGCAAACCCAGTGTCTCAAACCCTGCTGCTTGCAAACCCAGTGTCTCAAACCCTGCTGCTTGCAAACCCAGTGTCTCAAACCCTGCTGCCTGCAAACCCAGTGTCTCAAACCCTGCTCCATGCAAACCCAGTGTCTCAAACCCTGCTGCCTGCAAACCCAGTGTCTCAAACCCTGCTGCCTGCAAACCCAGTGTCTCAAACCCTGCTGCCTGCAAACCCAGTGTCTCAAACCCTGCGCAGCAGCAGGACCGTGTTATCTGTCAGCACCCAGAGAGCAGAGGAGGAGAAGAAAGGAGGCAGTGACATCACTGGCAGCCAATAGGAGCTAGAGCACACAGCCAGCAGCCAGGCAGGGAATCGCTCCCAGATGCTGCAAAGCCCTTCCTCAAAAACACCCGGAGCAGCCAGCCCGCTCTGCAAACCGCTGGCAGAGCCCGCCGGGCAGCACCCACGAGGCAGTTCTGCCCACTGCTGGGAGGCTGTCCTGCGCCGCAGGGCTGCGCCAGCCGGCCCCGCACACCGAGCTCTCCTCCTCTCCTCCTCGCAGGACTGTGCGCGGAGAGAACCCGCTGCCCAGGAGCGGGGCTCTGCCAGGCAGCTCACACTGGTGTCAGTGCTGCTGGAAACCCTAAAGGTCAAGCTCTCCACACGAATCTGGTGGAGTTATAGAGTCTCAGAATCCTCCCGGCTGGAAAGGACCTCCAGGGTCATCAGGTCCAGCCCTCATCCCAACAGCTCCCCAACCCCTAGACTGTGGCCTCGAGCGCTCTAGCTACGGGTGTTTTAAACCCCTCCAGGGGATCTGGTGGGGAGGGGTCCTCTGGCCCAAATCGTTTCATCTCTACAAACCAACCAGCCCAAAGCAGCTGGAAATGAAAAGGATGAGAGACCCCAGATGGGAAGCAGAAAAACGAGCAGGATGCAGGAGGGCTGGGAGGGAGAGGTTCAAGCAGCTGATCAGGAGCAGCACCTCTGACTCCACACTAATCCAGCGGCACCTTAAGGTCCCAGAAGGAAAAGTAAGGGAGAAGCAGAGAAGCTGCGGATCCTCCCTCCCCATCTCCCCCTGTGGAAATCAGCCCTGCATGTGACACCGAGATCAAAGTTCCTACCGATGACAAATAGAAGGATTCAAATGTGATTATAAAAGATGAAAATCTCCCATTTCCAGCCGTCAGTCAGCCTGGGAACTTCAAAGTCACCACCGTCTCAGTGGAGAGGGGAGCTGTGGGGGAAGAGGGAGCTCAGCCCACAGCGTGGGCACCTCACGGTCCCGTTTGCCAGCCATGCTGCAGGGATTTGTGATGGGGACCGTGGGTACCACAGCTGGGTTCCGCACAAATCCCGAGCTGGTTTGTTAGGGGAGACAACGAAAGCTCCAACCCCATCCTGTTAGAAACCAGAGGGGATAGAGCCCTGCTCCAAACAGCTTTCCTTCCCAGAAGGTGAAGCCCAACTTGGCTGGCCCTGCAAGCTGTGGGTGCAATCACCCGTGGAGTTGCAGGGCAGCAGGTACTCACAGAATCCTTAGGGATGGGAAGGGATCTGGAGAGATCCCCCAGTCCAACCCCCCTGCCACAGCAGGATCCCCCAGACCCAGTGGCACAGGAACACAGCCAGGTGGGGCTGGAACGGCTGCAGAGAAGGAGACTCCACA
>VZRI01000967.1:40480-53529 GCA_013397515.1 Upupa epops | reverse complement strand
GCTGGACACCCTCCAGCAGCTCTGTGTCCTTCTGGACCTGAGGGGCCCAGCACTGGACACAGTAATCCAGCTGGGGTCTCACCAGTGCAGAGCAGAGGGTGAGAAGACCCTCTCTGGATCTGCTAACCACCCCCTTCTGATCCCCCCCAGGACGCTGTTGGCCCTCTTGGGACACGAGTTCAGCTCGCAGCTGCTGCAGCTGGTCAACACACGGCCTGGACGGTCGCTGCGGGCCACGTATTCTGGAGTCCAGATCACAAGATAAAGCTGTCCTTCCAAGTTCAGGCTCCCAAGAGGAACTACGTGCTACGGGGGCAGGGAAGCCCAGCCACGGCCCTCCACCACTTCCCTGGGACAGCAACGCTGCAAGACAAACCTCTCCCCTAATGAAAAGCTGGGCTCAGACCTGGCAATAAATTCCACCCACGCTCTGCCTTCAAAGTACAACTGGACCTACGAGTTTGTTGAGGCGCTGCAAGTGGGACCTGCAGCTTGTCACACGCTCGGGTCGGGAGCCAACGAAGAACCAGGTTGTCTCTGGGCCCAGGCCCTTGCGGGGTGGTGATGTTCAGCATCCAGAGTCAAAGGTGCCTGTTTTCACCACCAGAAAGGTGAAAGGAGGAGAAGGGCCACGCACTCTTGAGAGCAAGAGCTGCCCCCCAAACCCCACGGACCCGAGGTGAGGGATGTGTTTTACACGAGCACCTGCTGCTTCAGTGAGAAAAGCAGCCACGAGTGGCGCTGACTGCTCGGGCTGACGCAGCCCCTCTCCCTGTGAATCCAGACCAAGAGAGGAGCTGAAGTCTTCCAGGAAGAGCCAGCTGGGCGCACAAACACTGCTGAAGGAACCGGTGTCCAAGCTCTGTGGGGCAGTGCATCCTCCTCACAGTGGTGAAAAATCATGGTTTTAAAAGGCTGCAGCGCAGAGAGCCCCCTGTGCTGCCTGACCACTGCCCGGGGGCACCACAGCCCTGCCCACACCTGAGTACAGCCCGCGGCTAAGGAGAGAGGGAGAGCATCCTCTCAGGGAAAAGCAAAATGAGATCAGTCTAAACCACCGACCCGCTCAGCTAGGGTCCCCCTGGTGAGTGCAGGATGAGCTGGTGCTCCTCCAAATCCAGCTCCAGGAGCTGGGAAAGCACAGAGTGTTCCGGGAGGGGCCCTATTAGCACCAGAGGGACTGTCTTTCTCCCTGCCTAGCTCTGCCTGTTTGCTCCCCCACCTCCTGCTCTTCAAGAGCCCTTTCAGCGAGCTCAGAGGCTGCTCAGAGAAGCAGTTCAGATAAAAGGTCTTCAGATTTTATACATCACAGGGAGAGAGCTGAACCTTTTCCATATGCAAAGGGAGAACATGCAAAATGCAAACCCTTCATCCCAAACCTGCACCAGGCCAAGCACATTTGACTGCTAAATGAGTACCTGTAGCTGTAAACACCGAGCCCGGCCGAACCTCGGCCTCAGTTTACAGAGTATTAGTGTGGAAAGGAGGAGGGAAGCACAGGGCTCCGGAAGGGAAAGGAGACCCTCCTTATCCTGGCACCACACAGAACGGGATAAGCCCTCTGCGGGGAAAACCATCGCCTACAACATGAGGGGAGACTGAGTGCAGCTCTCCCAGCTGACGGTAGGATAAGGCTTATAAACCATGAGGGGTCGAGAGCCAACCGCAGGTCCTCCAAGAGCCATTCAGCACTGCCTTCCCAAGGCGTGTGGCACCAAACGGGGACACAAACGTCCCCGCAGAGGAGTCACACGTTCAAACAGCAGCCTCCCTTGCCTTTGCTGTCCTCACTGTAGAAGCTTGGGTAGTCCATACTGACCCCAGCCGAGCCACGAGCCACATACCCCCAGGAGCCCTTCTCCTCTACCAGTTTAAGGCAAGAGCCAGTATAACCCAACACTGACACTGGCAAACACCACGTCCTGGCACTGGCAGAGCACAGTGTCTTCACCCCCTCCCCAAATGGAGTCCACAGTCCAGTGGGACCAGCTGCATGCACCCTGGGCAACAGGCAGCATCGCGGGGCACTGTCTGATGAACGAACGCATCCATCACCCCAGCAAGAAGGCTGCGTTGGAAAGGGAGAGGAAATGATAATGACTGGAGTTGTTAGAGCTGCATCGTCCATCTTTCATCAGACTCAGTGCTTTCCACTGGGTCTCTGACTATGGAAAGGCATGAGCTGGCCCCCAACTCCCAGAGCTGAGATCTCTAACCCCCCACCCGCAGGGAAGGGACAGAGCAGCAGGCACAGCCTTGGCTGCAATGCCAGCTGTGTGTGTGAGAGGCTCTGTGATGCTCAGCCTGCGACAGAGCAGGGCTGAGAAAGGTTTCTCCCAAATCCTGTTGGAGAAGCAGAGGCTGTGGACTGCAGCAATAACGGAGAGAGTAACGACAAGAGCCCAACATCCCATCACAGCCTTTGTTGTAGAGGGGCAGGAGAGCGCTTGAGGGGTGCCCTGGCAGTGCTGGATGGCAGGCTGGACTAGACGATCTCAAAGGGGGTCTCTTCCAACCACAGGGATTCTGTGGCTGTGACTCTGCTGGCAGAGCTACAATGAGAAGGCAGGGCAGCGTCCACAGGCTGGAGTCTGAACTGAGACGGTAACGCTGCGACCAGGGGAGTCCGACCTCGCTGCTGCTTTTACTACAGACACCGAACCAACCCTCAGCAGCAACCCCGAGCAGCCCCCCGAGCAGCCCCCCGAGCCTCCCAAAGCCCATCTCTGCAGAAGGCCAGCGATAGCATCTCTCAAGAGTGAGAGTCCACTTTGTCACTGCCTAATTCCGATTTCATTGAGACATTTATCCTGCTGGTTGGCAGGGCCAGATAAGAAGCGGCCCAGTCCCGGTGGGTCTGTAATCTCCCCATTCTTCTCTCCCAGCTGCGTTCCTATCTCTGCTCATTTGCTGGCAGAGCCTCGGGAAGGCGGGCGGCTCGGTAGCCGCAGCAGTTGCCAATGGTTATCCGCCCAACCAGAGGCTGATTTCTTAATTAGTGATCCCCGGGGTCTGAAGAGAGAAGCTGCAGCTATTAGGAGGAGACAGGATGGATGAGATGGAGGGGGGGAGGCAGGGATGGGAGCTGAACTGTGACACACAGCCTAGTTGTTTAAGGGTGCCCAAAGATGAGCCCAGAGTCCTGACCACGCTGAAGGGGGGAGCTGTAGCTGATAAGACACCACGCAAGTGGGTACCACCCAGGAAAGGGTCTCTGTAAGGTGTCCTAGCTCTGCCAGCAGTGCAGCTGACTCCACAAGCATCCACAGCTTAGCAGTTCAGGTGTAAAGAATGAAGTAGAATTGCTAAGAAGGAAATATCCGAGGAGAACTCGGATCTACACACTGCAGAACAAACCCAGGTTTACCTGACACACTCACCTCACACTGCCTCCTGCAGACCAGAGGCTGAGCACAGCGTGAGTTGCAGTGTCCTGTGAGGACAGGACAGCAAAGAGGCGCCTGGAGTGAACGAGAAGAGACTTTCCAGGAAGGAGACAGAGGAAACAGCCAGCTGAAAGAAAGCCCAGAGAGGCTCCTAACCCTGGGGAGTGAGAGCTTCCACTCGGTCAGCGAGCAAGTACAGGGATACAGTGACAGAGCCAGAGGGGAGGGCTTCAAGCTGCAACAGGGAAGGGGTTAGACTGGACAGCAGGAGAAAGCTCCTCATGGAAAGAGTGGTCGAGCAGTAGAACAGGCTGCCCAGGGAGGGAGCAGAGTCCCCATCCCTGGCTGTGTTCTAGTGTCAGTGCTAGGGGATAGAGTTGAGGGCTGAACTTGCAGAGCAGGGTTAATGACACAGATGCTCCAGAGGGTCTGTTCCAACCTGATTTTCTAGACTGGGTACCCAGGAGAAAAGCTCTGCTGGTTCTGAACTTCTGTAGGCAGGACACGAAGCCTACCCCAGCTGCTTCACTGACACACTCACACCTATCGCATCCCCGTCACCACCACGGCTACAACAGCCTGAAAGAGCTTTCAGTAAACAGGAGCCACCGTGCCAAGCACAGAGAAGAGGTTCCACCCAGCACTGCCCTTTCTGTGCGGCTGTCAGGAGCAGGAACACCAGCAGAGCTCAGCAGAACAGCTGAACGTGAGCAGTGTGCAACGGGACAGCTCTGAGCTCCTCTGATTCACAGAGAGCGCTAGGCACTGACCCTACTCTCTTCTTTCTTACCGTGCACGTAAGACACGCAAAGCACGACACCCACCTTCACGAAGGATTCTTGACTGTACTCAGAGTACCGTGGTTGTTGTCTCTGCAAAGAGCAGGTGTCACTCATACAGCAACTCAGAGGGCAAGGCCACCACAGAGCAGCCAGCGATGTCCCAACACACAGCACCTGCCAAGGAGAGGCCTCCCAGAGCTCCTCACCCACCCTTCCACACCCAGGAGCCCCTCCTGTCAGCAATGGAAATCCCTGTTGGTTTTGCACCGCCTGGGTTTAGTCACAGAGACCCAGGAGAGCTCGGTGCTGCGAAGGCAGAGCTGCCCTGCAGCAAGGGATAATTCACAGCAGCATTATCTTCACCTCACTGCCTCGCTGTTAATTTGCCCTGAACGGGAGGGCGGGGGGAGTGTGTGCAAAGGCAGGAGGAAGCAGATGACAAATGTGCTTATTAACCAGCACTGAATGCGAGATGGGGGGGTGAAAAAGCAGGATGTGAAAGAATCAGGCGCTGGAACAGCATGGCTAATGCCAGCCATGACACCAAGCCCCTGCTGGGACGATGTGACAGACAGGAGGAGAGGCAGGCGCTGTCACATTAACCATGTGATGGCTCCAGATGCCACTAAGAGTCAGGAGAAACAGGGTTTCACGTGCCCGGTGGGTAACCCTGACCTCAGCGACCTGGCACGGCACACAGGACGACGACTCGGCTTGCTGAGCGTTGGAACCCTGTGTTACCTTCACTCGAAGCTGCTCAGGACACACTGCAGGAGCTCTGGCTGAAGAAGACAGTCCCCCCCAGTCCTTGCAAACTGAGCAACTGTGGGCTAGTGAATCAGGGACTGAGGTGGACTGTGAGCTGGCTGCAGGACAGAGGCCAGAGAGTAGTTGTCAGTGGGACAGAGTCTAGTTGGAGGCCTGGGTCTAGTGGAGTCCCCCAGGGATTGGTACTGGGACCAGGACTATTCAACCTATTCATCAGCATCCTGGGACGAGGGATGAGAGTGCCCTCTCAGCAAGTCTGCTGCTGACACAAAGATGGGGGCAGAGTCGACACTCCAGAGGGCTGGGCTGCCCTCCAGCGGGATCTGGACAGGTGGGAGAGTCGGGCAGGGAGGAATGGAATGAATTCAACCAGGGCAGGGGAGAGTCTGGCATCTGGGCAACAACAACCCCAGGGACCAGGAGAGGGTGGGCACTGACCTGCTGGAGAGCAGAGCAGGAGAGAGGAAGCTGGGGGTGCTGGTGGCCAGGAGCCATCAACAGGCTGGTGGCCAAGAAGGCCAGTGGTAGCCTGGGGAGGGCTAGAAGATAGAGAAAGGTTCTCCTGCACCACTACTCTGCCCTGATGCAACCCCATCTGGAATCCTGTGTCCAGGTCTGGGTCCCTCAGTTCCAGAAGGACACAGAGCTGCTAGAGAGAGGCCAGAGGCCAAGAAGGCCAGTGGTAGCCTGGGGTGGGCTAGAAGATAGAGAAAGGTTCTCCTGCACCACTACTCTGCCCTGATGCAACCCCATCTGGAATCCTGTGTCCAGGTCTGGGTCCCTCAGTTCCAGAAGGACACAGAGCTGCTAGAGAGAGGCCAGAACAGAGCCACAGAGATGCTGAAGGGAGGAGAGCATCTCCCTGCTGAGGAAAGGCTGCGGGAGCCTGAGGGGTGACCCCATGACGATCTGTCGAGGCCCCTTCCAATCCCTGACACTCTGTAAAGAGCTCTGAACATCACTCTGGCTGCACACTGACCTTGGCTCCAGGGCTGTCCCTCAGTTCACCTTTCTCCCGAGCACCCTGCTGGCTGGCAGCCTCATTCTGCACCACTTCAGCCCTGGTTTCTGGTGCCAGCGAGGATTTCTGCCCAGACTGGAATAAGGAACTCGCCCAGCGTGTCTACAAGCACTGCACCCTGCTCAACAGTCTCTGATGACTGAGTGCCTCCGCAGGTTTCCCCATGACATCAGAAATCCAGCCTGTCTCTGGAATTCAACACTTTAACCAGCACCTCTAGCAAGAAACAACAGGGTTGGCCTAGAGATTCCTAATCACTCGCCTTTTGTGCGGCCCTCCCGTCCTGCCAGCGCGTGGAATTAAGCCACAAGAGAATCACAGGGCAGCTATTCAGGTCGCTCCTTCCTCCAGCCCTGTGAACGGCTCTGTGTTTGCTCAGCAGCTTGTCTCAAGCGATTAAACTCTAGAGCAGGAACCGGAGGACGAGCCTTCAGCAGCCTTCCCTGAGAACTGGCACCCCAGAACAGCGCCAGCAGAATGGCCAGTGACCTCCCGCGCCCTCCCCAACAGCTCATTAAGCCAGGAGCTGGCTCGTAATTAGTTCAGGGGATGGCAGGGCACTGGCAGGGCGGCCCTGAAGGCCTTGGCTAAAGGAGGGCACTGATCAGAGGGGACAGGCAGAGCTTGCACGTACGGTGGCCACTGCACCTCTTCTCCTGGCTCTGATGCTGAAACAGAGCTGAAGGAAGATGCAGCGACGTGTGTGCTCACCACCTCCCTGCTGGCACTGCTCGTGGAAGGGCTCACCCACCCACAGCAGTGCAGCCGGCAGGAGAATGCTGGCACAAGCACTGCAAGCAGGACTGGACTTTGCAGGACCCAGCTCACAGACCTTTACTGCGTGGAAAAGAGTCAGGGCTGAAGCAGGCACGAGCGGCTGCTCTTGCCTGGGGCACACACACGCATCCCCAGCCTTCTGCCACCAGGCTCCTGTATCTGCAAGGATCTCCTCTGGAGAGCTAGAGGCAGCTTGGAGTTCTGCAGGTTTGCTGGCCAGCAGGCTCGACCTCTTTGCTCTTCCCTCCAGAAGAGGGTCGATCATTTGCCAACTTGTGGAGGGTGTGTGAGGAGAGGAATTTACTTCTCTGTGTACAAGAGGGTGAGAAAACAGTGGGAGTTACCTATCATGGCCCCCAAGGGTGAAAGAGACAGAAACCAGAGGCTGCTATCAACAGATGCTGCTTCCTAGAGGATCTCTCCCAAGAATCTGCCCTTTTAACACTTTGATCTCTTAAAATCTGAACAGAAGACTAAGCTCTAAAGCACTGGGTGGGCCACATCAGCCTGATTCTGTGGCAGCTAGAAGGTTTCAAGGGCCCTCCAAGCAGGACCAGCACTCCCCAGCCTAGGGTGCCCAGAGCCCCAGCCAGCCTGAGCTTGAGTGGCTCCAGGGATGGAGCAGCCTGGTCCAGGGCTCCCCCAGCCTCAGCTCCCAGCCCCTGTTCCTCCTGGGCAGCCTCCCTCTGCCCTCTTCCAGCTCCAAACCAGGACCCCTCGTCCTATTCCAGCGTCTCTGAAGCCACCCTGAGGCCTGTGTCTGTGTCAGGGCATCCCAGCATCACTGTAAGTAACTACAATAAACACCAGGCTGATCCTCTTCCAGTTCAGCTTTTTCAGGGAAGATGCAAAACCAACAGCTCCAGAGCCTTACTGGTCCCACCTGAAGTCCACCTCCACAAACCACTCTGGACAACAGAGGCAGATGCTTAGAGAACTGAAAACCAAGACAGCCCGAGCGCTGTTCTGTTGAGAACAGCTGCTGTACCGTTTGCTGTCAGCAACGGGCTCTCACACAGAGGTTTGGATTCAATTGCTCCAGGGCTTCCAACTGCCATCCCACCTCTGTGAGCTACACGAGCAAGGCAGTGCCATTCCAAGGCTGAATCTCTGAGCAGAAGGAAAAGGAGGCCAACACTACTGCAGCCCTGCGTGGAACTCCTGGGTAGGGAAGGCAAGGGAGCCCCTCAGAACGCTCCTGGGGAGATTCTCAGGAGTGGGTGTCCTCTGGCTGCACTCAAGCAGGGTTAGCCCTACCTGAAATGATCCTGAGGAAAGCAGGATCCCTCAGACAAGAAAACCAGATGAGCTGAACCAGCAGTCCAGACCCAGCAGCCCAGCCTCGTGAATCAAGGGAAGCGCAGATGAAGGGACTGTCAGGAATGCTTCACTCTCCCTTTTCATTTCCCAACCCACCTCCTCCGTGCGTCTGCTCTGGAAACAGAGCCGGGGCTGTGTCCAGCACAGCTCGCTCGACTCCTCACAAACAGGTGCTCTCTGACTGAACGCACGTGTGCTTCTCACGTCAGCTGTGCACAGAGGGGTCGGAGCACTCTGGCTACCGAAGGCCACGGGACTCTGTCGCTGGCTCAAGACTAGAGAGAAGAGGACTGATTTGCACTTCCCCCAGGATTCCCTGGCAGGACTATTCCTGCCAGGTAATAACACGCAGACAGCAAGAGACGAGGTGCCTGTTTTCAGCCTGAACAGCAGGGCTGAAGCAAAGAAGCAGTGCTGCATCTCCTAAGCAATCGGCTGCTAAACAGCAGGAGGAAAGGGAGGGGGTTGTCCCCCTGTACTGGGCACTGGGGAGGCCTCCTCTCCAGTACTGGGGGCACTCCTGGGCACCGCAGTACAAGAAGGACATTGAGGGGCTGCAGCAGGTGCAGAGAGGAAAGGCTTCTGCTAAAGACCCCAGCTACAGTCCACTACAGGGAGACCCTTCTGCCAAAAGACAGCAAACAGCCGGGTAAATCGAGAGTAACCAAGAGGCAGGAGCAAGCTTTAGGAGCAACAACCACAGCACCAAGGACTAAGAGTCTGCGTCAGTTCAGCGCCGGCTCCGTTCGTACGGGAGGCCACTCACCTCGTCCCCGTTATCGAGTACGATCAGGCTACCCAAAACATGCAAACAAAGGGGCAGCGACAGCACAGCGTGCTCCGTGCACAGCAGGCCGAGTCCTGTCAGGGCGAGGGCAGACTGGATGCGAAGGAACAAAGGCTAAATTAAATCTGTCTGCAGCAGCCGGCCGCTGCCAGGGCACTGCTGCCGCCCGGAGCCTTCTCCTCAGGCTCTAGCAGGTGGTACCCAGCGCTGCTTCAGTCAGCGGTGATGCCAACGCCAAACAACTCCCCTGGCTCCCTCGCCTGCCTCAGGATGATCTGGTGGGCACAGAAAGGAAAAGGCTGGCTGTACCCTCGGTCTGTGACTGGGCAGACCTGGCAGCGCAGGGGAGGATCCCCTCTCTCAACCTCAACTGGTCACGCTGCTCCTGGTGCAGCCCAGGGTGCCGTTGGCTTTCTGGGCTGCGAGTGAACACTCTGGTGAAGAGTGGCACTGAGTCAGCACCGGTAACTGGAGCCATCTATTCCACAGCTCTTAACGACTGGGTTCAAAGCAGAGTGTGGCTCTCCTCCTGGTGCCCCTCCATCTCCTGCTGGCTGCCTGTTCCCTCTCCCGTGGTGGGTCAGAACAGTGATAACCTCTCCAGATTATTCTTAAACAAATCCCATTCAATTCCACCTCCTTCACAGGGAAACTTTCATCCCAGATGCAGCCAGCGCACAGAGAGGCTGCTCAACACCACCCCCCCAGAGAAGGCCAACGCTTCCACCAGCTCTACGCTCTGTGTCCGCGTTCCTAAGGCAGAGCAAGCATGCCTGAGCACAGGGGAAAGCAGCAAACCACACCTGAGCGCTCACGACGTGGGGGTTACAGGCAGCAGACTGGTTTCCAGCCTTGTCCTGCTGCAGATCACCAGCCACGGGAGGCAGACCAGGCCCGCTGTGTCCCTCCAGCGGTTCTCAGAGCATTAGTTTTGATAAAGGTAACTCAGTCCACCCCCAGAGCAGAGAGGTAATCACGTTCCAGCAGCAGAAGTGGTTGCTTTAACTCTTTAGATTCAGTTCCAGTCGGGACCCTAAAATAAGCAGTGACCTGTGGTGCAGACAGTGGCAAGACCCACGAGTAAGCGGTTACGGAGCCAGAGCTCTGAGGGCTGCCAGGCCCAGGGTCCTGTACCTGTGTTTACTGCTTGCACTACAGTAGTGATGTTAGCTAACGGAAGAGCAGCCCAGTGCTGGGTGCTGTGGAAACCTGAGCAGCAATGGACTGCTCTCCAGAAAGTTTGGGCATTTAAGCGGAGAGAATGGGTGCAGATGAGGAGAAACAGTGGCTGCTCCCACAGGGAGGCAGCTAACCCAGCCCTGGGGTCAGCGCTGCACTGGCTACACCCACTGTGTGTGGCTGAACACAACCAGCGTGCTATTGCCCGAGCCTCGGCTCAGATCTTTAGCTACACAACAGAATCACAGCATCACAGGGGGTCAGGGACTGGAAGGGACCTCTGGAGATCCTCCAGTCCACCCCTCCTGCCACAGCAGGAGCCCCTAGATCCAGTGGCATAGGAACAGCCCAGGAGGGTTTGAAACAGCTCCAGAGAAGGAGACTCCACAACCTCCATGGGCAGCCCCTGCCAGGGCTCTGGCACCCTCACTGGGAAGAAGTCCCTTCTCCTCTGGATGTGGAACCTCCTCTGCTCCAGCTGACACCCGGTGCCCCTGAGCAGAGCCTGGCTGCTTCCTCCTACCCTTCTTCCTCTGGGAACCCCTCCAGCTTTCTTTGGTAATTAATGAACTCTCCTTCCCCAGCCTTAAGAGCTCTCCCTCCCTCTGAACGTCTCTCTGTGGTTACTGGAGACCCAGCTACTCCCTGCCTGGGACCTGCTCTCCATAATCCCGATTTTCCAAATATAATCCCCAATTCATTGGACCGAATGAAGCCGACTCTTGGCCTTCCCCTCTGAGCTCCTCCAGCAGCAGCAGCAGCAGACCAAGACCTTAGCGACGTGCGCGGCGCTGCAGCAAGCCGAGCGCTGTGCAAGCTGCACAGAGCCACGGCCGCCCCGCTGAACTATGAAGTCAGGAGTCACCACGCTCGGTTTTATTAGCCTCCTCCAAGAACTAAAGTCAACCTGCTTAACCATCTGTGGCTTTTGGGAGGAGAGCTGTCGTTAAAGCCCGTCCTCCTGCCACTGCGCTCCCTGCGAGCTGCACACTGCAGCCCGCACTGCTCACCGGATGGAGCGGTTCAGCTAGAAAGCGGCTCCAAATTCACAGAGAGACCCAGAGTGACCCCACCAGGCGCTGGAGCGGTCCCAACAGACCTTCAGGGCTGCCACCCACGCTGCGACAGCCTCCTGAAGCCAAGCTGGCAGCAGCAGAGGAGAGAGGGGTCGTGAATCAAGGCTGTGAGAAGCCTGGTGCTCACCGTCTCGGTCAGGCAGCGCTGTTTACAGCGCGGAGCAGCTGTCCCAGCCTGACCTGGAGGCAGTGCTGGCTGTTACGCAACCATTCCTTTCCAGCCCGGACAGGCAAACCTGCCCAAAAAAGGGTAGGGGATAAAAAAAATCATCTTGAAACGAAACCCAGTCGTTGCTCCATCTGTTCAGCCACACTTGCTATCCAGAAAACATCTCCAGGAACTGCGCTGGAGGCATTTGGGAGGATCCATGTGGTGGAGCTCCCCCTCTTCTCGACCCTGCGACCAAGCAAACTGCTGTCTTCTCCTCTAACTGTTCTCTCCTCTAACTGTTCTCTCCTCTCCTCGTTCTAACCGTATCTCAGATCTCTGAATAGCTAACTGACCGAGCAGCCTGAGGTCACAGAGGAGACACGGCGGGTTAGCACTGAAAGGACACGACTCCTCACGACACCTGCCCTCCTGGAACTATTTCCTTACGTATCCCTCCCTCCTAAAACCCCCCTGTTCCCTCAACAGGGGAGAAGAGAGTAAACAGGGAGGAGACAGAGCCACACGTGGGAAAAGCAGCGCTCAGAGGAGAATCTACAGGGCTGTGTGGTACAGATAATCCTGCCTGGACCTCATCTACTGCCCCTCGTGCTGGGCAGTAACCTGGAAGTCTCCAGACCCTCACCCCAGCGATGCAGCCCTTGTGCATCGCTCCACTCACACAGCTCAGTGCTTTGCCACTGCTCTGATCACAGCAGTCGGCTTCAATACCCCCTTGCTGAGTTCTGCCCCACGCACACTCACCCCGTGGATCCCAGCTCATCCCAGAGCCGCCAGGATCCGTCCCCTGAGCGGTTACTGACAGCAGGTGCCCCCCGCAGCACAGCCCTCCACCAGCTCGGTGGGTTCTACCGCAAACACAAACCACTCGGCCTTGGTTTTCTGTTTCAAAGAAGACAAACTCCTACCTGTATCTGACCTAACGAGCCTCTGTCCCCTGCTTGCTCGCTGGGGGTGGGCATCCTCTCCTGCTGCTCTTTAGTCTCGAGAGGATCTCCTTAAAAATACCAGCAAAAATAACTCATTACAATCTTTGTTGCAACAGCTACTCCCCAAAAACCCCCAAATCCAACCCAAAACTACTCTCCTACTACAGAATCCAACCCAAAACTACTCTCCTACTACAAATCCTACTACAAATCCAACCCAAAACTACTCTCCTACTACAAATCCTACTACAAATCCAACCCAAAACTACTACTACAGCGGCGTCCAGCTGAAAGGCAGACTCCTACCCGCAGGGCACTGCTGTGCTGCCCTATCCCTATCCCTATCCCTGAATGGGCATGGAAACAGTTTTCCAAGCACAGAACTCGACCCCAAAACCTTCCCGTGAGTTTCACAAGCTCAGAGTCCAGAACTGGGGGTTGCAGGTTAGCTGTGTCCAAACAGCACTCGATGCCTCACTGAGCTGGCAGCTGCTACCTCCCTTCGTCCTCATAAAAACCCAGCTGGAGGGGATTCTGTGCATTCTGTGGTCTCAGTGCTCCTCACGCTCCTCTTCTATCAAGAACTGCCCCCTCAGCTCATCATGCCGACCCCAAAGCTGACTCCTCGGGCTTCCCATCGCTGCGGTGCTGGTTCCCAACACACCAAGGGAGCCAGATCCTGAGCAAAACCAGCTGCACGTACGGGGACTGCTGGGTCCTGCAGTTCGGTCACAACCACCCCAGGCACCGCTACAGCCTGGGGATGAGGGGCTGAGAGCTGCCCTGCAGAACAGCACCTGGGGGTGCTGGGAGACAGCCGGCTTCACAGGAGCCAGCCGGGTGCCCAGTGGTCCA
>VZRI01000967.1:0-35431 GCA_013397515.1 Upupa epops | reverse complement strand
CCGGGGAGGGAGGGAGGGCGGGCGGGCAGAGGGGAGCGGGGCGGCCGGGGCAGCCGCCGGCCTCCTCCTCCTCCTCCTGCTGCTGCTGCTGCTGCTCCTCTGCCGCCTCCTCCTCCTCCTCCTCCCGCCGCGCTCCTGCTCACGGCGCCCCCTGCCGGCGCGGCGGCGCTACTGCGCGGTGCGGGACAGCGCGGGGGCACCGGGCACTGCCCGCACCCGCACCGGGCATCTCTGGACCACGGAGCGTCCTTGGCTGGACCTTGAGGAGCATCAAGTCCAACCGCACTGCTAGGTCAGCCTTAACCCGTGTTCCTCGGCATCATCCCCACGGCTGTGCAGCCCCTGCAGGCACAGGGGCTCCAGCACTGCCTGCACTAGGTTTGATGACCCTCGCGTGAAGACACTCTTCCCCACGGCCAGCCTCAACCTCTCCTGCAGGTTGCAGCCGTTTCCTCTAATCCTATCATAAAATCACTGAAGCATTCAGGCTGGAAGAGACTCCCGAGATCATCCAGTCCAACCTACAACCCAGCTCTGCCACGGTCACTACCAGCACCGCAGCTAAACGACCTTTAAACCCCTCTGGGGTTGGGGACTCAACCCCCTCCTCCTGGGCAGCCTGTGCCAAGGGCTGATGGTTTCTCCTGACATCCAGCTTAACCCTCCCCTGGTGCAGCTCACAGCCACATCCTCTGGTCCTATCACATGGCACCACAGAGAAGATGACCCTCTCCTCACTCCAACCTCCAGCTAGGTAGTTGCAGAGAGTGAGGGCTCTCCTCAGCCTCTTCTTCTCTGCCCCACTGCTGTGTTATAAGGACAGACAGGCCCCCCTNCGGCATCATCCCCACGGCTGTGCAGCCCCTGCAGGCACAGGGGCTCCAGCACTGCCTGCACTAGGTTTGATGACCCTCGCGTGAAGACACTCTTCCCCACGGCCAGCCTCAACCTCTCCTGCAGGTTGCAGCCGTTTCCTCTAATCCTATCATAAAATCACTGAAGCATTCAGGCTGGAAGAGACTCCCGAGATCATCCAGTCCAACCTACAACCCAGCTCTGCCACGGTCACTACCAGCACCGCAGCTAAACGACCTTTAAACCCCTCCGGGGTTGGGGACTCAACCCCCTCCTCCTGGGCAGCCTGTGCCAAGGGCTGATGGTTTCTCCTGACATCCAGCTTAACCCTCCCCTGGTGCAGCTCACAGCCACATCCTCTGGTCCTATCACATGGCACCACAGAGAAGATGACCCTCTCCTCACTCCAACCTCCAGCTAGGTAGTTGCAGAGAGTGAGGGCTCTCCTCAGCCTCTTCTCTGCTCCACTGCTGTGTTATAAAGGCAGGCAGCCCCCCTCTATTACAGGGGCTCTCAAGACCTGGGACTCCCCTCCCACAGCATCCCAGTGCCCTTCACATTCTGCGAGAGCCGAGGTGGGTTTGGTTTAACGGATTCTTTGCAGATCATGACATTTTCCACAGTGCAGCTGGTTTCTCCGCAGCTTATGCTAATAGGAGAGCAGAGACACTCTGGTGACTCGGGAAGAAATGGCTCTGAATAGCTGCTTCAGTGGAAGCCTGTTGGGCACAGAGCCCACCGAGGCGATTGGCACCGAGCAAGCTTTAGTCCCATCACCTCCTGAACCTCACACGGCAGCCAGAGCCGCTGCTCAGTGCCGCCAGGTGAGATCCAGGATGCTTTGGAGCACACAGCCCAGAGAGAGCTGGGCAGAGAGCTCTGTCTTGTATTTGGGAAGAGTCACCCTTCCTTTCTAGAAAGCCCAGCAAACGAAGGTCTCGGAAGAGGACGCCTAGGTCTCGAGGAATCTTTTGCTCACTAAAAAACACCCCCTTCAGGAAAATCCCAGGCTAACGATGCTCTCTTTCCCCTTTCAAAGGAAGAGGACACGGACCTCTCGGAACATTCAGCTCCTTTCTGCGAAGGGGGACATCCCAGCTTGGTGCCTGAATTAACTGCACTGCTGGGATGGTTTCTCTGCCGGCACAAAACAGAGGAGCCCACTGCAGTGGAGGCTGCCAGCGGCTCTGTCAGCCCTCCTGGTGTTGTTATCTGAAGGTTTAAATCACAACCAGTTCCCACATCTACCCGCACACCACGGCACGAAGGCTGCGACGCTGCTTCCAGAGGCAGATTCTCCTACGCAGAGCCAACCCGTGGCTCTTGGTTAATCCACAGCCCAACCAGATTCAGCAGGATTGAGAAACAAACCCAGCAGCAACCACCTGCTGTCATCGCCAGGCTGGTGAAGCAACTGCAAAAGCACTGCGCTGGGGATTCTCCAGCTCCTCTGCTGACAACACACGTCGCTCATCGCTGCTAAAGCAGACTGCTCGTAGGGATCATCAAACAGAGCGAGAGAAACAGCAAAGGGAAGGTACAGCCTCGCTCCTTGCCACCTGACTAGTGACTTGGTTCTGGTTTCAGCCAGGAAGGGGCAGTTAGATTCTCCGGAGCACTCAGCTTCGTGTAGGTTTTGCAGCACAAAATCTGAACACCTGAGCCCTTGGCACTTGGTGACCTCCTGGATTCCTCACACACACACAGACTACCTCTGCAGAGAGCTCTGCTCCTGCTCTACGAGCTTCGCTTTTACTCCTGACAACTGCAAATACAAGGAGTTGTGTAATTGTCAGGTGACTGCCCTGGAACAGACAAGATAAGACTGGATCCGTGACTCACCTGAAGCTGTCTGTGTCCCCACGAAGCACGCGAGAGAGGAGATAACCCACTTTCACGTTCCAGTCAAACCACAAGCTAATCCAATTTAAGAGTGGGCCGTCTGGAACGCGGGCTGCACCACCTGAGCGAGGCACCGGGGCCAGCGGGGCTAGGACCTTGCTTCTTGGGGGGTTCAGGGCTTGAGACACTTCAGTGGGAAGGAAAAATAAGGCATGGAGCCTCTCGCTATCAGCGCTGTGCTCTGTGTGAGAGAGCAAACAGTCTTGCTGGTCCCTGCGGGGAGCAGATGGAGTCCCGTGGCATGAAAGCCACTCACCCTTTTCCCCACGCACACAGCAGGGCACTTCAGGTTCGTTACCTCAGGGAGAACAAGCGAGGCCTCTACTGAAGCTGTCCTCCCAATCACAGCGGCGCCTGGTGCTCGTCCCCCTGAATCCAAGCAGCTCGTCGCACCCAACGCTCATCAGGCCGCTCAGAGTTGTCTGGGTAGCTCTGCTCTGGACCTGTTCCAGCATCTCCAGGTCTTTCCTGTCATGGGGGGTCCAGAACTGAACACAGGACTCCATCCAGGAGGCCTGAGAAGGCTGAGTACAAGGGCACAGTCCGGGCTACTTGTAGGGCTGATGGGATCTACAAGAGGGCCACTCATTACAGCTGAACTGATGACCCCCACTAGCCAAGGGAATCCTCCAGAGTGACCTAGAGACACCAGATCTGGTTGCAGCAGAGCTTGGGCACTCAGGGCAGGGCAGAACTCCCGTCCTGAGAGCCAGCAGAGTGAAGGCATCAAACACTAGAGGGAAGCAGAAGACCTGCAGTCCAGCAGCCTGGGAGAGGCTCCTCAGGGCTTTCACTGCCCTTGGGTTCAAGTCAAACTAAACCTGGGGGAAAATGACAGGCGTCTAGCAAACCCCCTTGAAACGAGGGCTACTGCCCTGCAGCTCCGTAGGAATGAGGTGCTGTGGACGCTGCACAGGAGGGGAAGAATAGAGGATAACACACGCTGCTGCTCCACAGGGACTGCTGAAAAGGAATTGCAAGGCTGTGATGGAAAACAGAATCCTTAGGGATCAGAAGGGGCCGGGAATGATCCCCCAGTGCCATCCCCCTGCCACAGCAGGGTCACCCAGACCCAGTGGCACAGGAACACAGCCAGGCGGGGCTGGAACGTCTGCAGAGAAGGAGACTCCACAGCCCCCCTGGGCAGCCTGGTCCAGTGCTCCAGGACCCTCCCTGGGAAGAAGGTCCTGCTGAGACTGAGAGGGAACCTCCTCTGTTCCAGCTGGCACCCAGTGCCCCTTGTCCTGTCCCCAGATGCCCTTGAGCAGAGCCTGGCTCCATCCTCCTGACACCCACCCCTCACAGATTGAGAGACAGCAATGAGGTCCCCCCTCAGCCTCCTCTTCTCCCAGCTCCAGAGCCCCAGCTCCCTCAGCCCTTCCTCATCAGGGAGCTGCTCTGCTCCCTTCATCCTCTTCATTGCTCTATGCTGGACACCCTCCAGCAGCTGTGTGTCCTCCTGGACCTGAGGGGCCCAGAACCCAGACCAAGGTTGTTCATGGAAGGACACAGCTTGCGGGATTCACAGGAACACAGAGCGAATCCTCCACTTTCAGCCTGTTCTTCATCTACTCTGAGTCTACTGGTGACTGCTACTGCAAGTCAGACCTTTACCCGACCCCTGTTGGTCCCCAGCAGTTCTTCTCCCCCTCAGAAATTTGTTCTGTTAATGACTAGCAAATCCCTCTGCCCAGTCCGGGAGGCAGAAAGGAAACGAGAACAATCTGGACCTCATTGAGAGGGGCTGCACACGACGACAAGATTTAATGTCAGTGCTCTGCAAAGCAGAGCCTGCGGTTGCTAAATTAGCTCGGCCTTGTTCCCAGCTGCTTTCCTGGAAACCCAGGCCGACAGAGAAAGTAAACAAGATGCCCCAGCAACAAATAGCTGGCAGTGCCCGGGCTGGGCTCTGCCAGCAGAGACCCAGGGGAGCGGCAGAATGGAGCAGGGCTTAAAGCATTAACACCCAGCATCAGCAGAGAGACTTCAGGAGCGCTGTGCACCGGCAGCTGCCTCCGTTGTAGGCTCCTCTGTGTGTGGGAAGGAAAAGCCACGCTGGGTTCAAGAGGGCACCAGGCGGTCTGGACCTGCCTAGGGTGAGGCAAGAACAAGCCCCAGACCTGCAAACCCTGCCTTTGTATTTCTGAAGCCCTCCAAGCTCTATGCTCCCCTGAAAAGGGACAGACACACATGTCCAGTCCAAGCCAGCACCTCAGTGCAGCACAGTGGTGGCACCTCTGGCTTCCTGACACCAACAGTGAGAAGAGCCCTGGTTTTCTCTTCAGCCGGCCTGGGGCGTTTAAGGAGAAAAGGAAGAGCTAAGTTTACGACTCAGACTAAGGCTGTGGAGTCAGATGTTCTCAGTGGGACTGGCACCAGCTCCAGGATGATCTCACTTTGCCCAAAGGATCTATTTTTTCAGTAGTTTTCATTTGGCTTCTCCTCGCCATGAAGAGTAGCCCAGGTTATCGCAGTGCTGACCAGTACCACCCCACACCAGTACCAGAACGGGTAGGAAGGAGGAGATCTTGGCTGCATGAGAGCCCTGGCTCCACCTGCTCAAGAAGTCATCTGTTCTCCGCACCAGCACAGCCACCTCTCCCCAACCCTTTGCTTTCCTCTCGCTAGCTGAGGAAGCACAAGCAGCCATCACAGGGGTCTCCCCAGTGAAGGAGGGCTGTGAAACCCCAGGGACTGGCTGCAGAACGATTTCCACCCAGGTAAAAGAGGAGAGAACTCCTGCAGCAGAGCTCGATACTCTTACTTTGCTCAGTTCACCTCTCTGCCACCTTTTTGTCCCAGGTCCTGCTGTGATCCTTCCAACTCTCGCACCTCGCGCTGTCCACGCGGGCAGCGCCACGAGCTGCTGCCAGTGGTGTCCCTGGAAGAACTCTGTCATGCCAGCTGGGATCCTGCTCAGGGGGTGGAAGCCCTCCAAGAGCAGATGTTCTGCAAGGAAAGGAGGAATCTGGGAGAGAAGTCTAAACCTGTGCAGTTCACTGCCCCAGCAGGACAGGTTACTGTCCCTTCCCGACTCTGAAGGAGCTGCCAGCCTTTACTTCTGATCGAGGGTTTGAGCTCCACCTAGAGCAGCACAGCTGCTCATCGTGCAACACGTGTGGAGAGCGAATGCTTGCCCCGTGAAATGCTGCTGCCCCGAGTGGAAACAGCCCTGGAATCACTACGTCCAGCCCGCACGCTGTCAGGCGCTTGGGATGCCCCGCGGTGAAACCCTCTGTGCAGCTAGGGAGGAGAATTAGCTAACGCTGGCTGACAGCTCAGACAGCACCTCCAGAGACGGGGGACTACAACCAACCTTCGCTTCAAACTCCAGCACATTCTCCTCTACCTCCTAAATGCCAGAGGAGAGTTACACCAGCAGCACGAGTGGGGAAAGGAAAGCGACAACCAGAGTGAGGACAGACTGTGTTACAGCAAAGACAAAGAACCCCAGGCTTTATGGAACAACCACCGGCTCTTAAGAGGAAGCAGAGCCTGCACACAGCTGTTTCACTCTTGGTTTTAACCCCTTCAGGCAGTGCTGTAGCCCCCCCTTCCTCATTACAGTCCACACGCTACCCTAAAAGGCTTCCCTTTCTCTGCCCTCCCTGAGCTGCAGTGCTCAGGAGTGACTGACAGAAAAATATCGGGAGTTATTGAGCTCCCTGAACATAAAATGCCCAGCTCGGGAAACCAAGGGGACTGCAGTGAGCTAGGAGCCCACACGGTGGCCGGTGGAGCCTGTCGAGAGGCAGCAAAGCAGCTCCTCTCCACAGCCTGTCTGCCTGTGCTCTAACGGTACCTTCAATCTGGGGAGCACCAAGGGCTGCGGGGAAATCACATCCCACTCTGGAGTTCAGCCCTCTCCATAGTCTTTCTAGTTCTGCTCTGAGACTGCTACTACAGCACCGCAACTCCAGCAGCTCCAGCTCTGAGAGGGTGCTCGTGGCAAACTTCACTCGGTCTGCACTGCAAGGAAAACAGAGCAACAAACAGGCTGAGAGCGAGAAACACAGAGCTAGGCTTCCAGAGCTCTTCGGAACTGATCCCAGCCCGACCCCTGGTCATTCGTGTGCCCTCCTTTCCCCCCGTGAAAGGAGGATGCTGTCAGCTCCCCTCCATGAAACGAGGATTTCCAGTGTCACTTGAGGAGGGGTTTTTCTCTCTTCTTCACCTGGAGTCTGCACAGTGCTACCTGACACTGACGCTCAGCGGCTGAGAGAGACCACGGGCAGGCTCTGCTGGTACTGCTCTGTTGATGTAGTGACGGCTCGAGACCGGTGATGCAGGGCGGTTTATTTAAAGCAGTAACATCAAAGCAAAAGCTCTGCTGATTCAGCTCGTAAAAATCATTGCTGCACAAACCCAACAGTAACATCGAGAAAGGAGAGGGGAAGAGAAGAGGAAAAGGCAACCCAAAGCCATCCCCAAGAGCACACGAGGCAGATGGTCTAACTCTTCCGAGAAGCTTTGGCAAGTACCCTTGTGCTCAGTGGGGGAAGAGTCTGTGTGGAAGATCTATGGTCACTGGAAGGACAGGACGACAAGGAAAGGCATCTCTCTTCCATCTAGTTATCTTGATTGCAGCTTCTGGTCCAGCCAGCAGCTCGGGAACGTCTTCATTTACAGTATTCCTTCCGGAAATCTGCAAGCAAACAGAAACGGAGGGCAGCACCTGAAGGGAGAGCCCCAACCTTGCACAGCAGCACAGTAACACGGGCTTCCGCTTCCCAGCAACAAGTGGCCACCTGCAGTCAACCACGTGCCCAGCATCCTCTGCATAACCCCCCCAGTGAGACAGACTGCGCCGAAATGACTGCACAGAGCATCTCCAGCTACCAGGGGAACCCCATCGACAGCAGGAGGCCTAAGTGACTCCTGAGCTCTGCAGCCCACTGCCTTCACTGCGGGTACAGCTGCTGTATGAGAGGAGCCACGGAACCTCCCGGCGTCCCACAGGCACTAGTGGGACTCTGCACGCTGAGCCCTGATAGCGGGGCTCACACTGGATAAACAAAAGGAGAGTCAGCCCCCGGGGAGGGAGAGCTGTTTGCTTTAGTTGGACGCAGTGACTACCCACGATCCATAAACCGAGTGGAAACACCCTCTGTCCGCACAGCATTCTCTCCTCAAACCCCAAGCCAGGAGACTTCTGTGCTCCAGCTCCCTCTGAGGTTCCGGAGCACAATGCTCTGTGTTCCAGCACCACGAGGCTTCCTCTTCCCAGTAAAGAAAGATCCCACTCGTGCCACGCCAGGAGCTTTCAGAAGCCTAATCACTACTTGCATCTTGTGGCTCCGTGATGAGAGGACAGGCAGGGAACTGGCTTCTCATTCCTGCTGCCATCTGTCACGCCGTTCATCATTCCTCATTCCCAGCTTGGTCTGCACCCTGCTAAACGTCTTCCCTCCTCCCTGCCTCAGCCCACCCGAAGGTTCCTACAGCCAGCAATTAGGGTGAAGAGAGTCGCTATTACCTTTGTCTAAATCAATGTTCTTTGCTGGGAAGCTTCTGGCTTGCTCAGCCTTCTCCTTCAGGATGTTGTTTTTGTAATCTGTGTGAGGGAAGAGTCCAGTTCAGACGGCCGTGAGGACAGTGAAAGAAAACAAAGCTCTAGAGCCAAGCAGACAGGTCCTTCCCTGAAGCAGTCTAGGCCAGGCATCCCCAGATCTCTAGGAGTAACTGCTGGAGTCACTCAGGCACTCAGCAGGGAGAGGAAAGCTGCCCCAACCTCATCCCTCAGCCATCCCTCTCCACCTGCAAGGCCCCTGCTTGCACTCAACTCTGGGGTGAGTGAGGTTCTCCAAGGAGAAGTGGCTTCAAACTGGGCACCTAAATGCCATTGGCAAACCCTGCACGGAGCTTTGCCCCGGCTGGGAGAAGAGCTGCTGCTCCGTGCCTACCCAGTCTGATGTCTTCACCTCTGTGCTGAGACAGATCTGTCGTGTCCACTGTGAACTCTTTCAGGTTTACATCCTTCCTGGAAAAGGAAAACAGGCAAGAATTCCAGTGCCACCTCCTTTAGCAACTGGCTCCTCTCCCAGGTCCGTTTCTGAAGCCATTTCAGAGAATCAGAAGTCCACGGATGACTCTGTTCTCTAAGTGTTGGTGATTTTCACCACAGTCCTCACAGAACCCCTTCCAGTTCCCACAAGGCTTCTCTGGAGCTGACAGACAGCAGCGCTGGCAGCCACTGTCCCTAGGGACTTCTGCCTCTGCGCCTAAGCTGTCAGACAGAAGTCAGAAGGTCAGGCAGGTTACTGGGGAACCCCGTCCTCCTCTTACTGTCTCCTTAGAGCACGTCCAGAGGAGGCCACCACAGTGCTCAGGGGAATGGAGCACCTCTGCTGTGAGGACAGGCTGAGAGAGTTGAGGCTGTTCAGCCTGGAGGGGCTCCTTCTGCTGACCTTCCAGCCCCTGAGGGGGGCTACATGGAGGCAGGGGAAGGTCTGCTCCAAAGGGTTTGTGTGGACAGGACAAGGAGCACTGGGTTCCAGCTGGGAAAGGAGAGGCTGGAGAGGAGAAGGAAGCTCTTCAACGGGAGGGGGGCTGATGGCTGGAATGGGCTGCCCAGGGAGCTGCTGGAGGCCCCATCCCTGGAGTCACTGATGGTCAGGCTTGCTGGGGCTCTCACCAACCTCCTCTAGGTAGAGCTGTCCCTGCCTGTGTAGAGAGGTCGGACTGGATGACCTCTGGAGTCATTCTATGATTCTCTGAACCCCCTGAGATCTCTGCCTGCCTGCTCTTTCTTCCCCAGAGCTGAGAACAATGGGGAGACAGCCTGTACTGGAACTTCCCCGTCTCTTCCTCAAGGAAGGTTGGCTTCCTTTAGGGTTTATTACACAGTCACACATCATAAACCCCAGAGGAAGCCAACCACACTGTCTTGGCCCCGTCTCACGCAGGCTTTCCCAGCTGATCTGTGTCTCACCCTTCACCACCAACTCCATGACTTCTTCGAGAAGCACAGCCTGGGAACCAGTTCCTCAAGTCACTTCCTAACTGCGTTTGGAAATGCAACTGCCAAATCAGCCCTACAAACAGCCCTCTCCTTCCCTGCTCCCCTGCTCCACGATGATTATATAAGAGCAGATTCCTGGGAACACTGCACCCGTAACAAGCAGAGCACAAGAGAACCTGCGGAAAGCAATGAACCAGCTCTACCCTCCAGCCTTTGCTTCACGTGACCCTACAGGGGCTCAGCAGGTCACAGAATCNTCCTTCTGGAGCTGAGGGGCCCAGAGCTGGACACTGTATTCTAGATCCTCAGCTGCACTGGGCTCTCAGTGACAGCAGAGGGTTGGGGTCCCCAGGTTCATTTCGATGCCTTCTAATCGTAGGTCAGGGACCCCCCAGTTATACTCACTCTCCGTACTTCTTCACGTTGTATTCGTAACCTAAACAGGGAGAAGAAACAGAGTGAGCAGCCACATCCAGCCCACCCGAGCCCTCCCAGACACGAGGGACAGCCATAGCTGCCAGTACTTATTCACAGTGCTCCCACTGCCTGCTGCTGGGTCTCATCAGGTATCAGACTACGCTCCTGCCTCACCCCAGCCTGAAGAGAGATGATTTCAGGCTCCTCTCTTCCATTCAAAGGGCAGGGCTCTGTCCCCTCTCTGACTGCAGAGTAATTACACTAACACCAGTGGGACTGCCCCGTGTTGCATGGTGCTAACACCCATCTCAGCTCCTATGGGACTCACCTGAGCCTTCTGCCCTAAAGAAATTCCACCCGTGGAGAGAACTCTCAGGTCTAATTTTCTTCTCCCTCAGATCCAGAGGGGGATCCCTGCGTGGGGGAAGGATCCAGAGGGGGATCCCTGCGTAGGGGAAGGATCCAGAGGGGGATCCCTGCGTGGGGGAAGGATCCAGAGGGGGATCCCTGCGTGGGGGAAGGATCCAGAGGGGGATCCCTGCGTGGGGGAAGGATCCAGAGGGGGATCCCTGCGTGGGGGAAGGATCCAGAGGGGGATNAGGATCCAGACCCCTGCATGGTGCTCTGCAGAGGAGGATCCAGACCCCTGCATGGTGCTCTGTGGGGAAGGATCCAGACCCCTGTGTGGTGCTCTGTGGGGAAGGATCCAGACCCCTGCATGGTGCTCTGCAGGGAAGGATCCAGACCCCTGCATGGTGCTCTGCAGGGAAGGATCCAGACCCCTGCATGGTGCTCTGCAGAGGAGGATCCAGACCCCTGCATGGTGCTCTGTGGGGAAGGATCCAGAACCCTGCACGGTGCTCTGTGGGGAAGGATCCAGAACCCTGCACAGTGCTCTACAGTAATCCTCTGCTGGATGAACCCTGCTGCCCTGAGACACCCCCGAAGCGCTGCAGGGCTGCTCCGTGCCAGCACTTACCTCTCTGCCGGCGCTTGCGGGAGATGAGGACGATGATGATGAGGAGGACAATGAAGAGCAGCAGAGTGGCCAGGACGTAGCCCAGCTGCTGGAAGAAGTGCACCCGGCTCTCGGGGATGATGACGTTTATCACATTGTGGCCCCTGACAACGCTTGGGTCTGGGGACAGAGGAAAACAGAGCGGTCAGTGCAGCACCTCTGCGTGTGGCTGCACAAAGGGCCAAGGGCTTCCTCTTCAGAGCAGTCCACAGCTCAGCCAGAAGGAAGATGCCCAGGCGTCTCACAACCCCATTACCCTTCCCCAGAGCTCACAATATTAACAGTGACTGCTGCTCCTTCCCTCCCCACTCCCTGGCTATCGGGGTGCGACTGTTTATGCCAGGGAGGGTGTCCAGAAGCAGCCCCAGCTCTTTCTTCAGGGTAAGGCAGGCCCGTGCTGGGACTCCTCTCACAACACACGCATACCGCGGTGCTCGGGCTCCAGACAGCTCAAGTATGAAGCAGCCCCTCCCTGCCAAGGGCTGTAATTTACAGAGGCTGGGAAGACTTTTCAGTGCCAAAGCCTTGAGTTTCCTTTCAAAACGTTTTTTTAAGCACGAATCAATAAAATAAATCAGCTGAAAAGCCAAGGTTCCATTCCATCCGCGGGTGCAGCAGCACTGCAGCTCACAACTTCAACGTGGAACAGGCGCTGCGGAGCTCGAGTAAATAGGTCAGTGCTCTGCACACACCCAGCGAGGAGGTGGCTCTCAGCTGCAGCACTCGGAGTGGACAAATCCCAGCCAGGCAAGGACTGCAAACCCCCAGGCACACTGTGCTGGGAGAGGCTTGTTCTCTTCCCAACAAAGCTGAAGTGATACCTGGCAGAGAGGGACCTGGAAGGACTGGGTGACCACCAGTTCAATAGGAGCCAGCAGGGTGCCCAGGTGGCATCCTGGCTGGGATCAGCACTTGTGTGGCCAGCAGGACTGGGGATGCCATTGTCCCCCTGCACTGGGCACTGGAGAGGCCTCCCCTTGAGACCTGAGGGCAGCGCTGGACCCTCACTGCAAGAAAGAGATTGAGGAGCTGGAGCTCATGGTGCCAAGGAGCAACGAGACTGGGGAAGAGACTGGAGGATGAGGAGAGGCTGAAGGAGCTGGGGGTGTTCAGCCTGGAGGAGACCTCCCTCTGTCCAATCCCTGAAGGGAGGGCGCAGTCAGCTGGGGGTGAGGCTCTTCTCCCAGGCACCCAGCACTAGGATGAGAGGGCAGGGCCTGAAGCTGCCAGTGGAGGGTCAGGCTGGCTGTCAGGAAGCCCTTCCTCAGGGAAAGGGGGCTCAGAGCCTGGACTGGACTGCCCAGGGCAGTGGGGGAGGCCCTGTGTCTGGAGGTGTTGAAGGACAGCCTGGCTGTGGCCCTGAGAGCCCTGGGGTGCTGTTAGATGCTGGGCTGGGGGAGCTCAGAGGGCTCTGCCAGCCTCAGTCTGTGATAACAGAACAAGCAGCAGTATGGAGTTGCGCCCCACCATCCTCTTGGGGGTTTAACCTCATAAATCAGAGGGAATAAGAGGAAATAGGAGCAAAAAGACCCCCAAGGCCACAGGACCACCCAACAGATGAGTCCTGACGTGAAAAACACTGACAGTTATGGAACTGCTGGCAGAGTGAGTGGTCCTAGTCTGCCAGCACCCAAAGCACCAACTCCCCAACAGTCAAATCAGACTGACAGCAGACTGAAACCAACGCTGTGAAACCAGAGTCCATCCATCATTTGTTTAAGCGACCGAGGAAAAGGAGAGGCTGCAGCACATGGTTTGCTCTGGTAGCCCAGCCCCACAGCTCCAGCCACGCTCCACTCTCTCCTGGCAACTCTAAACTCCACGCAAAGCCCAGCCTGTGTTTTTCACCACCGCTCAGCCAGAAAATAGCCCGGCAGAAAGCCACTCGCGAAGCTGCAAACAGAGTCCGTGACACTCAGGCTTTAACTGCCCCCTGGGTCACAAAAGGCTTCTCTGGCAGCTGCCAGAATGAGCCAGTGGCCACTGGAGCTGCTGCAGAGCCAGCAAACACTGCATTCCGGGCGTTCTGCTTTGCCACAGCCCTGCAAGAGCGGGGAGCAGCTGAGAGGAGCTTCAGTCAGCGCTGGAGAAGTCACTGTAACAACAAACACTGCAAGCAGGCTAAACTTTAGAGCTCCTTGGTTTGGTCGGGTAACACAAACTACTCATCCTGCTGGCCCTCTGACAAAGCCTGGCTGGTGGCCTCCAAAAAGCATCTCCAGGGGGGCATCAGGATTCATCCCATGTTAGAACTGGGGAAACTGAGGCAGAGAATAAGACTTAGCTCAGCTGTACCCGGCAGATGAATGGCAGTGCCTGGGATAGCATCAGCAAGGTACTGCAGACCCTCCTGCTCAGTCCCTGAGCTGAGGGGTGAAGGTTTAGCCTGTGATCTCTCAGCACCTCTCACCGTCACGCATCCATCTGCCTGCACTCCACGGCCTGGTTCAGCTCCGGGGAAATGAAGTCTGCTGAGGTAAAACAAGAGCAGCTAGGACAGAGGTGCTCTTACAGCCCCAAAGGGGGGGGCAGAGGCTTCCACTGGGAAGAACACAAGCTCTCCACCAGGAGGGTTAGGCTGGATCTGAGGAAGAAGCTCTGTGCTGAGAGAGTGGCTGGGCACTGGACCAGGCTGCCCAGGGAGGGGATGGAGTCCCCATCCCTGGAGGGGTTTAAACACCGAGTAGCTAGAGCCCTTGAGGCCATGGTCTAGGGGTTGGGGAGCTGTTGGGATGAGGGCTGGGTGATCCTGGAGGTCCTTTCCAGCCTTGAGGATTCTAGGAGGGCTCCCAGGCACTGGCCAGGTGGCCTGTTCTCTTCCCGAGGCTGGATGAGCCACAGGAGATGCCACTCTGCAGAGTTCACTGGATCAGACACGCACCACGTTTACCCAGCTGAGCTGAGCTTGCACTCATCTTCCAGGGTGGAAACAGCTCCGGGCACTGGAGCAGAGCCACAGGCTACAGCAGCAGGTTCTGAAAGCTCCTGTTTTGTTTGGGCTTTATGTTCTGTGCCCACAGCAGATCCGCACGGACTCTTCACGGGCTGGGGCAGTAATCACAGCCTCTCTTGCTCCACACAAATAGGACACAGCCCAGCAGGCTGCCAGGTCCGGATGTCTCAGCTGCCTTGCCGTTCCCATGGACTCAGCACATTCCTGCGTGTGGTGCTCTCAAACCAGCTGAGACTTTGCTGCCCAGAGGGGACCAACCTCTGCTGCAGGGGCTCTTTGACGCTGGAAAGGGCTCTTCTCAGGGAGGAAAGTTCCTCGGGCACCATGGACACTCCTGCCCAGCTGTGAGAACTTGAATCCCAGGCACAAATCAGGCTGGGAGGGGAACACTGGAGGAGAGGGTGGGGAACAGCCCTGAGGAGAAGGGCCTGGGGGTGCTGGTCAATGAAAGACTCGGTGTGAGCCAGCAGTGTTCACTTGCAGCCCAGAAAGCCAACGGCACCCTGGGCTGCATCAGGAGCAGTGTGACCAGTTGGTTGAGGGAGGGGATCCTCCCCCTCTATTCTGATGTCCTGAGACCCCATCTGCAGGGCTGCATCCAGTTCNACCACCTCTCCTATGAGGCCAGACTGAGAGAGTTGGGGCTGCTCAGCCTGGAGTTGAGGAGACTGCAGGGAGATCTCAGAGCAGCCTTCCAGTCCCTGAAGGGGGCTACAGGAGAGCCCATCCAGCTTCTGTGTTCAGCAGCCAATAAACACTAAACCACGATGAAGCCTTGAAGCTGTTACTAAGGAACTGCACCCCAAAGGCTGAACACAAGTAAAACCCATCCTTCTCAAACTTGGGGGGGTATTTAATTCCTTCTGCTCAGTCTGGCATCGTACAGAGCTCAGACCCTGTGCAACGGGGACAGGAACAGCACCTCTGCTGTTCACTGCTGAGAGTAGAGTTGAAACAGCAGGGCAGAGCCTACCCCTGCCCCACACCCTCCCCTGCTCCATAAAACCAGGCAGCAGCAAGAGGAAAAGCAGCTTGTCTGCCTCAGGACACGGCAGCGCTGCAGAACTGCCCTGGAGCAAAGGCAGCTGAGGCTGGATGTGATGCCACTACAGCTGGGCAGGTAACCCCGATGCAGGGGTCACCCCAGGGTGGGTGCAGAGTGGTCTCAAGCAGCTCTGTGCTGCTCCTCTCCCTGGTAGCCCTATGTGTGCAGCTCCAGGTAATGGGAATGGCTCAGAAACCCCTGAGCCCCCACACTAGAGCCACACAGTGGGCATGAGGAGGCATCATCTACACTTTTCACCCTCCAGGCTGCAACAGCCTCTGACTCAAGCGTGAGAAACCTCTGAGGAAGCCTGAGTGCTGCTCTAACTGGCACCTTCAGCCCAGTGGTGACTGTGGTACTCCCGCAGGGCACAGGTTTGCCCCAACCACGCTCCCTGCTGCACCGTGCTCCCTGCAGACCACTGGGGAGGCACAGGACACGGAGCAGCAGGTTGTAATCCTGTGCCATGGTTTATCAAGCTCTTTGGAGCTTAGAAGTGCAACGCAGATGCTTCTCTCTCCCTCAGTCAGAAGGGAGCCGCTCGCAGAGGCCACTCACCTACAGCTGGGGCAACGTTGTGAGTTGTGACGTTCACCACCTTCCTCTCTTTCACTGGCTCCGTCACAAAGACCCGGTAGATCCTGCGCTCGTGCAGGCCGCAGTAGTGATGGTGCAGGTGGCAGGAGTAAGTGCCTTCGTCCGCACTTTCCAGCTCTGAAATCCGCAGGGAAAAGTCCCCCAGGGCGAAGGCAGTGTCAGTGACGTTCATCTTCTGACGGATGAAGAGAGGCCCGTAAGAGCGGCGCTCCCCGGAGGCGTAGAGGTCGATGAGGCGGTCGGCGCGGTCGTGAGGAACCCCCGGGGGCTGCCTGTCCCAGTGGACCACTTGCTGGTCCTCCTCACTGTGCCGCTCCGTCCAGATGTGGTCGTGGTTCACGCAGGGCAGCGTCACGGTGCTGCCTTCCAGGGCAACCATCACAGGCTTCTCCCCGTCCCAGTACTCGTGTGCATCCTCAGCTGGGGAGGCAAGACGTGCAAGTCATGAAAGAGCTGCTCCCCTCCTGGGAGGGTGACAGAGCCCCGGCCCAGGCTGCACGGAGAGGCTGTGGAGTCCCTGCTCTGGAGACTCTCAAACCCCCCTGGCTGTTCCTGCATGACCTGACCTAGGGGATCCCGCTCTGGCAGGGGGGTTGCACTGGATGATCTCCAGCGGTCCCTTCCAACCCCAGACACTCTGACTCTGTGATGCTGTAGGAGGCTCTGTACACGTCCTATTCTCAGGGGCCCACAGACACAGCTACCATCGCTCCCAGACCCCGCAATCCTGCCACACATCCCCTCCAACGACCCCGAGGGGGTAGTGTGCCTCGTTACTGCAGCAGCTGGTGATGAAACACAACCCAATCCTCTACACCCGAGGTCAGGACACAGAGCACAGGCATCGTCTTTGCTTCACAGCTGAGAGTTAACCTCTGGCTTGAGAGAGCAGGAAGCCGATGGTCTCGGCAGGCTCGGAGCGGAACGAGAAGAACAGATTCCATCTGGGATCTGCTGCATCCCAACTCTCCGAGCAGGAAATGCTTCTCTCCCCACAAATGCCCTCATTACTGGAGGAGCTCGAGCAGCTCTGCTTTATGTTTGACCCTCGAGAAGCAGCAACACAAGAACCAAATCGCAGAGGAGCAGGCTGGGGCTCGCACGCCTGCACGGGTGTTTTTATTGATAGGAGCTGTGAGAACAGCAGCAGGAGAGAGGCAGCTGCTCTTCAGCAGCTTCCCAGCACAGGCAGCCCCAGCAGCAACCCCGTGCACTACACAAAGACTGAGGTAGCCACGCAGTAGCCACGGCCATGTGGCAGCACTCGCTGCAGCCCTCACAAGTTTGCTCGAGGAGCCAAGAGTGAAGGCGTGGTGACTGGAGGAGGACTTTTAACTACAGACTCCTCTGGGTACACTCACCACGCAGCACACGAGGCTGCTCGCTGGGGCTGACCCGAGAGCTGATGGGCTCTGGGCTGCCTAGAGACACCTTTTCATGTACCATGCCCGAGGCGCTGGTGGCCACAACGACCACCCTGCGGCGTCCAGGGCATCTGCTAGCCAACAGCAAAGTGAACAGCACAGCCCTGCGATGCCTCCAGGCCTCTCGGGGTACCTGCACAGACAAAGCCCTGCAGCCACATCGCTCTTCTCTGGCAGCAGCAGAGCAGCAGGCAAGGCCCTCTCAGTGGCAGCACGGGAGCCCCTGAGCGAGTGTGTGGCATGCCTACCTTTCTTGGTGGTAGCCAGCTGGATTTTCACCGTCTCGTACAGGTGGCAGTAGTGGTGGTGAAGGTTACAGGAGTAGGTGCCTTCATCGCTCTCCGCCACACCTGCTCCAACAGGGAGGAGAGGGGGTCAGTTAAATGTTAAGACAGCGATTTAAGCCCTTCCCAGACACCTGCAGGGATGCAGGAGGGACTTTATCCAACTCAGGTCCAACCTGTCTCTGCCACCAGGGTGCTCCCCGGGCTAAGCAGAGGGGGATCATCTCATCTAGCGGAGTAACTCACTCAGCTGTGTGGATCCTACCTGTGTTTACAGCTGGGAAGAGGAAACTGGTTTCAGTTTAGCTAAGGGCAGGCACAGGAGGATTCCAGGATGCTCTTGGGTTTAACGTTCGGGCACTGAAATGCAGCCGACTGGCCAGAAGCAGCTGAAGTGCCTTTGAGGCAGCGAGTTATAACCCACTCTCTTTCACAGATGGGACAGTTTCAAAGGGAAATACAAATCAGGGCTCCAGAGAGCCTCCTGAACTCCACTTCCACTGAAAAAGTGCAGGTTCACCAAGCCCTGACTCCTCTGCTCTGCACAGGGAGGGGTAAAAACCCGCTGCTCAGTACCTTTGATCACCAAGGAGAAGTTGCCGTCTCGGAAGGCGTTCTGGGGCATGAATATCCTCCCCTCGTTGTAGGAGCTGTACACACGCTGATCTCCAGCCGAGTACATGTCGTAGAGCCTCTCCATCTTGTTGTTCCCGTAGTAGGTGCTGTAGAGGTCCCAGTGAACCACGCGCTGGCGGTCGTTCAGCCGGTCCTGGGTCCACACCATGCGGTAGCTCTTGCAGGGCAGCACAGCCTGGGAGCCCCGCGTTGCACTGATGTTTAACACCGACACCACGACGCTGTCGGGGTTTGAGGCGTCAGCTGGGACTGAGAGACGGGAGCAAAGAGCAAAACACAGAGTTCCTAGCTGGATGGCAGGTGAAGACACCAGAGCAGGGCTCTGTCGGAGAATCTCTGCACAAGTTCTACCCAAAAGGAACTCAATTTCAAGACCAACACTGAGCTCTCTTGGGGAGAAATCCCACAGTGATTGAGGCTGGCAGAGCCCTCTCAGCTCCTCCAGCCCAGCCCAGCACCTAACAGCACCCCAGGGCGCTCAGGGCCACAGCCAGGCTGTCCTTCAATACCTCCAGACACGGGGACTCTCCCCCTGCCCTGGGCAGTCCAGCCTAACCAGCCTAACCCTCCCCTGGCAGCACTGCCTGGGCTGTCTGTTACCAGGATTGCAGACTCCACCTGTCCCACCTACCCTGCCAAAGCCTAACCCCCCGCTGAATCAGAGCTGAGAGACTCTAGTTGATGGACTGTACGGCTCACGCCTTGGGAAGTCCTCCGTGGAACCCTGCCGAGGGCTCAGGGTCCCTCTCCTTTCCTCCCAAACAGGTTCCAGAGATGTACTCACCCGAGTATAAATGCACAGAACCTGCCAAAGGAGAGAAAGAGAACGTCAGTGCCGCCAGAAGGAAGAAGACAACACCCCTACCAGTACAGGCACAGTCACTCCAGCGCCAGGTACTAGTCCCATTGAAAGGATAAGGCACCAGCAGAGCAAGAACAGCTCACAGCATCACACCACGGTGTGGGCTGAAGGGACACAGGTCATGAGGAGGTGCTAAGGGACCTCTAGAAGTCATCAAACCCAACCCCCCTGCTTGAGCAAGGCCATAGAGTCCAGGGCAGGTCACTCAGGAAGCCATCCAGACCTTCAGAGCTCATCTAGTCCAGCCTCCTGCAGCGGGCAGGAGCATGTTCAACTAGAGCAGGCTGCTCAGAGCCCCAGCCTGGCTCAGAATGCTTCTAGGGATGGAGGATCTACCACCCCTCCAGAGGTCAGAGCTGCCCATCGAGAGGGAAGTGGATCCACACTGCTGATGCACGAGATTGAGGGCCAAAAGACAACCTTCTCCTCCAAGACTCCAACCCAAAGATACAAAACTGATGGCTCAAGGTGCTCTGCAACCCCTCAGCGTGCTGAGTCTGCCTGTCAGAGAGGGATGTGACTTGGCTGTTTGGCTCCTGGCACACACTGCCTTTGGGGGCAGCTTCCCCAGAGCCTCTCTCCCTCCCTCCCTCCCACTCCTGGTTTGCACAGTCCTCCCACTGATGCTCCGGATGCAACTGCAGCTCCCTCCGCCTCATGTGACCCTGATCTACTCAGGAAGAACTCTCTAAGATCTGAACTCATGCCTTTGTTCCTGCACTTCGCTGCCACAGTCCCTCCTGCTTTTTGTGTAGGAGGGGTCTGGGAGGTCTCCTGGCACCACATTCGGGGGGTAGGATTGAGATTCCTAACACAACGACACCATTCATCTCCCCGAGCAGTCAAAGCCAAGCGGGGTCCAGCCGGATCAGGACACGTCTTGTCCTGCTCGTGTCACAGGCACAGTGTCCAGAGAGACAGAGGCTCTGGAGCTACTCTGACCACACTCCCAGTGCACAGGGGGGGTGTAAACTGCTTCCCAGCCTTTTCCTCTCACAAAGCACGGGGCAGTGACAGCAGGGAACACGAACGAGCAGCTCGCTGCCCAGTGAACAGAGTCCCAAGGGAAGGTTAATTTTTCCTACCTTTAGATCTCAGCGCCACAAAGAGAAACCCAGATAATCTGGGAGGAAGCCTGCACTGCTCTGGATCTAAGAAAGGAACCTCATCCAGGAGGCACAGCCCCCTCACACCATCAAGCCATCCATCCTACAACCCAGCACCTGATGCTCTCTCCTGCAGAGCTCCTGATGGGAGAACACGACCAGCCTCTGCCTCTGGAAGCAGGACAGCAAAGCTCTTCCTCAGCACCAAACCAGCCCTCTCCAGGAGAAAGCAGCTCTCAGCACAGCACCATCCACTTGTCCCAGTGTGTCTGAACTGGTGGTGTTGAGCAGCCCTGGCCATGGGGTCTGTGGGCTGGCTGGCTGGCTGCACAGCCGCTGCTCCCAGGCCCTGCGTCTCTGCTCGTTAACAGCAAACTGCTTTGGGGCTGCAAACATCCTCTCCTGGCTCTGCAAGAGGAATGCACGCACTCTGCTCTTTCCCTCCTGCAAGCTAATGTGAAAAACACGGAGCCCAAAGGCAGCATCCAAGGGGAAAGGATCCACCCAAGCCTCCCAATTCACTCCGCTCAGCAGGCTGCAGCCCTAAATGAACAGCAGCACCAACTCCTATGCTAGAACCTTCTAGCAGGCCCTCCTGGCATGGAGAGGACCAGCCAGGCCATAGCTCACCCCACCACAGCACCCTTTCACCGAGCTGCTGGAGCCCTCCCTGTCAGGCAGCTACTTCTCCAGGGCACTTCCAAAGTCAGCTCTCTACAGCGAGGAGGTGGCGAGGGAAACTAGGAGGGAAACAAGGGCCAAGCTTTTACAAGAGACTGAGGATCCCACAGGATGAAGGAGGAAGGTCTGCAGAGCCACACACACACCAGGCCATGGATGAGACCCAAACTGACTGGACAGGGCTGTGTGAGTCACTTAGCAATCCAAGTGGATCGGCTCTGCTTCCTCAGATCCTGGAGAAAATGGAACTGAAAACAACTGACCTGCAGTAACCTGAACACAGAGCAGCAGCCAGAGAGGAAAGACACCTTCCCCCCTTCGCACTCAAGGCCCAGATCTACGTGAGGCAAGCCAGGCCAAGCAGCCACGCTGTTCCACTGCTGGTCCATACAACCCCGTGGCTGCTGGGCAGAGGCAGAGCCATTCCCATCGCCCAGCAAAGCTGATGAACCACAGCGCTGGGGCAAACTGGAGCAGTTATTCAGGTGAATCACACTTCCCAACCTGCAACTGAGAACTCAACCAGTATTGACTGGTCTGGTGAAAGCCCAGACTGGGGTAACCCCAGGACCCGGAGCTTCAAAGCCACCAAACCCCCTAATAATTCTCAACGCAGAACTCACTGGGGCTGCCCCATGAGATGCTCTGTGTGAGCTCCATCTGCCTCTCTGCAGGCTCCCACATCGATTCTGCTGCTCTCACAGCACAGGAAGAGGAAAGCAGCCTGCAAGCGTTTCCTAATCCCTTGTAAAAAGCAGAGCCAGCTCTGAACTTCTTGACTCTCATCCACTTTTCACGTAAAGAATGGAGCTGCAGAAACTGCAGGGAAGCCAGGAGCAAAAGCCTCTGCCTCGGAAAGACATCTCACCTCCTGCGAGCTCTGCAGGATCAACTCAGGGCAGCTCCAACACTCGGGTTGTCCCTCGGGTCTCACCGGAACGATACCAGCACTCCTCTCCTCTCAGAGACAGCTGCTGGCAGAGGATCTGCTTCACGAGCAGACACACGTGCTAACAAAGCACTCAGTTCCTGTCTCACGCTGCAGGATGAGACCCCCAGGGCAGCGAAGGAAACTGGAGGGCACTGTCAGCAGCAGCCTGAGCGCCCAGTGGGATGTGGCACCACCAGCCCTACCTGCAGCGCTCCTGCTGAGCCCGGGAAGGGCTTTGCCACCCGTGGCAGGAGAGCCAGGATGAGCTGCCTGGATCAGTATCTTATGAGGCAACGAGAACCCCTGAAGCCCAGTGGGCCAGGAGGAGAAGCTAAAGAGAGCGTGACAACCCCACAGCATGGGCTGGAACTGCGTGCAGGCAGCAAGCTCAGCTCCTTCGTCCTTTGCACCCCTTCTTCATGGTGTCTCCTGGTCTGACTCAGTTTCTTTGTCACACCAGGCTTCCCTTCCCCAGCCAAGCGGTGGTGAAGCGGTGTTTGTTTGGTTTTAAAGGCTCCCTGGGACAACCTTCTCAACAGCAGAGTCTTCTGCATTCAAGAAAAAGGATGTCAGGAGCCGAGAGCCCCTACCTACCCATCCAACCCAAACAATTCCAGCACCTCACTGCAGGCAGGAGCGTGCCCAGGAATCAGCAAGAATGTGCTGCCTCAGCAGAAAGCAAACCCCTTCTGTCTGTGCAAGGCATCAACGGCCACCCCAGCCTCTGCACAACCAGGTTCCATCGCAGCTCTGCCCCGTTTCCTCCCCAGCAGCTCAGATCCTCACCCGGCTGTGAAACCCTCCTCTGCTTTGCGGCCCTTGCGCTGGCTGCAGGCCCACAGAATAGTTTGCAGAGCCATTCCAAACAGAGCTGTTCCTCCCGGCCCAGACATTAACGCTTGAGGGTGTGGTGTGTCTCCACAAGGGATCATCTCAGCAAGCATGGAGCAGCACCCTTTTCCTCCCTTCTTCCCTCCCATCTTCACTCCTGATGTCATAACCCGATTTGTTTGGCTCAAACACCAGGGCTGCCTGGCACAGGGATGGTTCTCTCTCCACATCACATCTGGGCATCACAGCCCACCCTGCCTTAGGTGGATGCTGTGGAGCCACCCAACCTGCTGTTCCTGCCCCTGGGTTATCCCCCCAAGCTCTGCCAACGTGCTAAACCACACTGGGGAGTAACTGGACTGGTTGGGGCTTCTGAACTAAGCTGTGTGGCCTCTCCTCCTCCTCCAGGCTGGAGCCACCCTCACACACTTGTTGGCTGAGCCACTTCAACCCTTCTGTCCCCATGGCTGATCCTATAGGCTGTGAATTGCTGGCCCCCTAGCCTGAGGCACTGCCGAACTCTCCAGCCCACTCCACCTACACCCTGAGGAGTCCAAGAGGCTCAGGCAGCCTGAACGCAGCCTTTCATCTGTGGGGCTGCAGAGAGCAGGTGGCCACCAGCCCCCAAAAAGCTCCTGCTCCTCACCTCCTGCTGCAGCACCCTCAGGGAGGTCCCTGCACCCTGTTCTTAGAGCTGCGCTTGCTCCTTTGCTCACAGGTGCCTCCCTCAGAGCCCCAAGTGCTGCAAGGCTGGGGTTTTGCTACCAATCCTTGAATCTTCTCCTGCCATCCAAGTCTGGCTGGGGTTTCTCTGCTGAGCTTGTGGTAAAGCTCTCAGGACCCTGAATCTGCTTTCAGCTCCTACAGAAAACTCTGAGATGAAGGAAGAGGTAGAGAGGTAGGGTTTTGCCCCTCAGAATGGTCTTCATCCCCTTCCTGTCCTTCACAGTGAAGGCAGCTCTGATGTCTTTGTGTTCACGCTGACAGGGAAAATGCCAAGCCCAACCACCCCACTTTAACTTCTTCCTCCTCCTTAGCACTCGCACCCAGAGCTACCAGCTGCTCTGCCTCTCCAGAAGCATAAAATACCCTGTTAAATCTCACCATGTGAGTGTACCAGCCTCACACTCACTGCTTTGGAATCTGCTGATGGGGGGGAACCGACAGGCAGACGCAGACAGCACAAAGCCCCTGGGATGGAGCGCTGCTCAAACAACCCCGAGCACCCTCCACCCGGTTCTCTCCCCCTTCCTCTCCCACAGGCAGGAGAAGCTCCTGACTGCCTCCCCTCCAGACGTAGCTCAGCTAACTGCACAGGCTGAACACAGCCCTACAAAGATAACCCCGCAAGCCCTTGCAGCAGCCCTCCTGCCCCATCCTCTGCGGCTGAGACCAGAACAAGCCCCCCCACCCAGCCCGGGCCGCCAGGCACTTACTTTGCTGAAGCAGAATCTGCCACAGGAGGAGTTTAGCCAGTTGCTCCATTTCTTCAGCTTCTCCCTCCTGACAAACAAGCGAAAGACTTCTTCTTGAACTTTTTTCTCCCCCCCAAACTGGAAAACACTATAACCTCATCAGTTTACATCCCCAAAGCTGCCGGCAGCAGCTCATACCCCGCAGCCTTACTCCACCTCCAACTTCCAATTCCCCTCCCCACTCCGCTCTCCCCCTGCACTCACACTCCACCTCCCTTCCCTAACCCTTTCTGCTCGATCACTACCAACACCCACTCTCCTCTTTCCCCTCCCTCTGATCTGCCCCTGACTTTGATGTAGAAGTTTTATCGGGTAGAGCTGGTCCCACACAGCTCTGGACTATTTTTTCTCCCTCCCCCTGGGGATGGAACTGATTTTCCTGGTGCTTTACCCACTCCAGCTGTTCCTCCCTTTGTCTGACACTGCTCCAGACGGGATTTATCCCACTGCCTCCAGTTGCTGTTTGATCTCGTGTCTCCCTCAGATGGTTCTACTCCAAGCTCAAGTCTCACAAGACAACCCAGAAAACAATCCTGACCCTGTCCTGAGTGAGGGCTTCATAGAAAACAGCAATCAAGCAAGAGAGCTCGGGGCTGCACAGGCAGAACCCCCCTCATCCCAACTAACCTGAGCGCCACAGCAGAGCCCACACGCTGCTGCTGCTCCTCTTCCAGAGTCGCTCCTGAGGTACCAGCAGCCCCAGGGCACTGCAACGATGGCTGAGTCTTCAGCAGCCTCTGCCCAGGGGAGACTGTTGAGCACCAGGACCCACCTCCTACAGCCTGTGCTGATGCCTTCATGACCCCCTTCGCTGCATCCCACAGCAGTGAGCGCCTGAAAGCAGGGGCAGCAGAGAAAGCAGCAGTACATCAGCTCCCAGGACACCCGCACTGGGTCTATGCTCACAGAGCGGTTACAGCCCTGATCCCCCCAGTGTGACCAGAGGCAGTCACCTGCTCAGCGCAGGGCACTGCTGTAGGTGCCATGGGATGGTTTTTGAGGAGGGGGGACAGACTCCTGCACATCGCAGAGCTAGCCAAGCGTGGAGTGCAGCCACATCCTCACAGCTGAGCCTTCACCCAGCTAACCCGCAGATGGGAACAAGCTTCACAGGCCGTGGGAACAGCTCGGTCAGGCTGCTGGCTGAACCGTTTACGACGGGGCCCTGAACTGGGTTCAGTCCCCTCTAAACAACGGAGGGATCTACCCTTTCTCCTGCACACTCAGCCCAGCCTGAGGTCCGAGGAGAAAGCAGCTCGTTGCACAGAATCTCTTGGGTTGGAAGAGACCTTTGAGATCACCCAGAGCTCAACCAGCACTACCAGATCACCCCGAAACCCACGGCTGGAAAGGACCTCCAGGATCACCAAGTCCAGCCCTCATCCCAGCTGCTCCCCAACCCCTAGACCATGGCCTCAAGGGCTCTAGCTACTCAGTTTGTAAACCCCTCCAGGGGTTTAAAACCTCCACCTCTTCCCTGGGCAGCCTGGTCCAGTGCCCAATCACTCTCTCAGCAAAGAGCTTCTTCCTGAGATCCAATCCAATCCTCCCCTGACACANCCTCAGAGGCTCTGTTCTCCAGCCCTCTCCCCAGCCTCTCTGCCCTTCTCTGGCCCCACTGCAGCCCCTTTGTGCCCTTCTGATACCGTGGCACCCAAAACTGGACCCAGTACTCAAAGTGAGGTCTCACAAGTGCAGAGAACAGGGGGACCATCACCTCCCTCCTCCTGTCCTCACAGCAAGGGCAGTGCAGATCTGCAGCAGCTGAGGCACCTCTGAGGAGCCTTTCCTGTTGTCGGCCAGACAAACAGCTCAACTCTCAGCTGCATCCTGGGAGCAGAGCCTGGAAAACTCCTGGCTGGGAGGCAAGAAGCTGCTCCCTTCATGCAGCCAGCAAACACAGTGCCCTCTCCTCTCCTCGGTTACTCTCAAGCAGACCCTTCCAGGCTGCGATTCCACGTTGCTTTTGCACCTCTCTGCCTCCCAGCTCTGGCACGGCAGAGGTTACTGGCTGTTTCTTGTCTGACTGCTGGGATGGCTGTGGTTGCTGCTGTCATGGACTGGCTATTTCCTGACTGAGAGAAGCCAAATTCACTCGGAACCTGCTGAAGCCTCCTAAAGAAAACGACCCGCTGGAGGAAAAGAGCAGCAGCTCCTCCGGGGTTCACAGGGAGAGGGGGAAGTCCTAGAGGAGGCTATTTCACACCTTTGCCTCTTCCTCACCCTACCTCTGCCCAGTCTCCAGTCAGCTCTGTCTTCCTGCAGCTCTGCTAGTGCACAGCCATGCCGGAGGGGCAGCTGTGTCAACACCTCACTCGGTCAGGAGCTGGGCTTTTAACTAGATCCTCACTGAGCCCGACCTGAGCAGAGCTCCCGAGTGCCTTCCTCCCTCCTCACTCAGTATTTTGGGTAATGACTCTCAAAGCAAGCAGCTTCCATCCCTCAGACCTTTGGTGCAGCACACAGAGCTGCCCACACCACCCACAAATCCCTTCTCTGTCCCAAGGACAAGCTGAGGGGCTGGTGGGTGGTTGTTCTGCTCTGTTTTATCTCACTGCAGTCCACCAAGATCACCAGTCTGTGGGGCAGCAGCTGAGGCAAAGCCAGCAGGAAGGGCAGGAGAATGGCAGATTCAGAGTGGGTCAGGTTGGAAGGGACCTCAAAGAGCATCCAGTTCCAACCCCCCTGCCATGAGCAGGGACGCCCCCCACCAGACCAGGGTGCTCAAGGCCCCAGCCAATCTGGCCTTGAACACTGCCAGGGAGCTGGGGGGCTGCCACAACCTCCCTGGGCAACCTGGTCCAGGGTCTGAGCACCCTCGTGGTGAAGAGCTTCCTCTTAACTTCCAGACTGAACCTCCCCTCTTCCAGCTGGAAAGCTCTTCCCTCAGTGCCAGAGGCACTGCTGCTTCATGTGAGTCAATGTGACTGTCCAGGTATGCAAGGTGTTTGATGAGATGGAACCTGAAGAGCTTTCTGCTCGACACCCTGAGCTCTGCTGCTTGCAGAGGCCAGCACAACGAGGGTCACCCCGCAGCACCCAAGCAGGCCATTCTCTTACTAGATTAACTCAGGCAAGCTCACACGTGTTCTCACCCCTGCCAGCGTGGGCCAGGGAGCTCTGTCTGCTCCTTTTGCTGTGAGGATTCCATAGAGCTCAGGAGCTCCTGCCCTCTCTCATCCTCAGATGGCACTAAACACCCTCCTTCTACTGGGAAGCCATCAGCTTCAGATTCCTGGGATTCAGCGCAAAAGCATTAATAGAAACCAGCTACAAAAACAGAGAGGCTGCCCGGGAAACCAACAGGGAACTTGTTTTGATTTTTCCCCCTCAAACCCAGGCCTGAGGATTTATTTTTCAAAGATAAAACCATGGTTTGGTGATTTTTTCCACCACGTGAAATTCAGAGAGAGCTGGGGTCAGTGTGGGGAGCGAAGCAGAACGGATTTAGATGCCCAAAAGAATCAGCAGCAGCAGCAGGCGTCTCCCTGCTGCAGATCAGCCACACACAGGCTTCATCACTAAAATCGAGCAGGTAGGAGCTCGGAGTCCCTACAGGAACCACAAAGCTGCTGAGGGGATGGATGAAGATGCAAGCCTGGAGTTAGCATCAGTCAGAACTTGAGGAGCTGCTTCTGTTTGTCTGTTCATCCCACTCTAAGGTCCACAGCAGTTGCCAGGAAATAGGGGAAGGGGGATTTTCCTCTCTCACTCAGGGCTCCCAAGTGCCCCCTAAAACTTCTCCATCAGTGTGATTCCTCCCCCAAGGGGTTTGGAGTATCTGAGACAGGAGGAGATCCAAGCTGTGACACCCGACTGACTCACTGCCACAGGAGTTGTGGTGCTCAGCTCTTTCAAATCCTGGCTGAAACCACTGGGCTCCACTCTAGAGGACAGAAACCCAGCACTGGTCCAATCTGGCAGCTGGTAGCCAACGCCAAGATCCAGGAGGAAATGATTGAGGGATCAAATCATCACTTTGAAGGTTTGCCCAGCCAGTGTGTTTGTCCTCAAAACACTAAGAGAAGGCAGCTGCTCACAGCCCACCTGGCTGCCAGTCATCACCTCCTGAAGTCCAGGGAGACGGCAGCAAGCAGGCAGGGCTGGGTCCCCACCTAACAGAGGGGGGATGCTGAGCACAGAGCGGCAGCCAGACCCCCACTTTGTCATTCCAGATCTCAAGGCAGCTGGTACAGAAGTCACTAATCCTACACAAAGAAGGCTCTGAGGAAGAAAGAGAGGTAACTGGACGGCAACAGAGCACCTAGAAGTGCTGCCTCACCCCTCATTCCCGTGCCCCTGAGCACCACAGCACTGTCCTGGCTGACCACAAACACAGCTCAACCACACTCTCACTCCCGCCATCCTCACCGCAGGCAGAGTGACCTGGTTTCACCACTACAGGACCGCCAGCACTGCCAGGCCCTGACTCATCACTGAGGCCCAAACTCCTGCTCTTCCTCATCACAGAGGACATCATCATCCAGCTCGGAACACAGAGCTCTCTGCAGGAGGAAGAGTCTCATTCAGCTTTGACTCTGTTACCAGCTCCCCGTTTCTCAGGGATGGAACTAAACGCAAGGTGATGACACCCCCACCTCAACAGCATCTACCTGGACTGGAGAGCCCTGTGCCAGAGCAGGTCCACAGCCAGCACAGGACAACCTTAACCCCCAAGCAGGCAGCACTGCTTATTTGTGTGAAGAACCCAGTGCAAGAGCTTAGGGAGCAGACACTTTTAGCTGAGAGATGACGGCTGGAGTCCCCTTCGTGACCACCAGCTCTGTGCCTCAACCCACATCTTTCGGTCTCTGTAGATCTGTTCTGGTACCAGAGAGGTTGAAGGGAGCCTCCGCTCCTCACACTAATTGCAGCTCCTCTATGGCACCCGCCTCAAATAATTAAGCAGTGGGAACTACAGGCCCAGCATCTTATTTTGGGCTCAGAAATGACTGGGAAAGAGTGGAGAAATGAATAGGTTGGCTCTGAGGAGGGTGCTCAGAGGGTGCCTCCCAGAGAGTTCTACTGTTTCCATCACGCTCGCAGGCCAGTTCATTGAAAACAGAATCACTGGGGCTGCAAAGAGGCCGCTCACCCTAACACAACCCAGTCCTGCCGCCAGATTTAGACTGGCTCAGCAGCTCCTGGCTCCTCATCCCAAATAACAGAACGATCCCAGTTACAGTGGTGCAACACGGAGCCTCGCTGTGCTCCCTGTGCTGGGAGGATTTCTTTCCTCTTCCTGCTATCCCCTTCTCCCACAAAATCAGCTGACAGCTCTGAGAAGAGCTCTCAAGGAGAAGCAGCTGCAGCCAAGCAGGTATCAAGAGCATTACTTTCCACTCTACTTCCTTTTCACTATTTCTTTGAGAGAGAAAATAAACTCCCACCACCTTTCCTGCCCTTCTGAAGGCTACAACGACCTTCCCCTCCCCAAAAGAGGAGGGGTGTCATCAGAAAGCAGGACACGTTTAGCTCTGTCCTACCTCCCCGTGGGCTTACAGCAGCTCTCCCAGATGATGGGATGCCAGTACTCACAGGGGCCATTCCCCATGTCCCAAGGACAGGAAGATCCTCAGCAGGACTCCCCTTCGGATACAGAAAGGAGCAGCAGCTGGACAGTAACTGACACCATGTGAGTGGTCAGGGAAGCCAGACCAAGGGCTGCGACGCCTGGGTGAGCAGTCAGATGCTGCCTTCAGGAGGTACCCGCTGATTCTGCTGCTGAACAGGCTCCAGCTGGCTGTTCCACCGTGAACTTGCTGCACCGTCAGCAGAGGAAACGGCTCTGACTCAAAAGCACCCAGCGAGTGGAGCTGGTGAGTAACTGGGCTGTTGACACTCAGGCTGCTGACTACAGCTGCTTCCACCATCACCTTTTTCCTCTCTGGCCCCTTCTCCTGCGACTGCTTATTCAACTTTAACCAATTCCTCTCTGGCTGATTAATCCCCTTCCAACAAACCCGAGCAATCCCAAGCTGTTGGGTTTTTACCTGCTGTGCCAGCACCTCGCTCAGGACTCCGCATCCTTCCCTTGCCACCAATCGCTCTGCAGGTGGTTCCAGGGCTCTGACATCTCCGCAGCTACTGAGCTTCTCCAGGAGCATTTTCTCCAGACCTAAATGCACCAAGGGCAACAACAGTCTCTGAGCACAAGGCCTGCCCCACCAGCACCAGCTCCTGTGTATCGAGCTCTCATTTCCAACCAGTATTTCATGTCATTTTTCCACCTTGAAGAAGATTTGAGCCACACTCCCTCAGGAAACAAGGCGCACTATGCTTACCAACCCCTCTGGCCACCCTCCCTCGTGCTCCTCAAGGGTCAGCACTGCTGTTTAAGGTCTCTGTCAGTGACATGGACACAGGAACTGAGTGCCCCCTTGGTCAGTTTGCTGGTGACCCCAAACCGTGTGGTGAAGTCAACACCCTGGAGGGAAGGGAGGCCGTCCAGAGGGACCTGGAAGCAGGCTAGGCATGCATGGAGCTCAACAGGGCAATGCAAGGGTCTGTACCTGGGTCGAGACAACAACCCCAGGCACCAATACAGGTTGGGAGGAGAAAGGATTGAGGGCAGCCCCGAAGAGGAGGAGTTGGGAGTGGGGCAGAAGTTGAACAGGAGCCATCAGCGTGAACTGGCAGCCCAGAGAGCCAACTGTGTGCTGGGCTGCAGCAAAAGCAGCAGCAGTGATGGTCAAGGGAGGGGATTCTGTCCCTTTACTCTGCGCTGGTGAGACCCCACCTGCAGCACCATGGCCACATCTGGAGGTCCCAACATCAGGAGGACACAGAGCTCCTGGAAGGGGTCCAGGGGAGAGAAACTCAAATGCTCAGAGGGCTGCAGCACCTCCCCTGTGAGGACAGGCTGAGCAAGTTGGGGTTGTTCAGTCTGGAGCAGAGGCGGCCCCCAGGTGACCTAGCAGCTTCCCAAGAGCTGAAGGGGGCTACAAGAGAGCTGGGGGAGGGCCTTTGACAGAGGTGGTAGTGAGAGAACAACGGAAAGGGTTCCAGCCTTGAAGAGGGGAGATGGAGGTTGGCCATGAGGAACCAATTCTTTGCTGTGAGGGGGGGGAGATGCTGGAACAGGGTGCCCAAGGCAGCTGAGGGTGCCCCATCCTTGGCAGTGCTGAAGGCCAGGTTGGATGAGGCCCTGAGTAACCTGCTCCAGGGAAGGGGTCCCTGCCTAGGAGGGTTGAGACTGGGTGATCTTTAAGGTCCCTTCCAACCCAGCCATTCTGACTGACTGTGCAGGACACAAGAGCCAAGTCCAGCTGCACTACAGAAGGGAAAAGACTCAGCTGTACAGCTCTTCACAGCTAAGAAGGGATGATTTCACAGCAAGGCCAGCACTCTGTGCCTGGAGCTAACCCAGAGCTCTGCAAGAGCTGCAGCCACCAGCTAAACAAAGGAAAACAACCCAATTTAAGATTCAGAGGAGAAGCAAAATCCCCCTTCTCCAAGCCCATCCCCACTGTGCAGATACACCTCCCTCAGGTGAAGCACAGAGCTGTTATTTCTGGAGAGGAACCGACCCAGCTCAGCCCTAGCAAACCCCAAGCAGGACGTTTCCCCAGCGAGTCCAGGAACACCAGTGGCAGGGCAGCATGAACAGTGAAAAGAGGAGATGTAATTCTAGTTATCCACAGGTGCTGTTTGCAGGATCCCCGAGTTCCCCTCCGCCTGCTATTTCTGAGTGGAAAACAAGCAGAGTTTATTAACTTTGGAATCCAGGAACGAAGGTTCCCACCCACTGAAGTAGAGTTGGCTTTGTATTTCGAGAAGGACTAAGGCAGAGCTGCTGGAGCCAAGGTACATACAGCATGCAAGGGAGAGTCCTGATGGGCTTTCATATGCAAGTGCCCCAGTTAAGGTCACTATTAGCTCAGCAGAGTGAAGGCACCTGCTGTCTCTGCTCAGGAATGGGGCAGGCAGGGTAACACCAGCAGCAAGGCTCTATTAACACTCTGCAAGGTGCATTTTGTGCACTAGATGCTCAGGAACACTCCCTGACAGAGGGTAACACGCTCTCCTTTTAAGGCTGTTTACTCACGGAAGAAACAACAACAGTTCCCACAAGACAAACATAAAAGGAACTGGGACTTCCAGTGCCAGAGGTCTGCTATGCAGAGAAATCCCCCTGAAGCACAGGAGGCGGCGGCATCACCCCTGCCCTTTTCATCTCCCTAAATAACCAACCCACCCACCCACAAAGCCCCACCCAAAGAAACCCCTAACTGTGCTCCAGAGCAGCAGGTTCTCCAGCAAGTTGCCTGTCAGGAGCAAACAGCACAGGCACGCAGAGTGATTCTCTTCTGTCTGCTGCCACAGCCAGCTTTGCTGGGCAAAACCCCCTACACATCCCCACCCCCGGGAAAGCCCAGGAAAAGCCTCTTCCCGCCTGGACCCTCTCGAGGTGTCAATCCAGCAGCCAAGCCAAACTGACCCTCCGGGCAATCCCAGCAGAAATCTTTCTCCAGGCTCCCTGTGCTTTAGGATTTGGGGATCCTCAAGCTCGTTCCGTATCTACAAGGAGCACTAAGAGCAGTGCTCTCCTCCAGCACCCAGCCTGTGGTCCCATTACAACCTGGGCAGCTGCTGTTCTGATCTGGGCAGCTCTGACCCCAGGAGCTGCAGATCAGCAGTGCATTCCACCCCATTTCCTCCCTGGCTGTGCTAAGGATCCAGCAGCTCAGACACAGTCTGCATGACCTCAGGGCCAGCTCACACAGCACCCAAACACCCTTTGTAGGGGAAGAACTGGACTTTCCCTTTTCCTACAACAAACTAACTCCATCCAAACCTTTCCTGTTTGCAGGCTTTTTGGTTTAACATTCACCGAGAGGGCAGCGACGCTGGCATTTGGAGAGGAACAGCGGCTCCTAATACAGCTCTGAGATTAGAGTACTCCATACTCGTGCTCCCCCTACAGAAGAAACAGAGGAGCTTTTGTCCCTCTGCCTACTGCTAACACACAGCTCGGATAAAGAGCTGTAAGAGAGCTCTAACCACAGTCCTACAGGACTTCAACACAGGCTTCAGAGTGCCAAGGGCTCTCTACCGAGGTTAATCAGTGTTTAGATGTGGGTGCACCCCTTCCCTCAAAACACCAACCGAAGGATGCAGCCAGCTGAGCAGTTTAATAGCTGCAGCTCTGGAGGCTTTGAGTTCACTGCCATCTGGTGACGAGCAGAGCATCAGACACAGAACTCCAGAGTCCCTGGCCCTTCCTGCAAACACGTTAAACTGTACCTGGTAGCAGAGAGCTCCACACACTTTCCTCTCCTTCCCTTTTGGCTTAGTCAAGTGTCCTGCTCCTAGCAGAGCTAAGCACACTGCTGTCCTGGGCAGCTTCCCTGGATGCTGAGGCCTCAAAGCTCATTCTTTTCTCCCTCCTTTCTCTCAGAAGCCAAGGCCATCCGCTGGAACAGAGACAAGGAAGAGCTGCAGCACACAGAGCAAAAGCAAACTGCCTTAAACAGCAAAGACAAAAGCAGAACTCCAACCAGGACCCGGCTCCTCCGCCAGGGTTTATTTCAAACACTGCATTTTTCACACCTTTCACAACTCTCTTCAACCATTTCAAACCAGTTGGTTGCAGCAGGGTTGTCTCAGACACAAAACAGCTTCTGTAGGTAATGATTAACTGTCAACTTTCACTGTCAGCAGTAGCTGTGACAGAGGTCAGCGCAGAAAAAAACCCAACAGTCTTTTATTTGCATGAAAGAGAACAAACAGAAGCATCGTTTGAGGATGGGCATCACAGTGCCTGAGGCTCACACCCCCCAGGGCTTCGGCTAAGTCAAAAATTAAAGCCTTTACAGGCAGAGTCTATGGAATTCTGATCCATCTGGGATTTGTAAAGGCCAGCCCTCCTCTAGTGAGGCTGGAAAAAGAAGGGATTCTGAATAGAACTTCTCCAAACACTTGTGTCTTAGATACAACTAACGAATTCTTTCAGCTACCTGTCTCCCACAACCCATCTCTTAGAGCCCATCTTTCAGTCTATGCTCAAACAGCAACTCCAGCTGCAGCCTGTGAGGCCTCAGCTCAGACACACGCTTGGGGCAGCAGCACCAAGGGCTCACCCCATTCATTTGAGGGGGGAAAACAGATTGCTGCCAGGTCTGCCCTTGGAAAGCTGCTCACCAAGGCTGAAAGCTTCCTCCTCCTCGATTCCCCACACTCAGAACAAAAGGTTCCACGTAATCCGCGCACTTAAATACTTCTTTAATGACAGTTACAGCTTCAAACTGGGCACAAGGGTCTTCTTTACTGCTTGGAACTTTTCAGAAAGATCTTGGGGGTTTGCCAGCCAGCAGGAGGACTTTTCAAACCGGCTCTTTTCCAGATGCGCTCCAAATCTTTCTCAAATTTGATCTAAAACAGGAAAAACACAGAAAAATAAGGAAAAGCAACCTAGCTCGGAGAGAAGCAGCTCTACTCTTCCGTTGTACAACTCCAGTGCAAGGAAAACGGAGAAGAGGGAAAATGAAACCATGAAAACTAAGAGGGGGATGAGCGGCTGGAGAGCACAGAATGAGATCTACAGCTTGAATGGAAGTCTAAGTCTGTCCTTCTACGGGGGAAGTAAGGGATTTCCCTACAGAAAAGGCCAACAGGAAACAGCTGAGGATGCTGGCAACACAGGAACAAAAACAAGTCTCCCTGATACAACAAAGCCACGTGGATTAGTGTTTCACGCTGAAATTCTCCACTAGCTTTGTGTATTTGTAAGTTCCTGCTGTGCAAGTAAAACTGCACCTAGAAACCACCACACAGAGATGTTCACAGCCACAGAAACCACTCCTGTAGCTCTACCAGCCCAGCACAAACCCTAAACAGCTGTGTACCAGGGTCTCTGAGCTGCTGCCGTTCTTCCCTAAGCCACTTCCACTTAAAAACAACATCTCAGGCCAGACTGAGAACTGAGCACACTGCTGTCAGCAGGTTCCCTCCTCCCCAAGCTTACCTGACGCTTCTTCTTGCGACCTTCCTTTATCCTCCTCCGGATAAACTTCCTTCTCTTCAGCAGCTTTTTGTACTTGTGCCGATTCATCTTCCTCCTGCGAATCTGTAGGACGTTCTTACACTGAACTGTGTTGTTGAGTGCTCCTTCTCCTCCTTCCTCCACATCAGCTCCCTCCTCAGCTGGAGGGCAGTCGTATCGCTGCGGGGCCTCATGGCCTGCTTCTTCCTGAGTGTTTTCTGATTTCGGAAGGGAGTACCTCACTGTCAGCCAGCTCTCCAGGGGGCTGATGGAAAGCTTCCTGGGGATCAGCACCTCTTCCAGTTCAGGGTCCAGAACATGCCACTGCTGGGGCTGGGCGCCGCTGTTGTTAGATGGTTGTGTGCTGTAGCGTGCGGAGGTGGAATGATGGGAAAGGAAGGAAGATGCCGACCTTGGCAAAAGGTAGCCTTAGAGGAGAAAAGAGTGTTGCTTAAGAGGCAGGATTTTC
>VZRI01000966.1:109745-121212 GCA_013397515.1 Upupa epops | reverse complement strand
TTCTATGATTGTATGATTCTGTGCCCTCATAAAAGGCAATCACATTGATCAAGCATGACTTCCCTTGGTGAAGCCATACTGACTTCCTCTAATGACCCTCTTGTCCCTGATGTGCCTAGAGACAGCATCCAGGACAAATTGTTCCATCACCTTTCCTGGGATGCAGGTGAGGCTGACCGGTCTTGAGGTACCTAGGTCCTCTTTCATACCATGGAGATTGGAGTGACATTTGCTAACCTCCGTTCTCTAGGCACCTCTCCTGATCCCATGACGTAAAAAATATCTTTCTGCAAGAGAAAAGAGCAGCAATAAGTCAAGAAAAGGTTTGTGTCTGAAGCCTGATGCGCTGTTGCCAAGTAGATGGTTGCTCCAACTGCTCTGTTCTCCTGGCTCTCAATACCAAAAAAAGCTGCCTGAATCTTGTAACCACTAGCAGTTTACCATTTCTGAATAAAAGTGACTGCTAGGTTTTTTGAAAAATTGACACTTACAATTTGACATGAACCTTACATGTTCATTTAACATGCAAATATTTTGCTTTATCTATATGCTTAGGTGCAACTGGCATTGAAGACCGTCTGCAGGATGGTGTTCCAGAAACTGTTGCAAACTTGCGCAAAGCTGGGTTGAAGATTTGGGTTCTTACTGGAGACAAGCAAGAAACAGCTGTTAATATTGCACATGCCTGCAAGTTACTAGATCATGATGAAGAAATCATCACTTTGAATGCTGAATCACCAGTAAGCAGATCCCATACACAAGTTTACTTGTGCACTAGCTTTGCTTTATTTCAGCTTGTACAATTAAAAATTTGATTGCTTTTCTTACTTTCCTTCTCTTGTTTTTCTTCTTTTCCTGCTTCTTCCATAATTTTCAGGTAGGACATATCTTTGAATACTTTTCAGTGTATCATGCTTCTGAATTATATTTTTATGTATCATAAACTTACTGAAGAAATGTGTTGTGGGCTCCACCATGACAGAAAGTATGCCATAGCAACTTAAACATGTTTGTTTGGTTTGCGTTCCAAAAACATCCTTTGGTTTGCTTACTGACACTAGTGGGTCTCCAGTAGCAACCTGTAATTAAATATGTATTGAGAAAGGAAAATAAATTATTACCTATTAAGAATATGTGCTTTATTTTACACCTCTGAACTGTAGTATTAAATCAGTCATGTTTTCTCTGCTGGCTTTTTCTCTGCAGATAGAAGCAATAGTTAAAATTCAGTGCTAACACTGAGAGTCAGAAAAATACATCTACAGTAATGCCTTGCTTTCTAGCAGACCTTTTCTAAGTCTTCTGAATTACTGATCTTTCCTGTGCTTAACTTGTTGCAAGCAGACAGTCACAAAGAGTTTACTGATACGGTCTAACATACAAGGAACCAGACTGATAGTGCTATAGTCCTTTAATGGGGTGATAAAATTGGACTTCAGATCAGCGGAAGAGAGGTAGCCCAGGAGTATCCAGCTCCAATTTCTTTCACAAAGGAAGAAAAGATAACAGCATTTTCCATTCTTGACTTTATCAACTGAACTGGTAAATGGATTTTGCATTTTTGTTTGCCATACTTTGCTGCAAGACCATTCAAATGAAAAGTATTATACTCATAATAATATAATTTAGTTGAGTATGGCCTTTATTTGGCCTTTATTTGGCCTTTAAGAATGCATAACTATTTGATCTGAGCTGCAGGTGTGCACTTTGTGTTTATCATCATACTTGGTACTGATACTGATTATATAATTTCCTAGCACTGTTACTCTGAAAAGGTAAAAGAAATTAGTTTAGCATACAATGCTGCATGTTAAAGTGGAATTAAATTTTAAGCCTTCTGAATCCTCATTGCTATCATATGTTCTGCAAGAATTGTGTTTAGAGCAAATAGAAAGGAAGATTATTAGAAATTAAGACTTTAAAAATGCAGTAAACCTAAGACATTCACCATGTTCCTTATGGCTAAATACACAGCAAACACAAACATTTGAATACATGTTCTTTTATCTCATGCATATTTATTTTGAATTTTTTTCAGGAGACATGTGCTGTATTGCTGGAACAGTGTCTGCAATGCGTAGAGACTAAATTTACAGACGACTCATTAGAGGAAGCTACTAGAAACATGACTGTTGGGTTCACTCCTCTCTACCCGCCCTCTTCCCCTGTTCTTTCCAGCTTGGGCCTAGTGATTGATGGAAGGACTCTAGCTTATGCCCTGGAACCTACCCTAGAAGATAAATTTCTTGCACTAGCCAAGCGATGCCGTTCAGTACTGTGCTGTCGCTCTACCCCACTTCAAAAGAGCATGGTAGTGAAACTAGTCAGAGACAAGCTCAAAGCAATGACTTTGGCAATAGGTAAATATCTCAATTTAAACTGCTCTACCTTGATCTAAGCTGTGTCTTGAGTTTACAAGGGCTTGTACTGGTAGGTCCAGGAGTAATGGTTTCAAGCTGAAAGAGGGTAGATTTAGACTGGAAGTCAGGAGGAAGTTTTTCACAATAAAGGTGGTAAGACACTGGAACAGGTTGCCCAGGGAGGTTGTGGATGCCCGCTCCCTGGAAGTGTTCAAGGCCAGATTGATTGAGGCCTTGAGCAACCTGGTCTAGTGGGGCATCTCTGTTCATGGCAGGGGCTCGGAACTAGATGAGGTCCCTTCCAACCTGATCCATTTTATGAAACTATGAATCTATGAATTTTCATTTTTTTTAACCTACAATATGACCCTTCCTGCTGCCTCACAACTTAAATAGCCTTCCTGTTTTGTCAGACAACTGTAATGTGCACTCTTAACATGTTTATTCAAAACCAAGATAGAACTGTGGAGTAGTAATTTGGATTTCTTCCTACAGAATATAAGTAACTGGGACCCAGGTATGCTGTGAGGTTTTGCTGTGGGCTAGCTGATGCCATGCAGAACACCATTTGTGTGATGTTTGCAACCACCACACTACACAGAACAACATTGTGCTCAGTGTTGTTTCATCCAATGTGACATTTAAACTCTGGGTTCTGTATTTTTCATCACAAGGCGGCTGTACAGCATAAGATATGAGTTGGCTGTGTCAGTATGAAGAAAGTGTTTACAGCACTTACACTTCTTCCCAGCTAATTGCTCATTTAGCAAAGGGGACATTTGTCAGTCACCACATTTCAAATCTGGCAACATTTTTCATGTTTCCATGATTTTTACATAAGTCAAACTGCTCTTCTTTCCCTACCTCAAGTCTCAGCCTTTCCTTTTAAGAGAGATGTTCCAGGCTTTCAGTCATCTTTCTTGGCCTCCACTGGACTCTCCAGTCATTCTCTGTCTCTCTTGAACTGGGAAGCCCAGAACTGTACAGAGTACTCCAGATGTGGTCTCATCAGGGCAGAACAGAGGAGGATGACCTATCTAGAACTATTGGCTACACTTCTTAATGCACCCTAGAATAATGTTGGCCTTCTTGGCAACAAGAGCACACTGTAAGCTTGTGGCAAGCTTACTGTCTACCAGCACTCCAAGATATTTCTCTTCAAGGCTACTCTTCAACATGTGTAGCCCTCACCTATAGTGATGCAAGGGGTTGTTCTTTCTCAAATGTTCCTCCTAGAGTGTAGGATTTTACACTTGCTCCACTTGTACCTCATTAGGTTCTGCTTTGCCCAATTCTCCAGCTTGTCCCAGTCATGCCGGATGGCAGCACAGCCCTCGGTGTGTCAGTCACTCCTCTCACTTTTGTATCATCAGCAAACTTGCTGAGGATGCATTTTGTCAGGTCATTGATCCAGGTTAATGATGAGTATGTTGAACAAGACTGGACCCAGTACTGACCCTTGGGGAACACCTCTGGTCATAGATCTCCAACTTGTCATTGATAACAGCTCTCTAAGCACTGTCACACAACCAGCTCTCTACCCAACTCGCTGCCCACTCATCCAACCCTTTCTGTTTTTTCTGTTATGTGAGACAGTGTTAAAAGCCTTGCTGAAGTCAAGGTAGTCAACATCCACTGCTGTCCTCTCATCCACCCAACCAGATGTGGCATCATAAAAAACTATCAAACTAGTCAAGCATGTTTTCCCTTGATGAAACCATGCTGACTACTCCCCATAAGTTTCCTCTCAGATAGTTAAATATATCATCCAAAACAATTTATTCTATCGTCTTTCCAGGGATAGAGGCACAAATAACTAGCTTGAAGTTTTTCAGATCATCCTTTTTGCCATTCTTGAAGACTGAGATGACATTGGCCTTCCTCCAGTCCTTAGACACCTCTCCTGTTCTGCATGACCTTTCAAAGATAATGGAAAGTGTCCTGGCAATAACATTTGTCAGGTGTCTCAGTACTCATTGGTGCATCTTATTGGGGCCCCTGGATCTTAGCTAAAGTATCTCTAAAATTGTCCTCCTCCAGTGAAAGAGACTATTCTTCTCTCCAGACCTTTCTTCTTTTAACTTATCTCTAAGGCTCAGGGTTTATGAGGGCTGAGTTTAGATGTGAATACCGAAACAAAGAAGACTTTCAGTATCTGCCTTCTCAGTGACTTCCACCACTAGGGTGACCATGTCATTCATCATCAAGACCTCATTTTCCCTAGTCTTTGGTTATCTACTGATACACTGAAAAGAACCAGTTCCTACTGTCATTGATAGCACTTGAAACATTCAATTCCAGATTGGCCTTAGCTCTTCTTGTTGCATCCCTGCATTCTCTAACAACATTCCTGTATTCCTATCAAATGACCAGTCTTGTTTTTCACATTTTGTAAGTTTCTTTCTTCCTTCTGAGATTTTTATGCTTGCTTTCTTACTCATAGGGATGCACCAACCTTGAGCTTGGAGAGAGTAGTGTATGAATAGGCCAAATTTAGCTTTTCTGGAGTCCAGAGGTGAAATTCTGCTTGTTTCTTTACTTCTGCCTTGCATGATACCAAACTTGAACCATTTTATGGTTGCTGTAGCCAAGGTTGCCCCCAACCTTCACATCAACAAGAAGTCCTTCTATATTTGTTAATACAAGTTCTAGCAGTGCACCTCTCTTCATATTATTATATTAGAAAGTTATCCTCAATGCACTGTAGCAACCTCCTGGACTGAGTGTGCTTTGCCTTGCCAGCGAATATCAAGATATGACTGGAAGCAGAGCAAGGAAGGCTGACCAGTTGCAGCTAAGTATCTACATGATGGGTATACTGAAGATCTCAGACTAGTCAACCCAAGTAGAGGATTCATCTACCTTTTAACTTTATTGTACTTTTTACTGTGTAGACATTCTCATTGGCTTTTGACCTCTTTGCACTTCTTAGTTATACCTGACTGCAGGTAGGCAGTTATGCAGAATGTGTCGAGAAGCTTATTTTCAGTCTTCCAGAGTTTTAGTATTTGTGTAGTTGTGTAGTTCAGGGTAGTTACTTGAATTTTAGGTCTTTATAGAAAGGGAAGGATTTGTTTTATTTTTAATTTTCCATAATAGAAGTCTGCAGAGACCCAAATGTCTTGGGAGCTGTGCCGAGCTTTGAACCTTATATACTAAATATGAATCCTATCTCACATCTGCCTTCCTCAGTCAACAATCAGTAACAACAGTTTTTCCTTTGCTGTGCTAACTGTTCCTGGTCTACTAGTGACAGTAAAACTGTCTTGTCATATTTAGGTGATGGTGCTAATGATGTCAGCATGATCCAAGTGGCAGATGTTGGTGTGGGGATCTCTGGTCAAGAAGGCATGCAGGTAATGTTCATTCACTAAAAAGTACTCTCATGTCAGCATAACCAAACTGACTTTAGTAGTCATGGTATCAATAAGGTTGGAACAGACCTCCAAAATCATCAAGTTCAACTGTAAACCCAAGGCCACCATGTTCACTAAACCATGGTTCAAGCACTAAATCTACAGATTTTTTGAACACCTCCGTAGATGGCAACTCCACCACCTCCATGGACAGCCTATTCCAATACCTGACCTTTCTTTCAGTTAGGCTCCAGAATCATAATGCCCTTGTATTAAGGTGCTAAAAACTGAACATAGTACTATAAATGACCCCTTACTAGTCAGCACAAATATAGGAGCAAGTTGTGCTCAGGAGGGCCACTTGTGCATAATAAGAATGCTTTCAGCTTGAATTTGAGCTTGAATTTGTTCTTGGATCTGTTGTGCATTTAAATATGCTTCTCAGAAAGTTCAAATTATCAGATCCCCCTAAGCCATATATTTTAAGAAATCATTTATTAAATACTGGTTTAATGGAGGAAAAAAGCTCAGCTACCTTATATAAGAATAAAGGTACACCTTATTCTAGCTTTTGTTCTCCTCTTTCCTGTATTGCTTGGGTATGCTTCTCTGTGGAGTAGCAGCAAGCACAAGCCCATCTAACTGATGTAGCTCATTTGCATGGTGTAGTGCTGACACCCACACATCTCACTCACTCAGCCTATTTAGCTGAACAGTGAAGAAAGAGAAAACCACAGTCCTTTGCAGAACCACTGCTCCCTACATGCTATTCCAAGTCAGTTTTCTCTCCATTTCCTGCCACAGAAAACAGCAAGATAAGAGCACTCCTGGATGTGTTCAGCCTGTGATTACTGTATTTACCACTGTATAAAAGGCACTTCTCCTGTCCCCAGAAGAGAAGATGTATATGCACTCAATGTTATTATTGGGTGTATTACCTGTTACCTCTGTCTCCTCTACTGCTGGTGCAGTTCAGTGGCAGTAAAATACAGAGAATGAGGAAGATTTACACAGACTACCTTGTATTTGAGTTGGGCACAGAATGATTGCGTGAGAGAATAGAGAAGCTCAATATATGTCAAAGAGTTCTTTGGAGAAGATGAGAAGTGTTTCCATCTTGAGGACCTGAGCAGATGAGCATGCTCCATAGCTTGGTTACCAGAAGGCAGTTCTCTGAGATACACTGATTTTTTGCAACACTGGCTAGATGCTTTGATCGAAAGGGAAGAAGGACCTCCTTTACACAGTGGGCAAGTTTACTGTAGAATTTTACTGTGTGAGAATTCCTGAATGCTGTAATTTATTTGGGCAAACCCAATTTATGAAACAAAAAACTAACCTATAAACCTGGATGTCAACTGTGTTTTAGCATTGCCAGAAGCTATTACGGTACTCTGCAGAAAAGTCAGTAGATGTTTGTCTTATTTATTCATATGCTTTCCTGAAGGCATGCTCTCTTGGCCGTTGTTGGAAGCTGGGCGCTAGGAAAGATGAGCTTCAGCCTGACCCAGTAGAGTTATTACACTTGTTCTCCTTGAATTCATTCAGTAGGTGAGACAAGTAAACTCCAGGTAAATGGATGTCCATCCAAGTTGTTCTCTTCAAACTGACATATTTAAAGCCTGCAGTCTATTAAAGATGTTTCTACACATATCTTAGCTGTAGATTAGAATGACAAGAAACTACAAAAAAAATATTCAGATACTCATTGTGCATTATGGTATCCCAGCCACAGACCCTGTGAATCTGGCTTTAATGGCTGGAGAGGGCAGGACAAAAGGAAATACTGGATTAAACTCATACCAAGTGTGTTTGTTGTTCTACAGCCTTCACTAAGCTCAGAGCTTTACATAACTTCTGCAGTACCACTCTGCAGGCAGTCCAAGTAGGATCCCTTTCAAACCTCTAAATCAAAAATTCCTAGAGTATTCTCATCTCTTAAGAATTTATCAGCTTCTGTCACCTTTGTATTAATTCAGATGAGTTTTTTCCTAATGCAGACTTACAGTGCTTATAGTGCTTATAGTATTTTTTTACTCCTTCCCCTTTATGCCACTTTTCAGCAGAACTCAGACATGTACAATAACTAGTCCTCAAGTACCCCTGGCTTTTACAGTGTATTCAAACCTTAAAGCTATTTGCTCATTAACCCATTACAACTACCTGGGTTCTTTTCCCTAAATGAAAGTTCAACAGAGTGGAAAACATTTATTGAACTCTTCCTTTACTGCAAGGTCCTAAGGAACTTTATGGGCCTCTGGTATAAACAACTGTCAGTCTTACAGGTGTGGGGATTCAGAAGACACTGATAATTTACATATCTAAAACAGCAGTTCTCTCTGATTTATTTTCTTTCCACATTCTATGGAAGCAGGTGGAGCATGAATCACTTATTCCTGTGAAAAAGTTGGAAGAAAATACTAAAATGTGAGAATCAGGAGGGTATTTTGAGATGAAATAAACATGTAAATGCAATTGGATAACACTGTCTTTCTCACCATCTTCATCACTGTAATCGAAATGGAATAGAAAAGAAAAAAACTCCGACACTTCTCACAATGTGTGGTGAAGTACTATGTTAGAATCAGGAATGAAAAGAAGCCAACGGTTTTGTTTTAACATTGAAATAGGCTGAGATGGGGTAGAGAATGGGAAAGTAGAGAGAGAGAACTCAACTCTGTTGTCCTCAAACTGGAAGATAGCTGTATGCCTGGAAGACAAATCAGAATGTTCACTGCAGAAAGGTTTTACCAAGTAGATCTCTTCACCTGAGAAATCTCAGGATGCATCAACATATTAAAAGATGTTGGGGTGCTTATGTATGTCTACTGCTTTAAATTACACCTTCTTTTACATACTGTTTTCAAATTTATTTTAATAGCCTCTACGAGCCTCTAAGAGCACCGCCTTGGGAAAATGAAGCCCTTTTGACAATTTGCCAAGCAAGAGATTTAGGAAAAATAAAAAGAAAGCTAGTTTACATTTAAAAATAGAGGCAAAATGTGTTGCTTTTTTGGAGGTTTTCATCTTTACTCAGGTTTTGCTGAACTGCAAGAAGGAAGGTGATACCAAAATAGAAAATGAAATATAAAATAATACTAAATAAAATCTTAGTGTGATCCTAGGGATAAGGAAAATAGTGATAACAACTGTGATAACACCATCATTTACAAGAAAGTCTCATCTAGATGTACAGTACTCTGAATTTTACTCAGAAGTAGAGAGAAACTGAATGATTCATTTTGTAATTTGGCAGTCTGCACAGTCCCAGAGGAGTCTCATCCAGTATGATTTTATTCAGAGACAGTTTTGGAAAACATGTGATTTTAAAATCCTGCAAAAAACTAGTGTCTCAGGATAGACAACTGAACTTTATAAGCCAGGATTTGAAATGCAATTAAAACTAAAATTGTTATTGTTTTGTCTTTTAAAGTCCAGGAATTACGATGCAACCACTTAGTTGTGCTTTTCTTATTTTATTTTCTGGAAATTCACTTTGCCTTATAAGTATCTTGTAGATTTTACAGAGTAAGATGTTACAGCCACCCAAATGTTCACACACAGGCCCTAAGCCTTCATGCTCATGCAAATGCAGTTTCCAGCCATTCCCCCACCTCTTCCTTTCTGTTGCTGCTTGACACCATCTGGAATGTAGATTATAGTCTCCCTTGGGGAAGAACTGAGGACCAGGTTGCCTTACATGCTTTGCCAAACTGCTGGGATTATTCATGGGTATTCCAAATTAATGCAGCAGTAGCTGCATTTCAGACGCACTGTAATGGATTTCATTCGTCATCAGTACAATTCCTACTGACTGTATGTGTTAAGAAGGTTATTATATTCACTGTTGGTGTTGATAGTGACACTTTAAAATAATGATTCCTATTTTTATTTCATTAAAGGCGGTGATGGCAAGTGACTTTGCAGTCCCAAGGTTCCGGTATTTGGAGAAGCTCTTGCTTGTTCATGGCCATTGGTGTTATTCCAGACTTGCCAACATGGTGCTGTATTTCTTCTACAAAAATGCAGTAAGTGTTTGACTTGGCAGCTTTATGCCACCACATGTTTCCAAGGTTTATTTTGTGCTAAGTGAGCATTAGGTCAGTCTTCAAATGGTTTATAAATAAGCTGCAAGGAAAGTTGCAGAGGTGAAAGACAGCAGGCTGCCATTTGCAGAACTATAGGACCTACTCCATAACAGCTACAGTGTGCTGCTGAACATGCAAATTAGGTACCAGAAATAACAAGCACTGCTTAAGAAAAGGTTCCTTATAGAGCAGTTTTTTAGAATGTAGCTGGCCAGACACTGGACTTCAATGCTAAAGCTGTCCAGCATTGGTCCAAAGTATCAATTGAATGTGTTTTCTTTTCCTGACCCTCTCTCATCATTGTTTATGGATCACTGTACATATTCCCTGGTGACTTGAGATAATGCATTCTCTCTGTGTCTCAGATGCAGAGATTGATGAGGGTTTTTATTGATTTGTCTTACTCCCAACTATCAAAACATGTTTATTATAAAGGAATCACACTGAGGTGAACAGACTACAGGTCTGCGTTACCTCCCTGGTGTGTGAAACAGGAGTTGTCCAGGACTGGGCACTGAGCCAACAGCAGCTTGACTCCTTGGCCCTAGCAAATTGATCTTGGAGTGCAAAGATGATTGATTGAAAATTGCCTAAGAAGATAACCAAAAATTCCATCAGCTGTGTGGGACTCACTGTCAGACACACAGATCTTCTCACCAGCAACACCTACAAATCACACTGGGAGGAAGAGATATGGTGAAGCAGGAAAAAGAGGAGAACCAGAGCTCTCAGACCTCTGTTTACTCCAAAAGGCAACATATGAAACAAGCAGGAGACTGGATTTTGTCTCAAATATATGTCTTCAACTTGACCACTTAAATGCTCAAGTATTGGAACAGCTATCCAGGAAGGTGGTGGAGTCACCATCCCTGGAGGTGTTAAAAAAAAATGTAGATCTGGCACTTGGAAAAATGGTTTAGTGAACATGGTGGCCTTGGGTTGACAGTTGGACTTGATGATTTTGGAGGTCTTTTCCAACCTTCATGATTCTATGTCAGAAAAAAACATGGCTTTCAATTTTGTTAAATGTGATTTCTAAGTTTAATCCAAGCGCAAATTTTTTAATCAGTGGCAACTTTTTATGCATGTTCCTCTTGGCCTAAATAATTCCCATCTGATCTCAATCTGAAGGTAAGTATTTTATCAGAAATCACACAATCAGAGAATTATTGAGGCTGGAAAAGGCCTCTAAGATTGTCAAGTCCTGCCTATGACCTAAATTCACCACAATCACCTAGACCATAGCATGAAGTGCCACATACACTCTTTTCTCCAGGGATGGGGCCTCCACCTCCTCCTTGGGCAGTCCGTTCCAGTATTTATCACCCTTTTTAGGGAGAAGTGCTTCCTGACATCCAACCTAAACCTCCCTTGGCACAGCTTCAGGCCATGCCCTCTCATCCTATCACTAGTTGCCCGGAAGAAGAGCCCAACCCCCACCTGACTATAACTTCCCTACGTGTACTTAGAGAGTGATAAGGTCCTCTCTGAGCCTCATCTTCTCCAGGCTCAACAAACCAGCACCCTCAACCTCTCCTCATAAGACTTTCCTTCTAGTCCCTTCACCACCCTTGTTCCTCTCCTTTGGACCCACTCCAGCACCTCCATCTCTTTCTTGAAGTGAGGGGTCCAGCACTGCCCTCAGTACTTGAGGTGAAGCCTC
>VZRI01000966.1:58362-109101 GCA_013397515.1 Upupa epops | reverse complement strand
GTGTAGTTCCCCAGATCCTCCTTCCAGCCCTTCTTGTGGATGGGCACCGCATTGGGCGACCTCCATCTGGGACCTCCCCAGTTTTCCAGGACTGGTGATAAATGAGGGAGAGCAGCCTAGCTAGCTCTTGTGTCAACTACTTAAACACCCTGGGATGAATCCCATCTGTATCCATGCACTTGTTAGGATCTAAGTGGCACAGCAGGTCACTAACTACTTCCTCCTGGATTACAGGAGGGATATTCTGCTCCCCATCTCTGTCTACCAACTCAGGAGCCCAATTACCTTGAGGATAGCCAAGCTTTTTTGTTATAGACTGAGGCAAAGAAGGTGTTAAGTACCTCAGCCTTTTCCCTGTCTTCAGTTGCCATGTTCCCCTCTTTGTCCAATAAGGAGTGGAGATTTTCCCTGGCCCTCCTTTTGTTATTAATGTAGTTATAAAAGCACTTTTTATTATCCTTGACAGATTTGACCAGATTAAGTTCTAACTGAGCTTTTGCATCTCTAATTCTCTTTCTACATGACCTTACAATAGCAGGTTGATTCACCTGCCCCTCTTTCCAAAGTTGATTCACTCTTTTGTTTTTTTTTTCCCTGAGTTCTTGCAAAAGTTCCCAGCGCAACCAGGCTGGGCTTTTTCCCCACAGAGGTACAGCCTGCTCCTGTGTCTTTAAGACTTCTCTCTTGAAGTATGTCCAGCCAAATGATTGAGAATCATCTGCCCAAAGCTAAAGAATTAATAAAATACCTTGGCATTCACATAAACATGTTAATCATGTGATCTTATCAGAAACACCATGGAAGTACCCTTCCAGATACAAAAGAAGGGACTTGGATGGCCTGAACTGGTGCCTGAGTCTGGAACTCCAAGCAGATTTAAATAAAGCTGCAGTGACTGCTGACCGGATTGCGGCATTCAGAAGAACAACAGTGAAATGTGTGCAGGAAGGAGTTCACATGCCTAGTTTTAAGGCTTAATCCTGAATGATGCTGAGCATCTGTAATTCCAGCCCTCCAGTGCCAAGATACCTTTTGGCATGACAGTACCCTGAAATTCTGAGAAGTGTATGCAGAGCCATCTTACATTAAAATAAATTTTAAAATGAAGTAATACATTCCAGCAATCAGCAGCCATAGATGTTGTATATACATAAACGTTTTTATTCAGCTCTTAAGAAGTTCCATTTCCTTTGGTAAAACTCTCTTTGATTACAAGTATTATTTCTCATGCCATTTTAGTAAGACATTTTCAGAAGCTGCTGCCTCAAGGCTAGAATATAACAGAATAAATCTCTTTGTGTTGGATCTGCCTTGGCAGCCCTGAGATCTTTCTGAGCAACACTTGTTGCTATTGACTCTAAAACTGTATTGAGGTTTCTGTCATATAGACATGAGTATGCCTGGCACAATCCCTGCCCTTAAGGAAAAAATATTGAAAACGGAAAGATGTGAACACCTGATCCTTCTGCAAGGAGACTGTCTGCAGAGTCAAGATATCTACGCTGCAAATGTTCCACAAGTTTTCTTTTTTTCCCCATTTGCTCTTACTATGATTTTTTCCATTCTCCACTAGAAGGTGTCTGATTCAGAGTTTAAACTCCAGATTGCTGGAAAAGCCATTTGGAAACTCAGACAACTTATCCAAGAAGATGTTTGGCTTGATGGACATCATAAAAATACAAGTAAACTGTAAACTAACACAGTATGACTGGAAATGTGTGAGCTCAATGAAAAGGAATTTCATGTAAAGAAAATTCTACCTGTGCAAGCATTCACGGCTTCTTCCCCTTTACATATTGTCTCTGCAAGGCAGCACTGGACATTTTTTGACATCTACTTCATTCACTGAGAAATTCTCTCTGGTATCACATTCATAATACAATCTCATATAGGGGAAAAATTTAAAACCTAATTTTTATATAAATTTGTTTTGACTTTTTCAAGGATGGAGTGCGCAGAAGCAAGGGGGAACATCATATTTGAAATGAAATTAAATACTTCCCTAATACAAAGTAAAATTTCATGGAACAAAATTTGATCTAAGTCTTATTACTGAAATTTTATTTATTTGTACAGCTTTCTTTGACAGCACTGGTAACACCTGTACTAGAGGTGCTAGGAAGATGTTCAGCCAACTGCATTTTTATCAGACTACCCATTTTTGTCAGAGACAAACTGTTTCCAAGGTACATTAATTTTAGCAAGATTTTACAGAAGAGAATTTCTTAGGTCCAGAATTATCTAGATTATGTTATTTCAAATGAGTGACAGAAAATAATCTAAATTTATACATTTATTGCAATTCCATTTTGAGAAACAACACTGGAAGTTTTGCATATGGAAAGGAAATAGATTTCAAATGTTCAATTTTGTAATTACATTGCCACCTCCCAGCCAGCTCTACTCTTTCTTGTTTTGGTGAGAGGAAGTTTTTTTCCCTGAAATGGATTTACAGAATCATTTCTAGAGGTGATCTTTAAAAAAACCACTACCATTTAACTTCTAATAGGTTAGATTATAGTAGGGGCTTGCAAACAGTGAGACATTCTTTGCTATGGGCTACTTCAATGTATTATGAAAACATTGAATAAACATATGTATACATCTGCATAAAGTTGGACTGACCCTCTTATTTTGTGGCAAGTCCTCTTCACAAGATAGGCTTCCTCTCCTTATAGCAGTCTTCACTGACTAAGCAGGCAGTCACTTTTTTGTTGTTCTTCTGTGTTTAAATCTTTATTCCTTTATGGCATACAGATAAAAAAGATGTAATTTTTCTCTGCATATGTAGAAATGATAAAGGGTTAAAATAGTTAAAACAACTTTTCTAGACCTTACAATTTCACCTTCCTTGCTGCTGCTTGTCTCGTGTTGTTAGTCTTACTAAAAAGCTGTTCATTTACCTATTGTAGACCAGCAGAGACTCCCCAAACATCTCACTTCAGCAGAGGATATTATTTTGAAAACTGTTACTCTCAGGATAGTAATGTAAGTGCTATGAGAACAGTACTAATACACCTAGAGGTCAGTGATGGTTGGGAGAACTTTTTTACAGTTAGTTAAATTGCACCTCAGAATTTCACTTGAACTGAAAGTTAATTTTGTGTGAAGTGATCTCTGACACCTGAGATGTGAGGTTCCAGCAGCCCAAAGACTTGCTAGTGTGCTAAATATTTGCTGCTTAGCTAAGTGGTCCAGGCATTAGGAGCATCAAGTTGAAGACTAGATACCCATAGAAGGATGGCTCATGTGTTTAACATTCATAGGTAAGTCCTTGCAGAACTGGAATCAGAACTACTTCAGTACATGATGGGGTGACAGTCATTCATATATTGTCATATTTGCAGCATTGCTCATTCTGTTTCAGATGTTTGTGGCCCTTCTCTTCTGGTACCAGTTCTACTGCGGTTTTTCTGGCTCATCAATGGTTGATCAGTGGTATCTCATCTTCTTCAATTTACTCTTCTCCTCTCTTCCACAACTGATTACTGGTGTACTGGATAAGGATGTACCAGCTGAAGTGTTAATTGCTGTACCTCAGCTTTATAAAAGCGGCCAGAATATGGAGGTAACAACTTTTCCTTTTTTGTAATTTTTTTCCTGAATGTCTTTAGTGTCAACAACCCTGCTCCCAAAGGGTGGATGATGGATAAAAACAGTCTATGAAGTCACTATTATTATTTCATGGTACTTCTTGTCTGAGGCAAAGTATCTTAATACCAAAAGTAAAATTAAAATAAACAAGCCAACCAACATCCCCTAGCTGTATTTTGAAATGTATAAGGGGAAGAAGGCTGGATGCTTTAAGTCAGCCTAAACCTCAAAGTAAAGCATATTATGCCTTGTAGACCAGTGCTGACTTTTACAGAATAACTTCACAATACCTAGTCCAGTCCTTTACAGTTTGAAGAGAAGGATGGCTTTAGGAGTAAGCACAGAGGTTGACAGACTCTAAGGGAGGTAGTCACCCGCAGATGACACATTAAACCAAAATATCTCTTGAAAACACCTTGCCCCATCTACTTGAACTCAACAATGAAAACAGAAGGAATTGCAGAAGGATTTGAGCCAAACCATTTCTGGTAATCACTGCTACACTGTGCTGTGGGAGAATCTTTCTACTTGGCAAAACTACCCATTACTGGGACATTACTTCTATAGGCAAAAGCTTTTGTGAAATTGCACACCCTGAGAGGAGACAGTGAGTGTTTTAGGCCTCTAACTGTACACCTGCATTTGGTACCCCACACACCTAGTGGCATTGTCAAACACTCTCCTGGAAAGAGGAAAGGAAATCTTTAGTATAACTTATTTTTAGTGCTGCAGTCCACATTCTCTCTTTCTCACTCAGCTGTTTTTTTTCCATTCTCCCCATTTCTTCTGTTCCAGTTCATTGCACTTTAAAGATCTCTAACAATACCTTTCTTTCTTGCCCATTTCTAAGGTGATAGAAATCTTGTAAGCTTAAGCTTAGTGGAAAGTCATGTCTGCTTGTCTTCAGCTGCCAAATTGAGGAAAAAAGTCTCCTAGTTTCACAATCCAGTTATTTCTCATAAGCAAGTCCAGGGACCATTCTGAAGTTTCTCTGAAATCTAGTGAGTGTATTCTCTGAACAGGTACGCAGAAAGGCATTTTAAAAACTACCCCAAAATCCTGAGTCAGCTAGGATCTATTTCAAACATATATCATCAATTCAAAGCTTCTAGAGCTATAGAATAATTTAGATGTCTCTGGATGATACCTGATCCACACCTCTGGTCAAAACAGCTTCATTTTAGATCACATTGCACTGGCCTTTATCTAACCCAATTTTGAATGTCTCCAACAATGGAGATTCCACAGTCCCTCTAAGCAACCTGTTGCAATGCTTAATGACATATTATTTCAGTAGGCCAAAGAACACCATTAATTCTTTCTAAGTATCTTTCAGTATCCATTTGTAGGCTGCAGTGATATCCTCCAAAGAGTGAAGATGCCCTGATGAACTTTATTGGAGTCTATATCCCAGAAGTAAATAAATATTGTGCCATTTACAAAATATTTTTCCTCATGTCTAGGTCTTTCATATGCCCATTCATACCCCCACAATTATATATTTGTTTAAACCAAAATGTTAGTTGAATACTGCTTCTTAGCAAGCAATTTTGTGCACACACAGAGATACATGTGTGTGTGTACATATATATATATGGTTTATATATCTATTTATAACACCATGTTCATTGCTATGTGAATTACTGCTGAAGGTCATTGTTGAAAATCTTTTTTTCTAAGTACGTGTGCATTTTCTATTTTCTTTTATACCCTATACTTATATGGAAAAACTCGTATAGAGTCGTAGAATCATAGAATTATGCAGGTTGGAAGGGCCCTCCAAAGATCATCTAGTCCAGTCCCCCTGCAGCGAGCAGGGACACCCTCAACTAGATCAGCTTGCCCAGAGTCTTGTCCAGCCTCCCCTTCAATATCTCCAGGGATAGGGCCTCAACTACCTCCCTGGGCAATGTGGTGGAAAACCTGTTTACTCATGATATGCTTACCCTTCAGATAGCTCCTCCTGAAATCAGCAATCAAACTGTAGTGCACAAGGTTGGACACCTTCATAAATGTTTGCTGTCCTGAATATGAAGCAGTTTGCACCAGCTCTTAATGGTGCCTATTGGAATATCCCAGCAAATAATTTTATTAGGCTCTGATTTTCTTAATGTTTTTTATGCCACAGGAGTACCAACCACACATGTTTTGGATGAATATGATTGATGCTCTGTATCAAAGTCTGGTTTGCTTCTTCATCCCATATTTTGTAAGTGTTCGGTTTAAGCCATTCCATTTCAAGCATGATGAGAAGTGACAGTAGCACAGCTCAGGCTGAATTCTGTCTCCTTCTTTACAGGCTTACTACGATTCTGAGGCAGATATCTTCTCCTGGGGAACTCCCATCACCACAATAGCTCTTTTCACCATCATACTGCATTTGGCTATTGAAACCAAAACTTGGGTAAGGTACCTGCAGCCTACATAGAAACTCACAGAAATATTCATAGTGACATTCTTCAAAACCAGTTGGTCATTTCCTCAGTACATTCTATTTTTTGCAAATATTTTATGCAAACATGAAAACTGTTCTAAACTGTGATCTGTGGATATCTTTGTAGCATTATGTCTATAATAAGAGGCATTTTGAAAATGCAAGGCTCTAAAATCTTTGCTGTGCATGGATTTGGCTCCAGGAATGAAGAAGTTTTTAATTAAATTTCTCAGAATACAAACAATTATGAATAGAAATAATTTTTTGTTGTCGTTTTTGTTCTAGACTTTTCTTCACTGGTCATCTTGCATCTTCAGTATCATTTTATTTTTCTCTGTGGCTCTGGTTTACAATGCTTCCTGCCCGGTATGCCATCCTCCATCCAATCCTTACTGGACTATGGAAAGGTTAATGGGAGACCCTATGTTCTATTTCACTTGCATTATATCACCAGTCGTTGCCTTGCTGCCCAGGTATTTTATCTTTTCTCATATCTTTTCTCACAGAATAAAGCATTTTATGTATGCATTTTTCCACTCCTCCCCCTGCCCCCCTTCTTTTTGTCTTAGTAGCCAATTCATTTATTTTCAGCAGCTAATTATATGAATTCAGGTTATCTAAGCTCTATTCTCCTGACCACGTCAATAGACCATAGCTCCTGGACATAGAGCACAGGAATGGGATAATTGTAGGCTGACAGACAAACCTCTTGGCCATTAAGAGATTTGTTACCATGTGAGGTTTTCCATGATGCTTCCAGATTCAACCCATCCTCCCATAATATGCAGAGTACAGAAATTATGATAATACATAGTGCACTTAGTTGCTTGCTTATGGATGTAGGATACCTGCTCTGCAGACTGATGCCCATTGCCTTTGATTCCTCATCAGGAAAGATGAATGACCATGAATAATCACAAGATGAATCATTGGCTAGAAGAGCAGATTTATTACACTGCTTATTATTAATCAAAATATAAGCACAGCATTCAGATCTTTTAATCTGCAAGCTTTCTTGTGACAAACCTAAGAAAGTCACATAAAACTCTTACTTTTCTGTATTGTACTTTTTCCTTGGGGATATTTTCTCTTAATAATATCTTGAGTGCTTACTTCTTTTGGTTCTTTTCATGTGCATATTCTCCTCTTGCAGATTTCTGTACCGAACCCTGCAGGGGACACTATTCCCAACCCAGCTTCAGCTTGGATGCCAGTTGAGTAAACTGTCCCCAGAGATTCGCACCCAGATTCTGACCAGGTTGAATGTAAAGGAAACAATATGTCAGACACAGCACTTTGCAGACAGCATCTCACCAGGCCTTGTCTCAAATGCTAGTGATTGTTACAAGGCTTATAATCACAGCACACATTTGCCAACATCTCCTCAAACAAGGTCAGAACATACAGCAGATCAGACTGTGGCTGCCTCTCCCCAGGGTGCTGTGTTGTTTGGAGAAAACAAATTCTCCTCCTTGGCAAGTGGTGTGGAAAGGTCCATGGGATTTCATGAAGTTAGACATGACATTTCAGAGATGGAGTCAATGCCCATGGGAGCACCATTCCCATGGAGCTCAACAGTTGACCAAGCAGACTTCAGTTTGTTGAAGTGGATCACATCAACTCCCCTGTTCAGTCACATTGGGACTGTTCTACAAGTGTCATCGAGCAGTTTACAAAGTGAAACCCAGGACAGTGTGTGTGTGCTTGGCTCTTCTCTGCATGTGGACTTCAAAGGCTTACAAGAACAGAGTTCAAGTAACTTGCAGGACAAAATGAAAGGGACCCCGACTGATCATTGTAAAACTGACAATTCTGAGACCACCTTTTTATGACATGGGCCTTAAATATATTTATATATTTTCTATTTGCACACATTTATAATGAGATTGCTCTATTTGTTTCCAAAGATGAAACAGAAAAACAAAGGTACAGAATGATTATTTAAGAATGTTTAAATACAGTATATTGAAATAAGAGCTTTAAATATAAAAGGAAACACTTGAAAGTTCCATTTATATTTTTATTTTTTCATCTCATTTTGTAAGGAAATATTGTCTCTTAATTTTCAGATGCTTCTCTTTTATTCTGACACATACTGTAAAGGCAAAGGACCTATCTGCTGCATTCAACAGGATTAGACCCAGCAACAATTACTGGTATCATTATGGGCCATTGAGTAATCAAGGAGGAAGAGCTGTGATAGTAAATAGGCACCATATTCCATTCATAATCTGCTTGCCAGGTTGTTTTGTCACTGGAGCAAAACACAGGGCAAGACTATTGAATTATTATGCACTTCTCTGTAAATGTTAACAGTATCTTACCACTGCATTAATAATACTGGTATTTTATAAATGACACCATATTTTGATATTGCAGTCATAGCATTTCATGTGTCATGATAAAACAATTAATAAATGACCATCTATATTGCAAAGTGACTTCCCAGTCTGGCATAGTAAATCAGCCCTCACTTGGAGCAGATAAGCATTTGGCCAGTCCTGCCTTTAAATCGAGCTTTTCAGCTTCTAAAGAAAAGCTGCTGCTTGTTTGCGAAGAATGATTTAGTGACAAAGGGCATTGTGTCTGCTGTAGAGCTGGGAGGGTCTGTGATCTGTGCTGGAGTGGCACTACAAGGAGGCAGGTTTTCCTGTGTTTGTGCAGGTTTTTGTGGTTTGGGTTTTCCCAACCTAGATGTAGGACCAAGCACTTGGACTCGTTGAACCTCATGCAGTTTTTGTGGGCTAAATTCTCAAGCCTGTCAAGGTCCCTCTAGATGGCCTCCCCTCGCTCCAGCTTGTCGAGATGAAAGCAATTCAAATAAAATTTGTCAGCCAGTTACCATCATGAAACACAACACATCTACACATAGCTGAACTGCATTTGGGAAATAGAATTGACTAGGGAGACAGCAAAGATGCTGAGAAGCTCACTGTTTCAGTCTCCTGTGAACAGCTTTATTCATGCAAATTGATTTAAAAAGCATAACTTCTTGCTTTTAGCCTTTAGTTAAAGGAGAGTATGGGTGTACGTGTGCTTGGTTCAGCTGAAGAAAGCATACCTGTTGCTTTGTCTCCTACCTGCTGAAAACATCTTGACTTCTTGGTTTTATATGCATTATGGTTAAGAGTGAGTGCTTGGTTTCCATGCAAGTAGGTGGACATCTGCCCTGCTGATGCCACCACAAGCTGGGACCACCAGACTGTGTTTTCTGGCACTTCTAAAATCCTTAGTGTCCCACACCCTTGGAACAGTTGTTTCCACTCTCTGGAAGGGAGACTTGCAGGACTCAGCTCATAAGGAGAAACCTTCTCTGCAAGTATCTCTAGTTGGGTGAGACAACATTCAGACATCTCTACTTGCTCTACCGGCCTCTTGGTCTTGATAATACACTATGACTTTGCAGGTGAGTTTTTGCAAAGTTAGTTGGCTGCATTTAACACAAGCTATGCAGAGATTGCTGTTGTAAATAACTCATCTGTGTGGAGCTGTGGTGTCTTTTAATGTCAGAAAAGAAATCAAATGGGGTCTTGACATGTGTAAATGTTGCAGAAACACTCCTCTGCTTGTCAAAAGGGATCTTACAGAGGGACACAAGGGTTTGCAAGATATAAATCCAGTCTGAGTATCGTAACACTACAGTATGAGTTGGCTATGAACATCACACGTGTGTGTACACTATCAGTTACTGCAGCAGCCCTAGCAAGCAGGTAAGGGTCTCTTGAGTTTATTAAATAGAGTCTTCTGAATCATTCCACACCACATTTGGTGTCCTGCAGGCCTTCACGGGACTTGCCTGATGCTGGCAGCAGAATTGGCTGGAACACCACTCGGCTTTGACTCAGAGCTGTATTTGATGATATTCTTATCAAAGAAAGACTAAATTCCTCACAGGCTGTGCCTTTGTGATGCAAGACTTGGTTTAGCTGTTGTGCTTTCAAGACTTTCAAAGACTATTTTTGTAGCTAAAGGCTCAAAAGATTCCTTTGGGACTGAGAGATGCTTATGCACTGCCAGATAGCTATGTTCAGTTGCCACTCTGAATGTGAGAGTAGGACATCTGTTTCATGTATTTACAAAGCCTCAACATGGCTGCAAATCTAGATCCTCAGCTGCTAGAACCATCATAGCTCCTTCAAATTGTGCAAGCTGACTTACCCAGCTGGGAATCAGACTTCAATAATTGCTGCATTTTGTTGCAAAAAAAAAAGAAGTCCTTGGAGTTGCATTTTTGAAATGCATAAAGCTTAAACGCTCCTTTCATCCTAAAAGATAAAGTACCTGATGATGACAGCAATCTCAGCAGTAATCTCAGCAGAACTGCCTGCATCCTCACAGGTAGATAAGAACGTGGGCCACACCGAGGCCTCCATGTGCCAAAGCTATACAGCAAGATACACAAAGGCACAGAACCAAGTCAGCAGGATGTCAGTATGCAAGGTGCCACCTTTTGGGAAATAAATTGTAAAATAATATAAATAAAATGTAATGTGAACCACAGTTTGGAGAATAAAGAAACCTAAACAGATTTCATATTTGTAAAGAAAATGCTAAGCAAACTAATTATTTCCATTTCAAAATGAAGTTTTCAGCTGCCAGAAGACAAACATATCAAAGTATGTTATGTGCTGGACCTTAGGGCTTGTTAACATTCTGGAGCTGCTATTAATGTTTGAAAGATTCTGACTAAACAAGTACTAATGCTTTTTGAAGCTCTATATAGTGGTTTCAAGAAAACAGAAATAAACTTCTGAAGTTATTCCTCTTGGTAGAGCTGAGCAGCTGTCGTATCAGGCAAAATAAAGCTTTAAATTCATAAGGCAACCACTCAAAAAGCAGAGAACTGTTTAAAAAATTTCATGAGGCAATGGCAGCAATGCCCAGTTTCAGGCTACTACCAAAACATCCTCTTCTACACTCTCAAATATTTGCATTGAATGCTGCAAGTAGTTCTGCATCTCCTCAATGTTGCTGGCTGAAGCAGACTGGCTGAATTTAATAACTTAGAAGTAAAAGTCTTGTGAATTAAGCATTACAACATCTTACTTCTATTTATGTGAACTCAATTCCCAGTAATGTATCCAGTTTAAAAATTCCTTCTGAATGTGTAAATGAGAAACAGGCAGACCTCTTCTATCAGATTCACAATCCAATATCAGAAATTACTTGCCCTGTGTAAAGCAGGGCATTGGAACTGGGCACATAAATATCAAAACAGGATCAAAACAATGCTCTGATATTTTTTCCTACATTTTCCAGTACCCAGACAGTCATGCACCTGTTTGTCACCCTCCTGTGTTGATGCCAAGGCTGACTTCTCACTGTGGCCAAATACAGTAGCACCCTATATTGACTTAGGAGATTTTGTCCTTCATAGTAAAATTTTCTGTGACCCTTTCAAATTGTTCAACCATGGACTGCTCTTGCTACCGTTACACAACTTTCTCAATTGCCTTGTATGGAATCTTGACACTCAATACTGCCTAGGGTCATAGTCTCTACTTACTCCCAGTATGTCTCCTGCAGGCTCAACCCATTTGATCAGTGATTGCTGTTCTGTTGCATGCTGGGCCAACTTTATAATGCCATGCTTACATGTGTCTCCACTCCAGGCTTACACATCTCTATGATCACCTGATCCATAAGCAGCAGAAATTGAGGCTGTGGGGAGAATTATCCAATACAGATGTTACTAAGAAAAAAGGGAGTTGAGAAATCCTGGTTGCGGCATGTGGAGATACTTGGCTTAAAATAAACTCCATCAGATCTGCATGTGGTTGAGTCATGTGGGAATGACAATTCCTGCCCTAATCATAAAATCTGCATAAATAAATAAATATTCAAATGTTTTTGCAGCAGTTAGTTACTGCTTTAAATGCAGCCATGGGCTTTTGTACTTGACTGCAATAGCAAGCCTGGCTCCATGATGGAGTGGTACCAGTTATGTGTCAAAGACACTGAAAACCACTACAGGGGGTTTTGCAGATGCAGCAAAGCAGGGAAGGAAAGGTGTTGCTAGATGTTATTTGGAAGTCCGAAGTTAGGTGGGGAGAGGAAGGGACCTTCAGAGCTTTCCAATCACATTGCTTTTGCCTCTCTCTCTCTCTGCCTGCTGGTGAGCTTGTGTGTTCTGAGAGTAAACTTCACTGGAGCTCCATCATGACCAACTGTGGGTTATGTCTACAGCTAAACACAGGTAACAGGGACTGATGCCTGGCTGACATCAAGCAGTGCAGTTTTACTGACTTACATGGAGGTGGGTTGGTACTTGCTTTGCAAACACAATCATGTGGGCTATGCATCAGTCAGGAGCATTTCCTAACAAGTACCTTACACCAGAGCAGTCTCCATTACCAGTCCCAGGGATCTGCCTTCTGTTGAAAACCAGTGTAGGAGCCAGAACAGAAGAAACCCTTATGTCTGATCACTCTAGTGACTAGTGACCTGAAGAAAAGCAACAGATAACATGGCAGGAAAACTCTTCCTGCACCATCAGGAACCTCTTGTGCCATTGCATAAGTGCCTCCATGTTTTTCTCCAATACTTTCCCAGGGATGCCTGTGCTTTTTACAGCTGAAGATGCAATGGGAAATTCGCTGAAGCCATCAGAAGAAGCACTTGGAAGCAGCCCTGCCCAGGGCCACTGCACAGGATTGGCAGAGACCTTCACCATTAGCAGTAGCTCCATCTGTCACCCAGTGTGCCACTCACTGAGGCTCCTTCATGCTGCATGAGACACTGTTGAAAAACAGTAACTGAAGACAGTAAATGTGCCATGAGAACCATGCTTCATTTAATGGGAAAAGAGCAGTTAAAAGAAAGGACCTTACAGAAGGTTTTTCTGTAAAAGTGAATGAGAAATTATCTGGTTTTGGCAGCAGCTCCAGTGTGAAGCTGCAGAGCAAGCATGGCTGTTTGCTCTGTGCAGCAACATGTCCCTTGCTCTGCATAAATCCTTACAAAAGAAGGTTTAACCTATCAATGTTATATATAACATAGCTATATCCTTAACTAGCCAAGGCACACAAGGACAGCAGGTCTTGCAGCCAGCTCTGCCACTGGAAGCTCTTTAGCCAAGTCAGGTCTCAAAGTTCTGTTTCATCAGCTTGCCTCATGTAACACCCACCTGTCGTGTAGCCTCACAAGAGAGGTACAACTGAACAAGAACCTTGTTAAAAGTTGATTAAAGACTCAAATATTTAGCGTAGTCATAGAAGTTGCTGCATCACACATAGTACGTAGGGCAGACTGTTCTCCAGAAATGATGGAGTGATCTACTGGGAGCTGTTCCCAAGTGGCAGAGTGGATTTGGCTCTAATTTCTCAAGCAAAGCACATGAACTCATTCACAGCAGCATCTCTGATAGATGGAGATAGAGGAATTTTGCAGGCAGTAATGCGATGACAAAAAGGTCATGTCCCTTATCTTCAAACCAAACTTTACCCATCTCTGTTGTGCCTGAACACCTGATGGTGGGTTTTACCAGCAGGAAACCAAGTGCCCTATCAGCAAGTCCTTAATTTAGGGCTTGGTGCTTCTGGAGAACAATCATCAAGGCTCCAAGGGGATCTTATAGCAGCCTTCCAGTACCTAAAAAGAGCTTACAGGACATCTGGAAAGAGACTTTTTACGAGGGACTTTAGTGATAGGAGAAGGTTTTGATGCTAAAAGATGGTAGACTTAGATTAGATTTTAGGAAGAAATTCCTCACTATGAAGGTGGCGAGGCACAGATTGCACAAGGAGTTTGTGAATGCCTCCTTCCTGTAACTCTTCAAGATCAGGTTTCAGGAGCAACCTGGTTTAGTGAGAAGTGTCCCTGACCATGGGAGGTAGGATAGGAACTACATGATCTCTGAGGTCACTTCCAACCTAAACCATTCTATGATTCTGTAATTCTATACATGGATGGAAATAGTCTTTTAGTGAGCACAAAAAGCTTGCAAGAGCTTTTTGAGAGTCTGGAAAAGGTGTTGGTGAATAGCTGGCGCAAATATTCTCAAACTGGGTGGAGTGCTTGGTTGCCTCTGCAGGGAGATGTCCCAGGACTGTAACTCCTAGTTATTTTCTGGGCAGTGGCCCCAACCTGGAGCAGGGTGTGCCTTTCCAGAGGCACTGTTGACTCAGAGCTGGAGCAAGGGCCCTTGCAGCCTTTCAGGTGCCAAAACCCAACACTGCACAGCTGTAGCTAAGCTGAGAAGTTCCTGGACCACAATTCCCAGTTGTGCACTGCTTGTGCTTGTTCATAACATTTCCTTAAAACTCTAAGTTTTAAAGTCTCCTGTTAGTGCATGCATGCACATGAGAGCACTGAACCATCCCTGCAGTCAGGCTTGCATAGAGTCAGTTCCTGCTTTTCCACCCTTCCTTGCTTTCCTCCACAAAATGTGGTCACAAAGAGCCACTTGAACCTTCAGAGATCCAAACCACGACAGAGTTATTGCTTCCCATTTACATTCCTGGAAACAAGAGACAAATGTGTTCTCCAGAGCTCTTTTGTTAATGAAAACAGCAAAGATGCCTAGGGTTTAAGTGACATCTTGGCAGATATGTCCTTTGCACCTTCCACAACTGCCCACTGAAGGGGTTCAGTGGCAGCTGATACTGCACTTGTCTATTGTTTATCTGCAAATGCTCCCAAACTTGGGAGCAAGAAGGGGTATATTGAGATTTTCATCATAAAAGCTGTAAGATGCAAATTTTTTTTCTTCTTTTAAACCACATTGCTGAAGAAAATGTAGGGGTTAGTTTTACTAAGGTCTTAAATTTCCAACAAACACTTTCAATCAGCTGTGTGTAGCTTTAGAGCTTCATGAACCAATTTTATCCCAAGTGGGCTGGGTGTTTACAGTTTATGAGATCCCTGTCATTTTGCAGACACAATTAACTTCATAGCTGATTTGTTTTGCTAAACCCCCAAGAACTCAATAAAAGCATTATAGCTGACAGAGATTCAATCTTCAGCTCTACATAACATGATGAATATATAAAGTTTGGGTTGGCATCATCCAGAAACTGAGGGCAAACAATGAAATGACAGGAGAGCTTGCAGGCAAAGGGTTTTTTTTTCCCCTGGTGTCTCTGGAAATTATCAAGACCAGCAAAAGTATCAAGAGCTGGAGTTCACTTGAACTTTTCTGAATTTGGATGCTTAAAAGTGAATTAATTTTTTTATATCTAAATGTCCTGGTAGAGTGTGCAACCATCAAATCCACATGGCAGCAAGTTCTGCCCATTGAGCAATGCTTTATGTGGCAGCCCAAGGCCCACAGTACAAGACTGTACATTGAATTATTTGGTGCTAAAGAGAAAGAGAGATGATGGCTTTTCTAAACCTTGTGAGAAGTATTTTACTGCATTCATTTGGCTGCTGTTTTAACCCACCTGCAACTGCCTCCTTACTGGATGGCTCTGCTTACTCAGGACTGAAGTCAAATGGTGTTTCCTATCACTAGGTTTGGAGGACACATCAAATATATTCAGTGAACACATCTGCCTCATGGAAAAGGGACAGCAAGGGGATGGATCCCAGACTTCTCAGTCTCTGGCCAATTTGTACCTTCCCCATTATTGAAGAGAATTCCAGCTCCTGCCACTCCTCTCTAGCAGAGAAACCTCATTTCCATATTCATTTCCAAACAAGCACCCTAGATCCATTTCCACCTGATATAATCATTAGGTGGAATCCTGTTCCAGACAATTGTACTTGTCTGCACAGGAATACCAGTTTCCCTTCACACACTGTAACTGGGATTTTTTCATTGTTCCAGAGCTCCATTATAAAAGTAGAAATGTCACAGGTACCTAAGCAGGAGAGCAAATGACAAGGCACAGCCTCCTATGCTGTGCAGAGGTGATTCCCCACACACCTCATTTTCAGCCATAGGTGCAGCACTAGTGTTTTCTACTCCCTTGACAAGATGAAGGCTGATGCTGCTTAAAAACAAAAATAAAAATCCAGCTCATCCTCCACTGCCGCTTTCTGATTGTGAGACTTCTCATCTGCACTGGGGACAGCTATTCAGCTCATCATCCTCATCCATCCTCGAGGATGGTCCACTATTGACACCTCCAACACAGCCCAGAGGTCACCACCACTAACTAGACAAGACCAGGGGAAGCTCTGCAGCTGGGAGCCATTAGAACTCACCACCTGGGTTTTGAGGAGTAGAAGACTTCTATTTTTTAAAGGAAGCAGAAGGAAGCATGGAGGCTTCTTCAAGTTTAAGTAAGAGGCTTTTGAACTAAGAAGTAATTTTTTTGTTGTCTGAAGAGAGGCAATTTATATTTTCTGTTTGTTGGGAGCAGGAAGAAAAACCCAAGGAGAAAAATAAATTACTGTATCGCCACAGCCACAGTTTGGTTTTTAAATCAACTGCATGGATTCCAAAAAAGCCCTTGTATCCCTCTACTGCCAGCAGTAGCCTTTGTTTTCAGAGACTTCTTACCCAAAACAAACAAAAAAAGATTTTGAAAGCAAAACCTGTTTGATTTAACAGCAGTTTTAAACCAGATACAAAGAGCTTTGAGATGAAAGTTGTCTTCAGGGGTGTCCAAGTAGGAAAACCACATGTTACTCCTTAAAAAAACAAAAGTGTGAACTAAAATCTGGAATATTTTCAATTACATTTGCTTCAGTTTTATGTGAGGCTTATCCTTAGGAAACCTGTCTGAGATGGGTTTATGAAGACACTTTAAAAGGTCGAGATATTTTTAAACCACTGTTAAGCTGGGAAAATGCCTCCACTATATTGAAAATTACCTTTCATGCCTCCCAAGAAAATCACTCACACTGCTACCTAACCCCATAACACTCCAGTTTTCAAGAGGATGGTTTTATGGAAAAGCTGTCCCCAGTCTAGAGGCATCAGAGGTCCCCAGGATCCCCTGAGAGTTCATGAAAACAGCAGAAGCTTGGTAGTCTTGGTGGGCACTGCAGGTGGTCATGTATACCAGGCTTTGAGAAACCTCCAAAGCAAACCATTGCACAAAGGCCACTTGTCTGTCTGTCTGTCTGCTTCCCTCTCTCCATCTTGTGATTAGCAGTTTCCCATGCAGGGCTGGCTTTTGCAGAGCTTCTCCTAGGCAATTCAGCATAAGCAGCCATCCTTTAGACCAAATAAAGACACATCACACAAACCAGCAGAGAAAAAAGAGTAATTATGGGGGTTATTAGGTATTCATTTTGTTTCTAAAGTTATAGAATAAAAAGATGTGTGTGCATTTGTGCCTATTCTGTGATTTCGGTAAGCTAGGCTATTCCATATTTCAGACGTGTTCACCCTGGGAGTTCCAGGGCAGAAACAGGTGAGCAAAACCCAGACTCGAGGACCAAGAGGTTGCCGTAACAGATCACAGCGACAAAGCCACAGAATGAGGTAAATCCCATTAACTAACAAAACAACCCCCCACCCAGAAGGAAAAGCAGCCCAGCTGGTGAAGAGGTTTTAAGCATGAGCAGAGTGAGGAAAGGCAGCACCATGCCATAGTGCTGGTTGTAGCCAGGGGAGGGGGTGTCCATCAGTTCAGAGATGCTATGGGGTACCACAGAACCCATCCCCCAAACCCTTCCAGGCTGAGGGTGTTGCTGTACAGTAGTGGGAGCCACAGTTTACTCTGCCTGCCACAGTGCGCTTCATTTTAAGAAGAATTTTTCTTTCCTTTTCCCTCTTTGAGAACACATCTGACTCCATAAATGTTGGCACTCAGCGTCCTTCTCTCCAATCCTTTGCAATCCAAATGGAGACGTACTTCATAGAGCTTACATAGAAGTTCAGAGGAGCTGGTCATGCCTGTGCTTGAGAACCTGCTCAATGCACCATGATCAGGTTTAGTCCTTAGGAAAACCTAAGGGATTTGCAGGCAAGCCTCCAAGATGAATGCATATTTCTCAACACACTCAAAAGGGCAGAGCAACTCAACATCTCATTTTGGCACCAAGCATGTATTCACAGGCCACAGCAAATTGCTTCAAGTCTCATGTAAGAATTATAGACTGAACTGATCATCTATCAGACAACCAGGACAGAGGGTCCCTCCTTGTTTCAGTCACTGGCCCAGGAGGAAAACCGACAACTCCCATTCAAACTGTGACATTAAAACCAGCAGCTACAGAAGAGCTCTGTCAGCCCTTGTGTTTCTTCTCACCCCACAAGCTCCTCTGCAGCCACAAGTTATCCTCTAGGCAGAATTCACCACTGGTACCTTCTTGTTTCTTCCACATATGCTTGCTCTGAGAAGGTGACAAGGTTGGTAACAAAGCAGATCCACAACCCAGCCCTGACCTTCATCTTGGAATTCAGAGCAAATAGAAAAAAAAGGCTGGACCACACAGGAGGGTTGAAACTGCTCTAAAATAGAAAATTTTACCCTCAGCATCTGCAGAGACAGGCAGCTGCAGACACTCACCCTCACCTCTTTTTACGCTCTCATTTTCACCTGTTCCCAACCAACCATCTCTTTCCACCAACCTGAGAAAAGACATTGATTAAATAATGTGGTTACAGCTCACAGTAACTGGGAAAAGCTCAGCATTTTGTTTGTTACCCCACAGGCTGCACTCACTTGGGCACCCTACAAGTTTCTTCCACAACTCAAAACTGTTTTATTACATTTGTTATTAAACTATCACCGGTTTAATTTGCTTCTTCTCAAGTGCATTGATTAATTCAGGAACACAGCCTCTTGTATAAGAACAAGCCAGGTTTCTTTTTATTTATTCATCTACTCAGTAAATGACCATCAAGTTTTTAAAGTGTTTGTTTCCCTAAAGGGTGTAAAAAACCTATTAAGACAAAATCAAGTACTCTTTGTCCAGTAATTTGATTGCTGTAAGTAGTATTGATTTAGGAAATTGTTAACTGATTTCCATTCCATTTTTTTAATCATCATGATTACTGTTTTCTAGCTGAGTTACTTCTGGAGTTACTGGCCATAAAACACGCAGTATTTGGATTGAGAGCCCAGAACATGGCTGTGTGACTGCAACACTGCCTACGCTCAATAGTGCTTTTAAATCTCACTGGCCCCTCCTTTTCCCCCCTTTTTTTTTCATTTAGGTCTGTAATCAGACTCAGTTATTGAAGGAAAACCTCTACCTGATGAGTGGGTCCTTCATCATGTTCTCAAAAAATTAGGGCTCTGTTTTATTCCGTCCTATCATGGTACAAAACAGAAATCCGAGCCCTTCTCCACAAGAAAATTCCCATCCCCCTGGGCAGCGCTCTGCATCTCCGTACTACAATCTGGGATCATTTTTGCATTCCCTTACCAGAGCTGTCTCTTCTTTACCTCACATCCTCCTGGGCACAGTCACTCTCTGGGGATCCCCTGGCAGCATCACCTAATGCCAAGTAGCCTAAAGACTTATTTTGCTATCAGTAATTTTGGCAAGAAGGGGTTTTCAGAGTGCTCTCAGTGTCAGGGTTTGTCCTATTTCCTCCAGACACCACCAGAGGAGATACCTTTGTGCAGAGCGAAGTCCTGTAATTAGCTCATGCACTTACTTGAAACTTCAAAAACTTTGCCTTAGATGTTTTGATTACAACTGCACCTGAATCTGAGGAAGTCTGGGGGAAACACAGCTTTTATTTTGTTTACATTATGTTGGTGACGCAATACAACCAGGAATTACCCTCACTGGATGGAAAAAAGGGTGGCTTGAGAGAGAAAAGCCAGAAGTGACCCCAGAGCTCTAGAAGGGACATGAAGCCCCTTGCCTTTGTCCTGTGAAAAGCCATCATGGACCATAAGAGCAGAAGGACTGCACAGACTTTGAGATCTCACCCCAAAAAAAACTCCTTCCTGAGGAAAGTGCAGGGTCTATGCCTGCCCTGGGCAGCTGCCAGGACTCCCATGTCCTAACAGAGAAATCCTTCCTTCTGTACCTCAAGTGCCTCAAAAAATCAGTGGTGTAGCACTGGAGTTTCACACTGCAGTGCTCTTTTTCCATGTGAGTAGCAGCCTGAGATGCATCAGGGCTTTGGGGAACCTGTAAGAGAACCAGGCTGTCCCAGTGCAAAAGAACAGCCCACATTAGGAAACCACAGAGGATGACCACTCTGAATACAAATTCCTGCCGTGACCACCAATATCTGAGGGCCTGGACCTATGGCTTGCAACACCATGAATTTGACATGCAGACCTGGGGTGTCAGCAGAAATTTAGGCTCTCAATTTCCTGTGCTTTTTAAAGAACTACTTTGCCTGGATAAAGTAAAGACCAGTGGTGGAGAACCTGCTGGATAGCTGAGCTTCAGCAGGGTTAGTTCTACCCTGGAAGCTTTGGGTTGCTCCTTTGCAAAAAGTCAGATGCTGAGGAAATTGATGATGCCATGGGAAATTTTGTTGTATACTTGTCCAGAAACTGCTCACAGCCTTTTTCTTCTTCACCTTCTCTGCTCTCTCTCAGTCTCACCCTGGGAAAATACCTCCACCAACAGAGCTTTAATGTATTTTCTTTCCTGACCTTGAATGTGTCCAGGGATGGAGCACCTACCACCCCACTGGGCAACAGCTTCCACTGTTTCACCATCCTCATTGTACAAAAACTTCTTCCTTATAACTAGTCCAGATCAATTCTCTTTCATCTTAAAGCCATTACCCCTTGTCCCTCAACTACACTCCCTGATAAAGAGTCCCTTCCCATCTTTCTTACAAGCTCTCTTTAAGTACTGGAAGTCTTGCAATAAGATCATTCCAGAGCCTTCTCTTCTGCAGGCTAAACAACTCCAAATCTTTCAGCCTTTATTTAATGTGTTTGCTTTTTGCATCCAGGCTTAATTTGTCTTCATCTACCAGTAAAGACTACTGGAGGGATTAGGTGCATCTAGAGACAGTGATCAGATACTTTCTTGGTATCAGTAATGTACTGTGAGAAATTCTACTCTCTGCCTTTGAAAAAAATTCCAGTGGAAAACATGTTGAGGCAAAAGGGGGAAATTAACCCTGTCTGTTGCTTGTAGTATTTCTGAAGTTTTCTGAAGGATGCTGTTCCCTGCAGCATGCACCTAGATTCCTGACTAGAGCAGGAATCCTGCTACCCCCAGATAGAGCTGCCTCAGCACTGGGAGTCACTCAGAGTCTCATTGGAGCTGTTCCTGGAATCACTGTCTTTTTGCTGATGAAAGGTGGGAAATGGATCTGCCTTTCCTGAGAGCAAAGGGTTTAAAACTTTGAAACATCACTGTAGCAAAGTTTCAGCAGCCACATCTGGTATCTTCTGGAGATCACAGAATTATCAGGGATCAGAAGGGACCTTGAAAAATCATCTAGTCCAATCCCCCTGCCACAGCAGGATCACCCAGACCAAGTCACAGAACAGAACATTACGGATTGGAAGTGACCTGGAAATGCTCCTGAGAGCCCTGTGCAAATAGCAGCATTTCAGTTCAGCCCAGTGGAGAAGCACAGGATGGGGCTAGAAGAAAAATACAAACAGAAGGAAACCTTGGCAATACAAATTCCTCCCTGCACACACAGCTAGGAAGAGCTCAGCTCCTCATCTTCACATTTCACCAATGCTCGTCCATAGTGCATCCCCCTGTTGCCATGTCTACCACAGCAGGAATACCATGTCTCTTAACATCTCAACTCTTCCTGAAAAGCTTACCTCTGCACTCCCTTTTTTTTTTGACCCTTTTGCATTATATTGTATACAAGCCAAAGCCCAAATTAAATAATGTGTTTCCTTTTGGGGCACGTGTTTCATTCATAATACTGTGAAGAGTATAAGCTTTTAGAACAATTCTCTTCACTAAAATGAAACCAAACTGCTCTGAATAGCATTTGCCAGGCTCAGTGGGGGTAGGCTATGCTAATTTCCACAGTACTCTGCTCCAGCTTGTTAGCAGGCGTTGCAAAACATATGCACTTCCCTTAAAAATGCCATTAAGGAGCTATTATCCATCCTTCAAAACATTTGACAACATGTGCACTTGCATCATCATGACAAGGAAATTCTGCAACCACTCACTCGCAGTAAGTGAGTAACCAGTAAACCAGAGCATAGAATTATAGAATCATAGAATCATGGAATCATTAGGGATTGGAAGGGACCTTGAAAGATCATCTAGTCCAATCCCCCTGCCACAGCAGGATCACCTAGACCAAGTGGCACAGGAACACATCCCGGCGGGTCTTGAACATCTCCAGAGAAGGAGACTCCACAACCCTCCTGGGCAGCCTGTCCCACTGCAAGATTGTATCTCGGGGAATGAGACCACCCCAGGCCAGGGGTTCCCTCCTGACTCTGCCAACTGCGGAGAGCCACTCTAACATACCCTAGACTCTTTCTCTCCCATCTCACTTTCAGTGAGGTCTTCAAGGGGTCACGTGGCACAGCCAGCAGTCTCCAGGTGGGACAAGAGTGGTCCTCAGGTGGCAGCAGCACTCGGGTATAACCACACGCATTCCAGCCCCCATCTCTGGACATTCTGCCAAAAATGTAGAATTTTTCCTGCTTACTCAAACATTCCCCAGTTTCTCAGAGGCAGCAGTGACACAGATTCTCTTCCCCATGGTCACAACAAAGTCAAGATGTGGAGCAGAGAATGTGGTCAAGATGATGCCCATGGGGGACAGAAGGCAGCATGGCCAGAGGCAACATGGGAGGCTAGGAGGCTATAGTTCACCAGTTCTGACATCTCTTCAAAGCAGTCAGCCTGCCCAGCAGAGTGAAGATGTGTTTGTGTGCAGAAAAGCACAACCCATTCAAACCATAACATTCCAATACCCACATTTTCCTATTAGATTTGCAAACCATGCATTTCTGCCAGAAATTCTCCGCCAAAACATCAAAGATCTTGAAAGTTTACAGAGCCACAGCACTGATAAATCCTTCCTTCTACAAGGAAACAAACACTAAAGGAAAGCTGACGTGCTGTCAGAGGCAGTGCAGTACACTCAGCATCAGTATCTCTCTAATTGGTTCCACAGTTAGAGAGCAAACAAAGAACAACGTGAAACCCTAGACAGAGTGCTTTCCATCACAGCCATCTTCCAACAGAGACCCCATGTGATTGCAAGGAGCAATTGGATGTATTGATGTAGATATATTCTGATATACATTATATTTGCCCAACGAAAGCACTTTTGAAATCTGGCTGCTTTAAACTGTGTTTTGACTGCATGGAGAGACTCATGTCTTCCACCTTTAACTACTGTATTTTCACCCAAGGGGCATATTGTTCCATAGCAATCTATTAACTCTAGTAACATTTAACTCTGCATGGAGCATCATCCTAAGAGACATTTATTCATTTGATGGACCTTGTAAACTGGGAGAAACACAAAAGAAACAAGACTGTTGCTGACAGTGAAGTACGGGGGCTGCCATCTATCGTTCGAAATCACAGATGTTTGCTGGGGAAAAGTAAAAAGTAGGAATGCTGGGTTCTAGAAATGAACTTTCATGAACTAAAATATGACTAAGGGATTTTTTTTCTTTTAGCTTTGAGGTAACAGTTCCTGCAAAGATGGAAAGGTACCTGCTTTTAGCTATGATCAGCAGAAATCCCTCAGGGGCTTTCCAGTAGGAACTCCATTAGGAATCAGTTCAGTTTGTACACATAATTCAGAGGCTCTTCTAATGGTTAAACCAGAGACATCGCTGTCTGAACCTCCTGGCTGAGCAACCAAGGCATTTGCTCAATAGAACCAGGGGTTCTTATAACAAATGCACCTGGATTACCACACATTGCCCTTCATCCTTTGTAGCAAGCCAAAGAGATCAGATGGTACCCTGGAGAGGGTTTCCTTGTTAGGGAAACAAGACAATCACAGGCTTTCCTCTGATGCTGGAGGATGTTCCTTGGGCTGACCATCAGGTGCTTTCAGGGTCTATCATGAACACTTGAAGGTTTTGAGAAGCCCAGGAGATGACCACAGCAGCAGTTTGGCTCCTGCCCACTCTTGAATGTGTGATTTTTCCACACAGCTTTTCCTGGCAGAGGTGAATTTAGCTGTTGTCAGGCAGTATAGATTCTGGAAAGAGATAGATATTTGTTCCTTCATTGTTTTGGAAATCTCAGACGGTCTTGTAAAAGGATAAAATGATGGCTTGAGGAAGACTATTTTCTACAGGGTTTTTCCTTCTCATTTGGAAAGTTGATATTACAACATCCCAGAGCAATATTCCTGTGTTAGAAATAAAAGAGATTGATGGATCTATCCTGGAATGTCTGAACTCTTCTGTGGATCAACATACCTGCAATAAGCCTATTATCTTGAAGTAGCTGCATATGTGTCCTAGTGTAATAGGACTTTACCACAGTTCCACTTGTCTGTAGTTAATACCAGCAAAAATGCAGATCTCCAGACAGAAGCCACAATTTGACCCTGCGACCTACCCCCCTGGGAAATGCTTCACTGACTTGTAAAACCCAACAGTTACTCCTGAAGCAGATGTGCTGCTGCTCACTGTCACCACAGAGGCAACAGTAGCGGTTCCTCTCACAGGCTGTAGTGCCCTCAGAGTAAGGACCACCACCTACAGCCTGGAGCGTTTTGGTGGCTTTTTTGCATGTGTACAGCTCTTTTGAGAGTTAAGGACAGATTTGAGGTTTGTGTTTTTTTCTTATTGTTTCTACTTTGCTTATCTCGATTGATGGTTAACACAAAGATGGGAACAAATGATGAAAGGAGAACTGAAGTGCTCCCTCCTTCTCCCAAGATTATATACATGAGAGACTCTCGTTAAAGTGTGAGCCCCATGGCTGTGGCTGCCCTTGCTGTGCTGATAGGAGCAGGCGGCAGAAACCGTCAGGCCATAAGCGGTGGTAGCAGCAATGTCCTCATGGATTTGCTTGGCTCTGACCCAGGCAACGCAAGAACTGGTTGTTCATGCAGAGGGTCTGGAAGCCTGTAATTGCAATGAGGGACCTTCACAGCTTTTCCCCAAAGCCTGACACATGGAAGCTTCACCAGTGCAGCTAAGGGTTTCACGGGAGATATAATGTGTTTTTCTTGTGTCTGACAGAGTTAAACTGGAGCAGCAATATAGCAGAGATGCTGCTGCATGTTCCTTCATCCAACAGCAGCTAGGATATTTTTCACAAAAAAAATACCCCAACCTCCAGCACCAAGACTTTTTTCTGCTGGCATTGCTACATCATCCCAGGAGGAGCTTTCCTACCCCTGTCCTCCTTGGCAGGGTTCAGTGGTAAACAAGTTATCAATATGGTCTCTGTGACTGTTTACATAGGAGAGACAGTTGGAGCCGGAGGCAGCCCCAGCACAGGTATGAGGAAGCAGCTGCCCTAGGCAAGCAGGTGAGCAGCAGCATCCTTAGAGGGTGATTGCTCCCACAGTTCAGTTATGTGGCCCATGATTACCCACATAAGGACTTGATCTGCAACAACAAACTCCAGGGACATGTTTTTTAAGCTTGCTTGAGCTCATTCTTGTTTACAGCCTAACACAACCTTTGCCAAGAGATGATAACTTACCACTGTTCTCAGCGGTGCTGAAAACATCTATCCATAGGGTCACATGTTTGCTGGCTTTATTACAGACTTTCAAAATACTGAAGAGGGTTATTACTATATAATGCACTGAGCCTAATCACAGGAACATGGTAGAGCTGAAAAGGGGTTTGACAGAGCTTCCTCAGGGGAAAGTCACCTACTTGGACCTGGTGTTACAAGGAGTGATATTTACTCACTCTATTACAAGCCAAGAATAAGTTGTCTGGAGCTAATCCAACATGACCTGCTTTATTACAGAAGAAAATACATCAAATAAAATTGATGCTTGTGCCTTCACTCCCAACTATTAGCAAGAATTAATATTCCTCATGCAACCTGCTCATAGCATTATATCTTCACACAGTGACACTGGCGGGTGAGCTGGTACTGCTAGCTGGGCTAGAGATTGCATCCCCTGGCTTGTCTTACACTGTAGGAGTGCTCTGCTGCAAATGTGGGAGATGAAGACCACTTTGTCATAGCAGTCAACTAGCCAAAGAAGGCAGATAGATTGCACACAGCTACACCGCTCTTTGATGTTCCTTCCCTTTTTCATGGCATCAGTGCAAAACTTTTGCTTCCCAGAGGACTTGTGTTGCTTCCAGGTAAGCAGTCCCACAGGTTAGAGGGAAGGTAATATGTTTTCTAACTTACACCTCTGACTTTGTTATGAGGGAGAAAAGTGCTTTCATTACCTTACTTTCAGTGGTCTGGCACCTGGCTTTCTTGCTTTTCACCAAACAGATCTCAGTGTGCTGAGTTTCACACACATCAAAGCATGAAGGCAGTTAAAGGTGTTTCACAAAATCCGCTTTCCGTACTACTCATCCAAAATGGCAAGGGGTTAGTAGTGGTCTGTCGCATAACAAAAATGGCCATTTCCCCACTCCTAAAATGCAACTCAAAACTTGTTTTCCAGTCAGCTTTCCTCTCTGAAGATCAAAAGCCTTTCTCTTCCCTAAAGAAATTCAAGGCCACCAAACCTTTGTGTACTTTAAGATGGAAATAGTGTTTTCCATAAGGACCTGAAAGCTAGTCACAAGGCATGCATCCTATCTTCCTTCTGCAGAACTGACAGACCAAAGTACAACATACATTTTGGGTACAGGTAGCCAGAAGGCTACAAGAAATTTGATGAACATGTCTATGACAATGGGGTTGGAGTGGACACACAGTCCGCCTCTGAGCTTTTTCTAAGTTAGAGGCTTGAGCCAACCTCAGAGTGCCTGAGAGAAGGGTCTCGCTGAGGCATTGCATAAGTGAAGCAGAGTACTTGATACATGATTTAATTTCAAATCCAGGATTTCTTTAGTATTATAGGAAGCTCAGTTTCAAGCTTCCTCTGTTTTTTTTATTTAAGTGCCTCAACAGAATTGCATAAACAAGCACAATGCAAGGATATAAAGTGTGGGAGAGTAATTTTTTACAACATACCATAATACAAGGAGCTGATAGCAGCAAAAGTAAGTGATTGCCTCAGAAACTCAAAATTTCTATCAGTGAATAGTGCATTTTCTCTTTTTGACCTCAAAAGCATTCAGGAGTAAAAGGTCATACTTTACTGTCTCATTCAAATCTGCAGCTGAATTTGAGACGTACACATATCAAAAAGAATGTAAAAATTCAATTTCCAGAGGGAGGCATTTTTCAAAGAGTTCTTAACACTGACAATAATTTTGTGCAGAAATATTCAGGAAAAAAATAAATCAGAAATCTTTCAGCTGGTACCTGAGAGTACCATGAATGCTCAAATTGAGGAAACTTGGAACGGTATGGTACATTATCAGCAGTAATCATGTTAATAAGTGTGAGTGCCGACGGATGTGGCTGATAGCTTTGCACAGATTGAGAGCAACCTCCTCTTTTTCCTTTAGTTTATGCATTGCTTGGTACTGTTGTAAGTCCCATTTTCCTGAACAGGTTTCAAAGCAAAGTACTCTCTGTGATGTTGTTATGGTGTAATAAGGCCAATGTAGCTTCAGCAGAACAAGCTGTGTCTTTGAAAAGCACCTCCCAGAGCACATCTTGCTTATCCTGCACCCAATAACACCCCTCAGTAATGCCTGATCCTCCACAAGAGTGTGGATCACCAGATGATAGCTATTTTAAATGCTCCACACAGCACATTCTAAGCTGAGTTTAAGATTTGAATCTATCCTCCCACCTTATATTGTCACAAGAATGGAGGTAACATATATGGATAGGGTGGGAAAGTGCCCAGTGCAAAGGGGCAACACAGAGAGCAGCACTCAGATAACTAGCAACAGAAAGCAAGGGCATCTTCCTGTTTTGGTGTACATGATCTGAGTCACAGAATTATTAAGGCTGGAAAAGACCTCTGAAACCTTATTGTGGCCTTTCAGTATCTGAAAGGGGCTAGAAAAAAGCTGGGGAGGGTCTTCTAGGATATCAGGTAGTGACATGACTAAGGGGAATGAGCAAAGCTGGAGATGGGTAGATTTAGACTTGATAGGAGGAGGAATTTCTTCATCATGAGAGTGGTGAGAGCCTGGAATGGGTTGCCCAGGGAGGTGATTGGGGCCCTGTCCCTGGAGGTGTTTAAGGCTGGGCTGGATGGGGCTCTGGCCAGCCTGATCTACCGTGAGGTGTCCCTGCCCATGGCAGGGGGGGTTGGAACTGGTTGATTCTGTGGTCTCTACCAACCCTGAGAATTAACCTATGACTTCTTCCCAGCAAGGGTGACAGGGCAGTGGAGGGGGCTGCCCAGGGGGTTTGTGGAATCTCCTTTTCTAGAAACGTTTGGACCTGATCTGAGTGATCCTGCTGTGGCAGGGGGATTGGACTGGCTGATCTTTCCAGGTCTCTTCCAATCCCTGATGATTCTATGATCATCAAGCCCAGCCTATCAGCTAGATCAGTCAGTCTATTAGCTTCTAAAGGGGCTCTAAATGATTGAACATGATCGGAACTTAATAAAATTAATCCCACACTTGGGAAGTACAGAGTGTTTGCTGGATTGCCATTTCTTAAGATTCAGAGAGTTTGTGCACCCGGTTCCCCCACCTGCAAACAGCATATATCCCCCAAATTTGTTCTTCAAATGTTTTGCTTTACACTGCATCAAAGTCCAATTTATAAACCAGTTGTGAGTTCCATTGACAGAATTTTATCCTAGAGTCATTTTAGAATACAATTATTGTGTCTTCTTACTTTTCTGAACAACACACACTTAAGAAACTGACCATTCCTCGCCAGCTCTGAAGAGTGTAGCACATGTGGCAATGGTGGGAGCTGAATTTCTTTTGTCAGCAAGGAGTTCTGCTTTTTCTTTTTTTCCAGCTCTCTGCATGACTTAGGCACAGAAAACAGACACTTTTCTCCCCACTTCCTCCAGTCCAGTCACCATCAAGAGATGTGCAGCTAGAGTAAAGGCAGCCAAACAACTCGAAGATTTATATTATTACTTAGTAAGGGCAAGTGCAAAAGTCAAATTGCAACTTCCCAAGAGAGACTGATTGCTCTGAACTGCAGCTAATACAATTCATTGACAGAGAGTTATGAAGTCGTTCGTTCACACCAGGACAAAATATATTATCCACATGGACTCTGATGTTCCTCCCAAATAATTTCAGCACACTGCTAGCAAGTTACTACTTGAAATATCTCCATTTCAAGTGCCTATGGTCCCCAGTAAACTCCCCCTAAAGTTTCTAGAAAATTTCGTTTCCCACTGTATTTTGTACAATGGCATTGTGTACTTGAGCAGCAGAGCTCGTGTGAAGAGATCTATTTCGTATGACACAGCCATTTTACTCACTCCAAAGACTTTATGCTGTTTCACTGCTCACACCTCTGTCTAATTGCCATGGAGACAAACTCACTCCATTTTTCTGTGAAGCCAATGTTTCTCATCATTACAGCATGACTGGAGCCACCCTGATGCATCTACTGCCAGTTTGAGCCTCTATGCAAACTGCTGACACACTGCCCACCTGTGGGCCTGCACCTCAAGTCAGTTGTGGTCCAAAGAGGAGACTCATACCTCATTCCCCACTGCTATCCCCACACCCACTTCCAAGACAGCTTTTCTTTTCTCAGTCAGTCCCCACTGGAGGATGGATGGCATAATTTTTTGGACCATGGCTCAGCTTGACCTTTCTCTTTACTTATCAAAACAGGAAACTCCTACCTTTCTCTATTTCAATGTTGTGGGTTTTTTTCAGAGGCCACCTGGGGATGGAACAATGAAGGGCTGAACATTTGTTCTCATTTAATGAGTTTTGCACTTGCCTGAAGGGTTCCTTTGGAGAAAAATCCTTGCAAGTTTTAATTTATAGAGCAATGGTAAAGGAAGGTATGGGGGACAGGAGAGGGGTGAATAATTCTGTTTGAGCCTTTCTTCCACTTACAGAAATGAAATGTATTGAGGCCATGGGAATGGCTGTTTTCTCCTGGGAGCTTTAACTCTCTGCACTTCGCTCAGCCCTGGGAAGACTAATAGCTGAAGAAGTCCTCCACAGATCACCTCATTACCCTCCAAAGATCATCAAGGGAATAAGAGCCTCTGGAGGAGTGTGAGCCACCAATTCCGGGGACAGCTGTGGAGTTTCCCTTCCCTGCCATGCAGGTTTTCTATTTTCTTACAATAAAAAAATAAAAAAGCTGTATTTGCAGATCTTTGTGGATTTTCACCACGAGAACTGCAGGTGCTCCTCTCAGCATGAGTCTTTGATTTGCACACTTTTGACCCTGTGCATATCTCCTCATTTATTCTGGGTACACTCAACATGCAGACTTCTTTCTACATGTCAAATCCTGCCTGATCAAGCTTAGAGCAGTGATTTTTACACCCAGCAATGAGTCAAAAAAAAAGGAGACTTATCACTGAATATGTTTGCTCTAGCCCTGTCTCCCTGGATAACATCTATTTAAAACGGATACCTATTTATTCCCTGCTGCTATACAATTTTTACCCTACTTTGCATTTTGCCTGAGAGAGTGAGTCACAAAGATGGCACCTCCCACTGATTCCCAAATTCCCCCCACAAATCCTAACCTATTTTCTGAAAAAGCAGCAAATTTCCACCCTGGCACACCAAACAAATTAGTGTTCTCATAGGATGACTTTCCTTCATGCAGAGAGCCAGCACAAGAACAGTCTTCAGAATGGACTTGAGGACTTCAACAGTTAGAGGAAAAAGCAGGTGGAAATAAGTTCTGTTTCTGTTTCCCCATATTCAAGACTTGAATCTGTTCTCACAAGTCCTTTTGAAAGAGGAAACTAATTAGCCTTGAGTAGCTCGATTGAGGAACTCTTATATTTAAACATCACCTTAGTAATCAGTTAGGCGGTACTTGAAGACTTCTCAGTTAACAAGTCATTCATGGATTGGCTGACACTGATAACAGAGGACCAAGATCTTTCAATGAGGTCTTCCAAGGTCAGCTGGTTTGTTTCACAGAATGGTAGAGACTCCAGTGAGATATAGCCCCATATCTGCGATATTAACACTGAAGGCAGACACACATCACAGGGAGATTCATACAGCAGGGATAGCCCTCCAGAAAGAAAGACAGCAAATGGGAAATTAAAATACTGTTCAAAGCATAGGCACCAGACTTATGCTATTTTTTTCTGTTAAATGTCCAGCAGTGCCTTCTCAACATGCCTTCTCAGCCAAAGTCACACCCTGCAAAGCACAGGCACAGGTACTGATTTTTCATTATGAATGTCTTCATAACAGGTTAAACCGTACTTTGCTGCTGGAATCTATGATTATGGTTTGAAATGTTGATATTCCAGTTCTGGGCCCCTCAGTTCACCCTCAGTTCAAGAAGGGCACAAAGCTGCTGGAGGGTTTCCAGCGTAAAGCAACAAAGATGAAGGAACTAGAACAGCTCCCTTATGAGGAAAGGCTGAGGGAGCTGGGTCTCTTGAGCTTCGAGAAGAGGAGGCTGAGGGGTGACCTCATGAATGTCTGCAAATATGTGAGGGGTGGGTGTCAGGAGGATGGCCAGCCTCTTCTCAAGGTCATTTGGTGATAGGACAAGGGGCAATGGGTGCAAGCTGGAACAGAGGAGGTTCCATGTAAATATCAGAAGGAACTTCTTCACAGTGAGGGTAACAGCATTGGAACAGGCTGCCCAGGAGGGCTGTGGAGTCTCCTTCTCTGGAGATGTTCAAGACCTGCCTGGATCTGTTCCTGTGCGACTTGGTCTAGGTGATTCTGCAGTGGCAGGGGGATTGAACTAGATGATCTTTCAAGGTCCCTTCTGATCTCTAATGATTCTCTGATTCTATGACATGCTAAACTAGTCCATCAGCCCTTTCTAACATGATTACGTGAGGTGGTGAATATGTGTGTGGGCACTGAGAGCTGTGTGGCATCAACACAAGAGCCACCTTTAAAAGGTGGCATCCAAAGTCTCATAGTCTGTTAGCAGGTAGGTTGGGAGTGCTCCATCAGTACCATATGCATCAAATGAGGAAAAATGTTGTCTACTGTTCATCAAAACTGACACCTATCTGCAACAGACATGTTGAGTGTAAGGTATCAGCATTAATCCTCCTGTGGATTTGAGTTGTGAGAGGACACCTCAGGGAGTTTCTGTCTGCATAGATGATGGTGTGTATCACCCCTGAGGAAGTGAGCACCAAAAGAAAGAGAAATACAGGGCCAAGAACTGAGCAAGAAAGAGGTTTATGTTAGAAAACACAGAACAAAAGAGGCACAGCCTGCCCCATGCAGGGTCTCACAGGGAGAGTAGCAGAGACCCTTAGATGGCCTTCAGGTCGTAGTCAGGGAAACCTGCTTCCAGGTTTTTTCACTTTGATGGTGGCACAGGCTACCCACATGCACCGGAAAACATGGTAAGGATGGCCCAAGATCTGCTGGTCTGATGCAAGAGAGCAGTTCCAGGTGCCCCTAATACAGGCAGTATCAAAGTCTCATTCTGTTGGCAGACTAGGAATATCAGTCCTATGCAAGCACTGAGTCCAGGTGACTTTGGAATTCATCCACACATGACTCTGCTGAATGAGGAGGCCTTTAGAAAAATTAAATATAGGCCATGCTGCAACCGTGTACCTTCATTGCTCCTTTAACAGGATATTTTAAACTGCCATGACTGACATTTTACTTGCTCCAAAGATGGTTCTACATTTCTAAATCAACAGCCAGAATCCTGCACCTCTCCGACCAGCCCAACAGCAGGTGAACAGGAATGGTGCTGCATCATATAAGGCTGTGATAGAGTTCTTTATTGGCCCTGAAGTTAACCCTCAAGTGAAACACAAGTTTTGTCAGTGCTAGCCAAATATAAATACCAAGGCTACATTTTGTTCAGAGGGTTATTTGGTAAACTCAGGTGGCTTTATCAGCAGTAAAATTGTTTTTCATGCCACTTAGTTCTAATTACTGTACATTCCTGTTGAATTGTAATCCAGATGCTGCCAAGGCCCTCCTACCCTCCAGCATGCCTTGACAAGCGCTGTGCAGCCAAAACCAACTCTGCAGCTTTTAAAGATTCTCTTTAAAGAACACACTTTTGATTCTCTTTGGAGCTGTTCTGCAGAGGGACTGTGAGGCTGGATCCTAGGTGATCTCTGAGCTGAGCAGCAATTACAGAGAGTGGGGAGTAAGAATAAGCAGCTTCAGAGCCCCTTGCTGGGGTTTGCCCACATCAGCTGCTGTTGCATGCTGGACTGCTGCTCTGGCACGGCCCTGGCTGAGACCTGGGAAGAGCCTTGGTTCATTGCAACACAAGTGAAATCATCCATCTCTTTGGAGACATCTCATGGCTTTTGCTTTGTTTGCACTCATATTGCCCTGCTTACTTTCTCTTCTATGTTTTTTTCTCAAATAGCCTATTTATTTTGTTGTTGAGAAAATGACTCAAAGGCACATTTCAGTTTGCACCAGTGTAAATATTATTTTGGCTCTTTTAAGCTAAAATCTCTTCAACAAAGAGGTGCAGCTTGGACAATCATGAACGATAATCATGGTTTAACCTCAGCCAGAAACTCAGCACCAAGCAGATGCTCACTCATTTGTTTTTTGGTGGAATGGGGAGGAGAAATGAAAACAAACAAAACTGATAGTGAGATAAGTACAGTTTAATGACTGAAATAAAAATAAAATACTATGATTATATTAATAATAGTCATAAGGATGAAAAAGGTAACAAAAAGAGAGTGTAGCAAGAAAGACAAGTGGTACACAGTGAATTGCTCACCATTAGCTGGTCAATGCTCAGCCAGTCCCAGAGCAGTGATCCTCTGCTATCACCCAGCTCCATTCTAGTCATATAGTAGGCGTGAAATCACATAGCATGGAATACACTTTTGTCTAGTTTGGGTCAGCTGTCCTGGCTGTGTCCCCTCACAAATTCCTGTGCTTCTCCAGTCTTCATGCTGGCACGGCACAAGAAGCTGAAAAATCCTTCACTTAATATAAACACTGCTTAGCAGCAACTGAAAACATCAGAGCATTATCAACATTATTCTCATATAAAATCCCAAATATAGCACTGAACCAGCTACTAGGAAGAAAATTAACTCTATCCCAGCAGAAACCAGGACAATGACTTAGAAAAAAGAGGGTAAAAATAACAGAGCAGACATACTCTGTACAAAAGATATTATAGAGCCATTGAACTTAACTGCCATGAAACTCTGCAGAGGTCAAAGACAGGAAGAAGTGGAGGTTTCATGCACTAAAATTGTTCAAGGCCAGATCAGATATGGCTCTGAATCTATGATTATTTGAAAAAATGTTTATGCCGTGCATGGGTTTCCATGCACCCACAAATATTTGTTTTCTACACAAGCTAAACCATTTGGTGAAAGCTTTTAACTTGGACGTTTAAAAAAAACCGCTGTCTTTAATGATTCAAGTGTTATGAGATTTGCTTTGTTTCAAATGTCATTGAAATGCTTGTGAAACATTGCATATATTGGATATACAAACCCGTGGAAGCAAGTCTTAGAAAAGAATCAGTTTTAGATTCTTAACACTCTGAATTACAACATTGTCTTTGCAAATAGAAACCATTAGTATCTGCTTGATAGAAATTAATACCAAACCCTCTGAACTAACACAGTGTTTGTCATCCCACCTGGTAATGGTAAAGTCTCTGCTCATGACCTTGTTCTCCTATTACTCAGACAGAGTCCAATGAAGCTGCTCAGTGTACACTGTACCTAAAAAAAGAAAAAGTGGATTTATATATTTCTTTTTTCTCTGTTTAAAAATATCTCCTGAAAATTTCTGACAATGTTTTAAAATTACTACATCCTCTCAGTAGGAATCAAACATACTTTTTCTCTTAAGTTATTGGCATTGCTGGTCCAATCACTCTATTACTTGAGTTTAGCACTTGTTCCTGCACCTACTATTATGTTTGCATTTTTTAGGAAGTTATGATATTGTCAACTACAGCATCTTTCTAAACACATTTCCCAAATGTATGTTGGTTTCTGTAATGCAGATATTTAGTCTTGATGCAATAGGGGATCCAAGACTAAACATAGTATAGATATAAGAATCACAGTGACAAGGTGGGCAATGTTGGGGGACTCTGACAAGTCTGCAGAGGAACAAATGCCCTGTAATTCCTGAGAACAGGACAGATATTAAAAGATCAAATGTTGTAGTCAGAAATTAGTTTCTAAAAACATGACTTTTGCTCTGCAATTACATTTCCTGTCGATCCTTCCACTTCGATTATGACAGTTCGAATTTCGCTTCAATTTTAGCAAATTGTTCTGCTATTACATCGTTAGCTCAGAGGAAGACTGCCATCCAGTGGTGAAAAATCCCTCTTCTACTTTAAGGATGCATTTTATACCAAAACCATGTTATACCCTTAATCAAATGGGTATGTCTGGTTGACTGTAAGAACTGAACTTTCTTTAGTTCCTGACAAGTAAGGATGTAATCTTTACAGGGAAGTACACGTACATCAGTAAAACTCATAAAGAAGCAATATATATGCAATCTGTGCCTTTGTTTTCTCATCAGCACACTTGGTCCTGTTACCCATTATAGCTTAGATGTGCTGTGTCTATCATATGCCAGCAGTGTGTGTTTGGCCAGGATCTGGGCTGGTGTAGTCCTGCTGCCAGCCTGTACCACAGGTCCTGGAATGGAGAGATTGCATGTGGAAATATATTTTACCCTGATAGGGGAGAATGGGGCAGCGTAGCCTGAGACTATTAGCTGCCTGACCATATTTATCATCTTCCCATTGCAGTGGGCAATGGCAGTAGCCAGTCTGGACCATCCATAAAAAAATGAGCATTATGGTTTGGACATTTGATGTTTTGACCATTGTGGATGTATGGTGACTTCCCTCCTCTCAGTTTATTCACAGCACTCACCCTCTTGTATGCAGCTTCTCAAAGCTGTATGGAATGACACATGAATGCGGATCCCTGTTGTACACTGTGCAGAGGGTGCATGGTGGCTTTACTATCAATTCTACAGTATTTAAGGAAATAACCTTTTTTAGAAAGTAGTGAGCAGCATTTTGGGAGGAGAGCACTGACCCCCATGGTGCAGATGGTGAGTGACCCACCCATGAGCCATGTGCCGTGGGTGCCCATTGGAGCACTAGAATAGCCCGGCCAAGTCCTAGGGTGCAACACATGGCAAAATATGTGTGACTCCCACCACCACCAATGAGATGTACAACATTCCACACTGTGGAGCAGACCATGGCAAATAGTTTTACCAGATTTCTCCTTGCAGGTTTGATCATTCTGGATACCCCTGAAAGCTAGGTGAGCTAGCCCTGAGCCTAATGTTCTTGTACATACAATTGACAGAAAAACCCGTTTAATAGCTTTAAATATATGAAGGCCTAGTATTTTGGATGTTACATTCACTTATCCTTTGCTTCTCATCCCAAGAGCAATGACAAGTTGTCTACACTGACTACTAGTAAGAAATATCTTTGAGTACCTTCTCATTGTCCAAAATTGTGGTGAAAAAGTACTCAGAAGCATTTTAGGGTGGAACACACCAACAGCACAGACATGCACCAACGCTTATGAGAAGGGGCAGCCCTAGTGTCCCTGCACTGAGAGCAGGAGGATGATGGCAGCAGGCTGCCCTCAATCTGTGCTGCCTCAGCCAGGACATACTTCACAGGGTGCATACCTATATAAGTGTCTTCATATTTGAGGGACAGATCTGAATGAGAGTGTTCAATGGAGACACTGAAGCACTTACATTTATGAGGAGAGGTTAAGAGATCTGGGACTTTTCAGCTTGGAGATGAGATGATTACAATGGGACTTCATCACTTCATAAATACATGGAGACTAGGTGTCAAGAAGAAAGATACAATTTCTTTTCACTTGTGTCCAGTGATAGGACAAGGGGTAATGGGTGTAAGTTGGAGCACAGGAAGTGCTTCCTCTCAATATGAGGAAAAGCTTCATTACTGTAAAGGTTACTGTGCACTGTAACGAGCTGCCTAGGGACATTTTGGAGTCTACCTCTCTGGAGACTTTTAAGACCCATCTTGACATGTGTATTATGTTCTACGATCCTATGCAAGCAGGGGGGTTAGACTTGATGACCCCAAAGGTCCCTTCCAAGCCCTAATGATCTTTGTATCTGTGTAAGTGTGTACATAGGTGTGAAGAACAGGTGCCCTGACCAGATGTAGACATCTCTTTTAGGGACTGCTGGGTAGTCTTCAGAATGCCTTGAGGTCTCTTTAGCAATAACAGAATCAGAGCTGCCACCATTGCAGGAAAAACTATGTGTGAGCACAAGTTTGGATCCTGACAGAAATCTCAACAGCAAGTGGGGCTGGAGGACATTTGTGCATCAGGCGGACCTCTACCTACAGGGGTTCAGATGGAGGAATTCGTCAAATGAATGAGACAAAGCCATACAGAACCTTTTAGTCTTTCTAGGGCAAGACAGCCCCAACCCAGATTTGTTTAACCTCCGTGTTAATACTCTGTGCTGCACTTTGAAAGATATTTCTGGAGCTTTCTTTTCACATCCAACCTCTTTGAAATATTGATTAGGGGAGTGCTGAATTTGCTCACCTGTCAGTATGAAAGCTGTAGATGAGTGGACTGAAGGCTGTTTGCTGCTCTTGGGCGATACCTGTCAAAGAAACTATCAACTTTTTCAAGCCAAAATCTTACATCTACATTGACTTTTCCATGGGTACATGTGTGTCTAAACAAACCTATTCTTTGGACTGAATTTAGTTTTAGAGATAGTGATCTGCCCTGGCAGAAAAATGACCTTAAAAAAAAGAGATGGTGAAGCTACAACATGGCATAGGTTTTCCATTTCTAATGCATTGTATCTAAGGATTTGACTTGGGTTTATGTTGTTTAGCTGAAGGAGAAAAAAGTATTCTGAGCAAAGATGTAACCAGCTACAGAGAAAACACAAACAGAAGGAAATATCTGTCTCGACAATGCCTGCTTTGGAACCAGCTCCACTTACAGAAAGATAAGCAAGCACAACAGCTTTCTCTGCACACAAGCAAATCTTCCTGGAGCAGACACACTTGAAAAGGGAACTACATCTCCCAAAGACATTTTTGGCTATGAGATTTCTGCAGGGTGGTCTTCCTACAGAACCTATTCCCACAATTTTATGCTCACAAGACAGGTTCTTTTGACTAAAGTTATGCATGTGCTTAATCAAGTACAGAATAAGACAGCATTTATTCACTATTTTTATAAAGCAATTATGAATGACTCACTTGCATGTGATTTGTTCAGTAAGAATTTTGAGCTTTTTACCTCTCTTCTGGTACCGTGAGAGAGCTTTGCTTTTTGATTTATAGTCACTTTCCTGGGAGGACAAATTCCACAGGAAAATTATGAAGTACTTCTCATTTTCCATACTAAACTTTTTTGAGGACTGTCCTCTCCTTCCTCTGTCAATGATAATGCCACTAACTGGAGCAGTTCAACAGCTGTCAAGATCAGATATGCCTGAATGCTGGGCACAGTCTAAGAAAAGCTCAGCAAAAGACAGTCATGTTTGGACTTAGTTCACGCAGCTTTCCTTATCAAGCAAAGGCCAATGAAGCTCACAGAAGTTGGTGCAGAACAAGCATTTCTGCTGTCAGACGGCATCAATGCCAGCAGAATTACACCCCCAGGGAGTTTGAACCTTTCAAAAATGGCAAATATTTTAAAGACTGTTTTAAGAAGGTTTCAAAGGGAAACATTACGCAGAACACTTGATGTTCCCTGTTTCCAAGAAGTCAGGAAAATCAGAATTCCAGAAATGGGTTATTTCCTCTTTGAAGAAAAATATGTTGGCAAAGATGCTGGGTATCTGGGAGGGAAAACAGACAAATATTAGTATTGTTTTGCATGAGTGGAATTCTTGCCACACTGAAATGCTTTATTTCTGGACTACCCTCAGTGCTGTTACATCAAATGGAATTTTTAAATAACAAAGTAGGAAATGTGAAACAATTGTCTGCTTAACACTCAAAAAAAAGCTCAAAACCTCATTCTGCTAACTTTACTGACATTGCTGTTTTACCAAGACGCTGGAGACCAATGGATCATCTTTCATTCTGAAAATTGCCTTATTGGGATCTAAGAGGAAGAGGCTGAGCTGTCAGTGGGGTCACTCTACCAGTGGTCCAAATGAAGTTACTGAGATTTCTAGTGAAGTGATAGTCTGATTATCCCCAGTATATTTTCATATAAAAGCATGACATTCTGTAAAGATGCTGCAGAAGTAAATGGCATTTGGTTGACGCCCATTAACAGTATAAAATGATGCATACAATCATAAGATAAAGTATCACCAAAGTCTAAAAAAAAAGTGGGAGGAAGCTTTTTCCTTCAGAAGGGTGAAATATGCTCAGAGACAAAGCAGATTAATCTGCCAATGACAGGGTCAGACTTCCCCACACAGGAGTAATGGGTTTCAACACTGGCAAGGAGATAAAGGAAGAATGAAGGAGCAGAAAAGCTAAAGCAATCATGTGAAGAACACCTACCAACTACTAAGGGGAAAACTGGAATGCTTAAGGTTTCTGCTGGTTTCCACAAAATGCTGGCAGAACCATACTTTCTACTTCTCTGCAAACTCATGAGAACTGGACTGTCTTCCCTAATTCACTTTTCTAGTGTAACCACCTGGAAACGTGGGATGGTGTGTAACATAGAATGACCAGTCCTTGCACCTTGCAAATTTTTCTTTTCAGGATATGTTTCAATAGATGGATGCAAACCATTGCTGCTGTTGCTTTCTCTTTAGAGAGGATTAGTTCACACAGAAATCCACTCCAAGCACAGTTGATAATAGGCATCTTCTGAAACATATTTGCTCTCATGACCTTGACATGGAAGCCTGCCCTGAAGATCAAATACTTCTGCAAATTTGTCATCAGCAAGAGGCCTCAACTACAAATTCTAGATTTGTTCTAAATATCCACAAGACCTTAAGCTCCTTAAATCTGTTCATAGAATCATAGAGTCCTTAGGGATCAGAAGGGACCTCAAAAGATCATCCCGTCCCATTCCCCTGCCACAACAGGATCACCCAGACCAAGATGCACAGGAACACATTCAGGCAGGACTTGAACATCTCCAGAGAAGGAGTCTTGTTCAGGTCAGTTTTATGTAGGAAATTTCAGATCAGCTACTTGATAGGAGTTTTGCTATCTGCAGAAGAGTGTTTGGGACCATCCATTCCATGACAAGTAGCTTTAAAACTCTGTCATCTGCCAGAAGTAAGTTACATCCATAAAAACGCAAGTCTGTGTCTTTTGTTGGTTTCCAGTTCATGATAGAGGCAGATAATGTGGAGTCTCTTCAAGTTCTTCCATTGAAATTTGTCATATGAGCTCCAAAATACAGTCAATCAATGAATCCTTCCCCCCAAATCTAGTAACAGCTTTTACCTGCTTGTGAGTCCAGGACACAGAAATGTTTAAAAAAATGAAATGCTCTATGCAAACCTGAGTGACTTGTAAGGGTTACAGATAGCTCCAATGATCACAAATAAAGGGCCCTCCCTTGCACGTGGCCTTACAATTTTTTCACTAATTGAAGGATGCACCCCTGTGCAGGCCAAACAAGAAAAAGCTTTTGTGAAACAGATCTGCCAATCAACATCAGTATTCTCGAGGATATATGGTCCCAGCAAACATGCTCTACATACCTTCCAACCATTTGAAGTAAAAAAGGAAAGAACCCTTTCATTGTTTTTGCAAGTGAACAAGATGCTGACACTAGCTAATCAATAGAAAAACCCACTATCCAGCAACAAGAGTGATTCAACATCCATAAAATCAAGCTGCTCCATCAAATATGAGGGACCTCATCCTGGTTAGTCTGAAGAATAAGCAGAGGAAATTATTTGTTTATGGGTATGAGCTGATCGGATGTGAGAAGAGCTCAGATGCAAGCAGTCTCTTTCAGGAGACAGATGAGTATTCCAGCAATGACAAATTCATTATAGAAGTGGGCAGAATACTGTAGCAGTGAAAGTAATTACCCATTGGGAAAAAAAAAACAAACAGCAGATACCAGCAAATGTAATGAAATTTTGATTTGTTTAAGTGAAACCAACTATCTTTTGAAAATGATTTGGTTTAGTTAAGGTGAGTGAGAATTTTTAATTTAAAGAATATGGATTATGTGATACAAGAGGGCATATTGCCCATTCACAATGACCTCTCTGGATTTAAAAACTATACATTTCTGTTAGGAGCATTGGCTTTCACAGGCTGCTGACTTTATGATAAACTCTCTGATGGGTCTCAAATTCTTCATGTTTGGTCTCAGGATACAACACTGTCCATACGTTCAACTGTGAAATAAATCTTCCCGCTTAGTAGAAACTGAAGGAATAAAATATGACTGCAGCTTTATGAAAACCACCACAGACACTGAACAGTTATTCTGTTTCCTCTGTTGAGACTCTCTGCTCAGTCAGAATGACACTGAACAAAAGGTGGCTAATTCATGTGGCAGAGAGTGTTTACACTCCAGAGGGTGTTCATTCACCACAAAGAGTTAGATAATGATCTAGAATGTATCTAGTATGATCTAGATGTCAGGTTTACTTGGTTTGTTTTAGGTTGGATTGGATGGTCTTTAAGGTCTTTTCCAGCCTCATCATTACTGTGATACTGTGGTAATTCATTAATTACATAAAAGAAGATAGATTAAGCAAGGAAGTGAGGTGGGATCAGTTAATCGGGCACTGGGGAAATATTTGAAGTACCCTGTGCAGCTATAGTACACGGGGTGTTCTGGGACCCCACATCTCTACCTCTCATCCTGATTTCCACATACTGCACCAGCTGCAGCCCTTGATGACAAACAGAAGGTTACTGGTGATGCTATCCACCCACAACTTTTATCAGGCAGAGAAGGGGGAAGGCCAAGCCAGAGACCAGATCCCTGAGCTGGCTACCTCCCAGTCTCAGAATGGTTACTCAGGCAGACTGGAAGGTCTTAGCAGGGATAGACCCCTGAAGAGGGGATTATTGAAGATTTTTTTGGACAAGAGAGACTGCAGGAAATCTGAAATGCTGGATTGTTTCGGCAGGTAAACACCATCCACCCTTATTTTCAAAGGCTTTGTGGCAAGTTGAAACATAAAAAATTACTTGTTTGTAAAACCACCGACTTTGCTAAAATAGTAATGCCAAACACAGCACAGCAGACAGCTTTAACCTTCTCTTCTCAAATATTCTTCATTTATTAGGTCTTTGCTTTTTCATCTTCATGAGAAATATCCCCATCTGTTCGGCAGCAATAATTCTAGGTTTCAGTGTTTCTCTCCAAGGTGAAGCAAAAAGCAAATGATTATTCTGTTGGCTAAAGACGAGAAAAATGGGAAATCTTGTAACAAACTCTAAGACTGAGAGAGGAGAGAATCAGCTTCCTCTACATAAAAGATCAATTGGAAAAATAACCTCATCAAAAGATCACATCTGACAGTTGTTGTTTTCATTCTCTGGAGTTTTTCGCAGAGACTTATTGGGACTACGGCTGCTTAAGGTACAAGGACAGAGTCACTTGCCATGGACTAGCACCGCCTTGTATTCTGTAGAGAAAAATCAGCCTATACAAATGGATATATCTCACTTTTTCTTTCCTTATTTTTTCCTGCTTCCAACATGCCCGCTTACTGCAGCATTGCACTTGGCCCTTTGCCTTGATAAAGCCACCTGCCTGGCTGATGGCCTGAGAGTTTATGCACACATAAAAAAAAAGCCATTTCACTTTATATGCGTTAGCTGTGAATGTCCAGATGGGAATTGAACTCCTTCTTAGCTGATACTATTTGCATCTTCTCTAGTCTCTCACTACCCTGTTGCTCACAGCTTTTAACTCAGAAAGGACCACCCATTTCACCAAGCACTGTGCAAATGCATAGACCCTTCTTATATCCACGATGGGATTTACAAGGCTAAGCAGATAAAAAGGCTTCTCCAGCCAAATATGGCTGGAAAATGCATGCAGTAATCCATCTCCCTGGCTGCGCTCCTTCCTTCTGTTCCATGGACAGGGCAGACTTTGCAGAGCTCCAGACTCCACATTAGATGGGAGATGGATCGTTTCTTGTGATTTGGAGAAGAATTTATTTAGGATTGCTAGGGAGTTTTCTCCCAGCTGCTGCAGATAAGAAATGTTTAGCTACACTAAATCTGTCGAAAGCGTTTCATGACATTTTGAACCAGTATTCCAGGCTGCCTTTGATAGATACAAGCCGAGAAATCGTATTGTATCCATTGCCTTGTTGTCTATCATGTTGGGTTTCCATCATCTGTGATTTGTAGAGGTAAATCTAAGGAAGATGCAGACATTTTATAAATAATGATAGCAGTGTTCCTGAAGCCAGACAGGTGCAGAAAATTCTTCATGACCCAGGTAAAAAAATGTGAGAGATGGTCAGTGTGAATACTAAAATACACTGCAATATAGCACGTGTGCTGTTTCTCACAACAATATATATTTAAACTCAATATGTAAGCAAGTTTGAAGGGGTTTTTTTACATAAAATACTCTCTTTTCCAAAAATCTAAGAAAAAGTACCAAGTTGAAATTGAAATTACCAATGTGGTTTCTCAAAGCTTTTCTGAAAAGCCAGAACTGTTTACTGGTGCAAGAGATTAGTCTTATTTCTGTATTTTTGGTGGTGAACACAATGTTAACTGTTACATGCACTGAAACCCCTGTTTCTGTGCACAGCTGCTTTTGTTCTAGTTCAGTCAGCAATCATCCCTCTTCCTTTCATTTTTTTTACATAGATTTTCTCAAAGTACCAACTCTTTTGCCTTTTAGAAATTAACTGTGTAGGCACAACAAAATCAGAGATGTCAAAGCTGTAGCATTTCCCCTTACAACCAAACCCTGGCATTGTATGGATAACTCTGCGGTGAGAAAATGCATCATCTCAAGTTCTGGAGTTTGGGTTCAGGTTCAGTAAGGTAGATACTATGAAGCTCAGAAAAGCCATATCCACCCCTGATCTGTTGTACTTTTCTGATTTTGGAGGGGGAAGGGTGTTCAGAAATTTCAAATAAAGTTCAACTTTGCCAGTCACACATTTCAATGCCTTATTTAAAATGAACCAGAAGTTCTGTCCTAAACTTTTGACAATTCTGACTGACAAATCCAAACAGAGCAAAACAAAAAAATTTAGGAGCAAATGTTCTCAAAAACAAGTGTTTGCAGTCAGCAAAAGAGCTCTTAGATCCAATCCTCTATGTAAATCCTGGCAGATGAACTTAATTAAGAGACAAAACCAATTAAATAGCAATGTGGGACAAAAATTGGCTAAACTAAAACTCTCTGTGAAATCTCCTTATTCGGAAATGAGAATTATCATTCTGCAGTTTTCCACAGAAGGAAAGATGGCCTCGATTCTATGTACTCATGCCACAGTACCCAGATCTGTGGCAGCCCACACATTATGCAGTATTTCTGTGTGCCTCTTGCCTTCCCTCAAAGAGCCTAGCAGTGTCCAGGAGGAAAAACGATACCTCGTGGTCAATGCATCCTCTTGCACAAGCAGCACTAGGCATGGATCTGGCCAGAAGCTGTTGCCCTGGCTCCTGGGGGAAAGGATTTGTCTGCAGGACAAATTGTGCACACTCATATCTCAGCACAGTGTTTAGATTCTTTTGTTGATCCTGAACTGGGAAAAGGGTGTTCCATAAGCAGTTTTGGATAGCACACCCCCCTAACTTTTGCTGAGCTCACAACTCATTGGTTCAACAGGCAGTCGATCAGATGATGAGTCCAATATGAACTGGTCCTCCTTCTAAGGTATCCAAAATAAGCCACTCTTGGGGGATGATTTCTGGCCACAAAGGTCTGAACCAGAAGAGTCTGCTTTTAATGTACATAAAGGAATAAGTAGTCAATGATTACTGAAAGCAGCTTACTTAAATGGACAATGAAATTGAAAAATTCAGATAGGCTTCTGTGGATATGGGGAGTTCTTTGTGTTTACCATTCTGGTTTACCATTCTGGTTTTACTGAGATAGGAACTCATGTTAAAAATCAGAGAATTTAAAAGTTCCAGACACAGACAGTGAAAAGTATCCTTGAAAAAATAAACTATTGGATTTTAAATGTCGTTGTTGTTGTCATCATTTTCAAATCTGGCAGGGAATCCAAGACATAATGTCTAATGCACTGAAGCCAAAACATAGTGTCTAACACACTGTAATAGGAAAGAAAAAAAACAGAATCTGCTAGGATATGAAAACTTTAGGTTGTTAATCAGCGCTTAAAAGAAGGTAAGTAATATACTGGCTCTTCCCCCCCCCCGAAAAGAAATTTTACAGCAAGTTTCAAGCAACCTTTTTAAATCCCGAAACTTCCCTGTAGCATGTATAATAGGATTCAATTTAATTGCTTCCAGCTGTATCTACAGATGAAGAACAGGATACCAGCTGGTTGGGCTAGAGGTACCTCAACAGTTATTATCTGTTAAAAAATTGTCTGGCTCACACACCACTTGCACATAAATCGAGTATTTCTTGAGGTCAATGGTTTTACCTCACCGGATGTCTTAGCATTTCATTACCCCCTGTCATCCCAGGAAGTTGTGCTCAAGTTATATCTTCTTGTTTGGCCCCGCATACTGTAGGATCTGGGGTGTCTTACTGTGACTTTATACCTAAATAAGTGTTTGACAGAGTAGGCATGGTTAGGTAGGTAGTTTTCAGGCTACTTGTTTCAGCTGAGCTGCTTTTGTTGTTAAATGCAGCTCAAGTTTAGCAGAGAGCAGAACTACACCTTTGCCTATACGTAGTGTGCAAACTAAAGAGAAAACTCATTTCGTGAATGAGTTCTCTCAGCCTGAAACAAATTTCTGCACTAGAAAATACTTAAAAGGAAAAAACCCTGTGAAATGTAAATGGGTAACAATTTCCACTGGTAAAAATGTTTCATGTGACCCATAAGTATCCTTTTTTTTTTCTCCTGGATGAACACCCATCTCACATATGCAATAGTGTATTCAGCCCTCTTAGAATAACTTCTTCTCAAATAAATTTAGCTTTTAATATTGCATTACATCCTGTAATAGAACTGTAGGGGTTTTTCTGAGACTTAGCAACAGACTGCAACCTCTCCCTCTTCCTTTTTTTTTCCTTCCCTTTTCTCCAAAGGAGGTGTAGACCATAGCTGCTTCTACCTTTAATAAAATAAACAAAACAAAATCAAAACCAAACAACAAAACAAGTAGGAATAAAAGTGGAAAATTACTGGAAGATTAGAAAAGGATGAGAAATGTCAACAACTCATACATTAAATTAGAGTGAAATTACCAGTCAAATCATTTCACAAACCTTGTGATACTAAATGCCTTAAACATTTCTTAGAAGGGGTATGTCACCCCATGCTTTCCTGCATAGTCTTATTTTGCCATTTGGGAAAGAGACAGGGTATGTCAGCACAGTATTTCTCTGGCTCAGCCTGTCCCTTTTCAATTCAGATTAAGTGAATTTACTGCTCAGGAGAGACCCCGCCGCATTCCAATTTGTGGGATCACTGCGCAGTCCAGGAAACTACCACAGGCACCACTCGTGTGCAGTGGCTATAAAAGCAGAACCTACTAGGTGTGAGGGATGACCTGTTTTCTCAACAGCTGGCACTGAAGCAATGGATGATGTCTTCTGCTCTCTGCAGGTCTGAAAGATGGAAACTGTTGCCTTATATTAGGGTCATCAAGTTCCACAGCCCAGATAGGCATCTCATGGCAGGGTAAAACAACCCAGCTTCCCGGTTGCATCTTAATCGCTCATGCACAGAGGTCTGATGGAGGAAAAACCTCTTTAGGACTTTCAGAGATCCTCAGGGATCTCCAAGAGCAGAGTGTCTCATATATTTGCACAGCATGATGCATGCTGTGATTACTTCTTTATCCTGCCTGCAAAGCAACTCTCCAGGAGCACGCAAATTCACACGCAACCACAGTATCATAGCCTGGCTCCAGAATTTCTCAGGAAGGAAAAAATTCCTATGAACCAGTATGATGAGCTTGCCCGGGGTGACTATCACCCCAATGCCATATCAATGCAAGAAACCAAGAGCTTACAGCTTTCAGGAACCTGGTTAGCCTCCAGCAGCTGGATAAATGATGTAATGATGCAAGATACCATTTGAGGTGCTGCTAGGGGAATTTGGCAACGGTATGATGGAAGTAATGTATCTACAGATAATCAGCACTCCAGATACACTTGACATTCAGCAAGGTTCAAGAAAATGGGATTCTCAGCTTGTGCTGGGAACGCTAACGGTGCACACAAGCCTCTCTCATGCTTTCTTGCAGGTTCAAATAAAGGAGATTTCCACAAGAATGCTCTTCCTATGTTCTGCAAGGCTCACTTGGGTGAATCTCATGCAGATTGTGCCTTTGAAATATGGCACCTACAGTGTTTTCTGTACTTTTCCATTCAACTTGAGGAAGCGACTATGCTTAACTGCTATCCAAGTGTCATCTGGATCAGGAAAACATGGAGGTAGGAACAAGGCAGGAGTAGAATGCAGCTCTAGGCAAAATGCATTTGCCACAGGATGCAGGCATTGCAAGGAGCATGAGATATTACAAAGTCCTGCTCAGCTCCCTGGCAGCACAGAGAGAAAACATCTACAGAATGATGAGAAGAGAATGAAGGGAGCATTGTGAAATAACTCCTGAAGCTCTTCACCAGTGACCATATTGTCAGTCATGGTGACACCATGACTGGACTGCAAACTGAGCATATGAGAAAGCTGAAGCAAAGCTCGTGTATTCAGAGGCTGAGAGCAGCTCTGGATGTATTCTAGTGCAAAAAAAGGAGCAAACTAGATATCTCTGCCCAATTTAGCATTCCTACCTGCGCTGAGATTAAAAAAAAAAACCACAAAAAAAGTGAAAAACATGTCTAGAGCATGAGTCACTTAATCCTAAAGTAGATGTTAAAATATGTCAGGTGAGTCATAGCCTAAAATTGCCTATTTCACTCCTTCTATTGTGAAAGGAAGCCCAGAGTGATAAGTTCAGATGAAGTCACCTGTAATTATGAATATTTTAGATTAGCTGAATCTCCCCAGAAAATTTCTCATTCAGGGCACAGGTACACACCAGTTTAGTCTTGCAGAAGTACTCTCAGGGTCTTTACTCAGACGGCCACCCAAGAAAAGCCTTGCAGCTGGCTCAGCCATGAACAGCAGAGTTTGTACTTGTCCATAGCTCCTCATTTAAACACCAAGTCTTAAATCTGTTTTGTCATTTACTCAAAGAGTTCTATCTCTGAGGAAAACATGATTTCTGGGTAAAAAAAAATACAACTAACATCAGGGTTATGGATCACAGTTTCCACACAAAGGCTTTGTGGGGTCTGCTATTGGAACATCTAAGTCTGTATTTGGATACACAAACCAAGATCTCTACAGAGAACTGAGCTAATGCAGAAGTAGGAGTTACATGTTTTTCCACAACACAGGTATTTGAAATCTGTTTGACTGCTACCAATGCAGCAGAGTCTGTAAAAATGGGAATGATCCAACTGTTGTCCTCTAGTGGAATGACCTGCTTAGTGGAAGATTGTATCTGGAAGAGCTACAGCCTGGCAGGGGATCAGAGGGAATACAGGGCATGGGGGCAAGTAGTAGGTCCATGACCTTAGAGGAAAGGTTGGCTCTGAGTTTACACCAGGACCTCCTCTGATACGAGCTGTCCTCTCAGATCTCTGCAGTTAGGACATATTGGGAGTTTCTTAGCTTCCTTAGCCTTTCCTCCAGACCAGTTCTGGAAAAATTAATAAATGGCAAGAGAATAGACACCCTGCCTGTGGGACCAAAGACCTTTAAGCAAAATTTTTTACTTAGTTGTTTAATTATGAAACATTAAGGTCTAGTTAATGATTAAGAAAATTGAACAACTCTTCTGTGAGGAAAGGCTGAGAGAAATGGGGCTAATCTTGTGAAGAACAGGCTGAGCGGGAACTGTATTAATGTCTGTAGATATCTGAAGAGTGGTTATTTTTTTGGTGATACCCAATAACAGGACAAGATAAACTGGGTATAAGCAAGAGAAAAGGAAGTTCCATCTCAACATGAGAAGAAACTTCTGCACTGTGACAGTGATAACAGGCTTCCCTGAGAGGTTGTGGAGTCTTTTTTTGTAGACTTCCAAAACCTGCCTGGATGCATTCCTATGTGCCCTGCCCTAGGTGATCCTGCTTTGGCAAGAAGGTAGGACTGATCTTTAAATGTCCCTCCCAACTCCTATGATTCTGTGATTAATTGTACAGCTGGGTTTCCCCACAAGAAGTTTCCTGATACAAGTAGTTTGATGCAAAAGCTTCTCAAACCTTTCTGAGGGAATTAGTCCAGGCTCAATGGTGATATTTTACTTCCTGAAATGTCATTCCACATGTTGATGAGTTGACTGCATGGACAGAAAGGTGTCTACAGTTACTGGTGCAATGCAAAACTATGGCAGATTTATTTATATTCTCCAAAGGAGTGCTTTGTGCAGAGGTCATCCAGCTCTCAGGGCTTGCAAAGCTAAAGTTGCAGATATGCATTCAAGACTTTGTCCGTCGTTGTGCTCAGCCACTCAGACTGAAAGAACTAGAGCCAACAATTATAAGTGATTAAAAGGCTTAAATTTCTGTATAAAAAATATTTCTCACATTTCCAGCTAATTGGAGATAATCACGCAAGCTTTCCCCACCCCCACTGTAACAGATTAGTGACATTTGAATGCCTGCCTCATCATAGCCTCATGGGGCTTGACATCTGTGCGTGGCAAAAGGATTTCTCTTCAGAACTGTGTTCCCAGAGAATGCTATCCGCATGGAAGAAATTCTGTTCTTCTTCTAAGGGTGCTGCAGAGTCTTGGGGAATCTTGCAATACTTGAAACACAGGGAGAGCAGGGGTACTCTTAGAAGAATCAGAAGTGCAGTCAAAACGACTGTGAACCACACCTTGGTTAATATGAAACAGCCACTTAGATGGTCTTCTTCATAGGTGAAATAAAACATCAGGCTAATAACTCATGGGACTGAGGCATGAAGATGGCCAAGACATTGCAGCATGAGGAGCTAGGCACCGTGCCTCTCTGAAGGAAAGCAGCAGCTCCACAGAAGATGTTAATGTGCACTTCTCAGCACTACACTGTAAGTGACAGGCTTTTTTCCCATAGGTGTGCTGCTCCTTCCACACCATGCCCTTCAGCAGGGGAACATGTCTCTCAAGTGTGTTACCTGGCTTGGTTCAGGCTATAACCCTTGAATCTTATAGGATTTCAGCTGCCTCATGGTCCAGATCATATCACTTCCTTAGTTTGGGTTTTACCATAACTGAGAATTTTGGTTTTCTCAGTGAAAATGTAGCTCCAAAGTAGCATTCAATAGCAAAAGAATCTCTTACTTTGGTCTTTCATGCTTCCTCTGTGGCTTATTTGCAAGAAGTAGGTGCAGCAGAGAGAGAGAGAATAAACTCCTGGTTATTTACATACATACTCCTGGTTATCTGTACATACCAAGCTTTGAAGGGACTTTGATGTAAAAATACATCAAAAGTCAGGGTTAGAATTAAAAATTATCTCAACAAACAGAAGATGTAGATTGAAAAAATAGCACAAAAGTCAGTAGGATAAACACAAGTTACTTCAGTTATACAACAGTAATCACCCAGAGACCTACTCGGTGGAGACTACCTCAGGAGGAGTAGTGCAGGAAAAGATTCACAGAATTGTTCAAGTTGTCAGGGACCTTAAAGATCATCTACTTCCAACTCCTTGCCATGAGCAGGGACAC
>VZRI01000966.1:0-58209 GCA_013397515.1 Upupa epops | reverse complement strand
TCATGGCCCTCCTCTGGACATGGTCCAACAGTTCAATACCCTTCCTGTGTTGGAGGCTCCAGGACTGGACACAGTACTCCAGATGGGGTCTCAAAAGAGCAGAATAGAGAGAGAATGCAGGAATAGAATATAGATGCAGGAGTCATGATGCAGCCATCACAGGCTGAACATGAGGCAGAACTGTTATATGAAGATAATGTTGAGGTGTATGAACAGGAGTATAAAACATCCAAAATAGCTTTTATAAAGCCTAACCATAGTTCAGTGCCAGAATATGTTTGACACAGTGTTTCCAGGAAAGATGGAAAGTGTTTGCAGAGAACGAGAATCAGAGAAAGACAGATTAACTTCAGCTTGGAGGTCATGTAGTCTGAGCTGCTGCTCCAAACAAGGTTAATATCTAAACATTGTTCAAGGTCTTGTCCAAACCAGTTTTGAAAATTTCTATTTCTACAGTGTTTCTGGGATAAGAGAAAGACTCAGGAAATTGGATTTTATCTCTGACGGACTCCAGTTCAGTAGGGTTGATTTTTTATTCATAGGATTTAGACTAACTCTTAGGAAAAGCTTGAGTCTTCAGTGAAGGTGGACCAGCATTCCCATAATCTTCAGATATTCCCATATCCTACATCTCTTGGAAAATGCCCAGGCTGTAATTCTTTCCTTCTGTCTCCACCTTATGAGTGTTGAAGTTGGTCTTGTAAGCAGTGTGTGCCACTGGAAATGACTAAAGCAGCCTCATTCTGATTTGCTCAAGAATTTTGTTTGCTAGAATTAATAAATGAGAAAGATTTATGAATATCTGTATTTTAATTAATACATTATCTAAGCATGTTTAGATAACGAGATAATCAGAAATTGTACCAATCACTTATAAGGGAAGGATGATCTTTTTGCACTCTATTTGCACCTTTACTCTGATTGTATGTCTTTGCTGCAGATTCAGCCTGGATGGCCACAACCAGCTCTGCCAGAGTGTGGGCTTTTCCATTGTGAATACCATGTCTTCACCGCATAATACAACAGCGAGCATACATCTAGCCATGTGTATTTGGGTCCTTTCTTCAGGACCTTTCCTGGCAGGGATAACAGAGCTCAACATCCTCAGGACAAAATCCAAAAAAAACCCCACCACATGGCTGAGCTTTAAGTGACTCCTCAATTATTTGTAGAACAGAGGTTCCCCATTTCATTTTGAAGAAGAGTAAAGGTCTTCAGTAGTGACTGAAGAGATACTGGTTTTTGATGACTGATGCATATTAGTGCCACACACACATATAAACACACCCACATCTCTTTTTGTTTTGAAGTGATGAATTCACTACCATACAGCAATTATTCCATCCAGAAATTAGTCATACCAAGCACCAAAAGAGTGAAATCTGTCCATGTGGTAACTGTCAGTGTCATAAATCCCTTTTAAGGATATCCTATTGGACTATTTGTTCCTGCCTTTTAGGAGGAAGAGGAGAAGCTGTTTTAGTTTGGCAGCACAGAACTTAGACATGCAAGGACAGGCAAAAGGCAGGCGAAGCCTGAAAACCTGTAAATGCAAACTCCAGCTCAGTGCTGGAAATCTTCAAACTCATTGTTATTCATTAAGCAGATTGAAGAAGCAAAATGAAATTCAGCAAATTGTCCGCCTCTGCAGAGTACAGTATGTTCATTTTGAAGGGAAAACGGTGGATGGAAGGAAGGTGAAGCAAAAACATTGCTTATCTCATGTGGAAGAATGGGGGTCAAGTGTGTTTTAAAACCTATACCCCTTTCTAAATGCACTGGTACATAGCTCACTGGCCAAGCTACACCCTTTAATGTGCACTGGTAATAAAGTCCACCTGTCTGTCCTCATCTGCTGCATGCACTGATGTCGGGGCACCAAAGGTTCAGAAGTGGCAGTCACATTGAAGTCCCTTAGAAAGACACTCTTGACTGATCCTTTATTAGGACTAACCTCTGGTTCAGCCCTGCTCCCAAGGCATTTTGTGAGAGCTAATTAAAACTTTTCCTTGTGGCCTCTTTGATTGAAAAAGAAAGCTAAGGTGAGGAGGGAAGACACTGCCTTCAGCCATTGTACATGCTGCCTTCTTCCTGCCATTTGAGGGATTCATTTAATTATAATTATCCCAACAGACTAGTTTATTTACTCTGTGACAGTCTTCACCAGAAACTAGAAGAATATTGTTGAAGACCCACAGGAGACAGAGTGTAATGAACCACTGTGTTACTAGGCAGGACCAACACATCAGGAAAAGACCCAAAGGAACATTTTCTCTGGTATTACTGGGAGCAGGTGTGGGTATTTTAAACTCTGCCCCCATTTATTCCTTTTGTTTATCTTATGCTATGTTACCACAAGCATTCAAGCCCAAACTTCGTTCAGGGAAACATGGTGATCATTGCTGGGTTTCAGCCTTGCCTGCCTATATATTGCCACACTGCATCTCTGCTGGCATAGAGGGTGAGATCCACCACATAGAAGCTTAGAACTGCTCAGGTCAAACTGTTCCCATCCCCACTCACAGCGCCAGCTCCACCTGGGTAACAGGAAGGGAAACAGGCACTTACTTGTCAGGTTTGTCAGACAGAAGTTAGATGTCTGCCTTGAGATGAGAGGAGTAACTGTGCCTCTCCACTAACTACAAAGGGAACCTGGGGAAAGTAGCTGAAACATGTTAAATGAGATATAGACACTGACATTAAATGGGATGACTCTTACCAAGATAGAGACTAGGCTTGATAGGGCTAAGTACTGTAAAACATAAGGGTTTTTTCCATCATCATTTTGTTATTTCCTGAAGAAGAAATGGTAAGAAAACCAGTTTTTCAAGGTCCTAAAGGCTAAAGTCTGGAGCATGGTGCCTCATAGCTCATTTGATTAGTATTTCATTTCAGTCAGTCATCCCCTCCTAATGAAAAGTCTCACCTATACCATTTCTCTGAGCTTTGGCAGTTTATTTTCCTTCAATAGAAAATTGTCCTTTAACAGGAATAACACTTTGTACAACTGGTGTTCCTTTCTTCCAGTGAGTGTACTGCAGTTGTTAGCTGCACATCTTGCCACATCATAGCCCTGTCTTATTGTTAGAAATACACTGACAGACAGGGATTTCTCTCCAAGGAAGTCTGCTTATAAGTGTAAGCAATGCCTGGCAAGATGGGGCACAGATCAATACTTCAGATCAATCTGTCATCTCCTAATGTACAGTGCTCTTGTAACAAAGTAGTATCTGAGCCGAAAGGGAGCTCTGGATACCCATTACACCACACGCTCCCTCATATGATAATTGTGTTTGAACAAAGAAAAGTCCTTCTGAAATTAAATTTGTCGTGGAAGTCCTCAGCCAACATGCATGTTTGCTTGAGATTTTGGGAAGTGAGGGAGTAGGAGTAGATTGCCTTCATCCTGTTGCATTTGCCCTCAGGCTCTTCAAAGTAGATTTGAACTGCTTGCAAGGGAACATCAGAATGATTTAGATGCTGATGAAAGAATTCAGGGTACTGGTGAGCACTTCAAAACGGTCTACATCCGCCTAAGCATGACACGTGAGAGAGGACAGGCTGCAAACCAGGACAGCCCCAGTGCAGCACAAGGAGTCAGGGGAGGGCTGGCAGGGACCCAGAGGCACTTTCTGCTCCCACAGGCCAGTGCACCCAGAAGCACGGACAAACTGCCCAAACACAACCTTGCTGTCAAGAACGTTCCAAATCAGCATCATTTGTGCAGTCAGGTAAATTCCAAGAGTGGTTAAAAAGTGAAATTTTCTATCTTTCAGATGGAGAAACAGCCTGAGCTGTCCAGCAATACCCATGAGAGCCTCCTTGCCGCTGTGTTTGCTTTGTGCATGCTGCCAGGGCTTTGCTGTCTCTGATATAAGTGCAAAGTTCAATTGTCATGGCAACAGCATCAGATAGGTGCAAAACTGTGCATTTTCTCCACTAGATGTAAATGAAAACCTTTCTGCTCTAGGGAAGGAGACTGTCAATCATAATGAAGATTGTCTTCTCTTACCTGGAAACATAGCAAGTACAATACTTTATTGATTTTTCTTGAGGGAACTGGGGCACCAGGATTAATTATCTTCCATTGTTTATTTTTGCTATACAATAGGTATCCATGTCCCAGCAGGCGGTAAGCTTTGGGGCTATACATTACACTTGACCAGAGTGCACTTCTAACAAGATAGAGGCTGCAGAGATGGCCAAGGGATCTCCCCTCCTCCCTTAAAAGACTGCTGAGGTCTAGTTTTTGTACCAGACCTGTAGAGCATGCCTCACTGTATGAGACAGATACAATTTACCCCCACTATGTCCCAGAAGAAGCTTTTTTACAGCAGAGATGCTGTTGAGATGCTCCCAGAGCTCAGGGCTGAGCCAGAAGTAGGTGGCACCACATCCATGGGGACATCCTTCATCACCTTGCTTCTAAACCTTGCACATTTTAGTAAAGCTGGATGATAGAGGTGTGCAACTGTCCAGCACAAAAGCTCATATGGTTTTATTATATTACACACCTGAAATCACAATTACTGGGTCACCTAGCTCAGTGAGTTGCTCCTAAAGAGAAAGCAGGAGAGGTATTTGGCTGCACATGTCCGCATAGCCATCAGACAGTGTACAATGCCATTTGTCATTCAATGTAATTATTCTAGGGCTATTCCTCAGTATTTTGATGTGGCCCCTATGCCACACAGACACTCTGTTTTAGTGTTGAAAATAGCAGAAGTAACACTGGGACAAAGGTCAGAATAAAGTTAATTACATTGAAGAGATCAGTCCCAGAGCATTCTAAGTTTCTGAACATGAGTACCCAGTTTTGTGTCCTTCTCTTTGGATTTTGACACAGTTTTTGTTTTGTCGTTCTTCTTGGCTGTTTAAAACTAATTACTCCTGGTTCCCATTAACTTTGCAGTACAATTACATTACCAGAGGGGAGCCTGACGCAGAATTCATTCCTTTCAAAGTGGCATCCTTGGCAGCAGAGAGCTCTCCTCCACCTGAAACAACTCCTTGCCTACAGCTGACATATACAGCCACCTGGTGGCATTGGTGGGGGAAATTAAGAACATGCTGAAAGCCAGTAACGCCAACAGAAAAGAGGTGAGTATGGTGTATAGAGACGTATCAGCAGTCTATAATGAGGATTCAGAAGATTATTAAGCAAAAAGGAACTTTCAGCTAAAATAGTTCCTCAACATTTCCTGTCCTTTTTTCCATATATATTTAATATTGCTTTGAAAAATGAAGTCCAGGAAGAAGCTGGCATCACAGCTTTTCCAGACGCTTTTTGTAATGTAACATTATCATTTGAGTAAGAAAATATACATGTAAATCATGAGACAGGTGAGCAGTATTTGTGTGTGTTCCAAGACGACTGGCTCTCTGATGCTGCAGAATAAATACTAATTATTAAATGTGTATTTCAATTTATATTACAGAGTCTTGCCTTCTCATTCTTAGGGTGTTAAATCCAGGGTAACAAGTTTATTTATTTAGCAGTGTTATTAACAACATCAAATATTGATCATCCCTGGATGGAGTCCCCATCCCTGGAGGTGTTTAAGAAGAGTGGACATGGCACTTAGAGACATGGTCTAGCTGATTGTGGTGATGTCAGGTCATAGGCTGGATTTTAGCGGTCTTTTCCTCAATAATTCTGTGATTCTGTGAATATATTACAGATCAAAGGTGGCCAACACCAAGCCATTTTGTTGAAAGATATAACTTTGACCTTTCAAGGGAGTCCATGAAAGAGCAACACAAGAGTAGTAAGCCCATCCCTTTTAAAGGCACTGAAGGCTGCAGTTAGCTGTATTCTGATCTATTAAAAGCAGATGCAAAATAAGACATGCTAACAGACCTGTCCAGTGCAACCTTCTAGTTAGAAAGGACACATGTAAACATGTTTCTACTGATGAGGTCAGTAGGATATCCCTGGCAAGAGTCAGAAGGGCAGGAACTAAATAAATGCAGAATAAAGTAAATAAGAGTTTAAAGCAGTGGGGAAATATCAAGCTCTTTTTTGTAGTTTCACATTTCCTGACCATCTCCACTGCAAGATCTCTTTCCTGCTGCTGAATATTTAAGTTCAAATGATCGCCACCCACAGAGCAGCATAATTATTATAACAGAAATCTGTTGAAAAACAACACAAACAGCTACTGAATAAGAAATATTTTGCAGTAGAAGATTCTACCACCTAAGTAAAGACACATTTGCTACCATTATGGCTGACAGTGACTAATTTACTCATCACAAGAAAACAGTGTCCTCTAGATTCTGTGTGAGTAGGTAAAGATGGAATGATCAAACTGTACTTGTAAAATCTTTCCCTTCTGTAATTATGAGTTTCCTGAGACCTCAGTTCATGCCTGGCACAGAAGATATTTCCCTGTTCCCACATTAGCCTTGTGTGAAAAAGAAAATGTGGTGACCTTTAGTACAGTGGGAATGCTCTGCAAGCCATCACCAGAACCAAGCCACCAGAAACTTCCAGAAATAGCAAGAGGTGGCAGTCAAGTGTTTTTCCCATAAATGATTAAAAGCCAAAATTTAAGATCCTGCAATTGCTTTGAGAGGAAGCAAAAATTTCTGACACAGAACTGGTAAAGCCATTTCACAACAGCTAGCAGAGGTGGAGGAAAGCATTGACCAGCTCAGTAGCTCCAGACATTTGCAGTGCAATGTGTTTCAGTTAACAGATTCAAACCAAATCCTGCTTAAAAGCAGTTGCCTATTTTAAAAAAATTGTGGAAGAAGAGTTTAAAAAAGGAAAAAATAACCTTGGCTTTATACTTGTGCTCTGCTGTATTCTTGCTGCTAAGGCACAACATGCCAAGGTGTGCTGGGATTGCAAATCATACTTAACCATCTGTGCTTAGGGACCAGTCCAGCTGCAGTCAGCATTTTCTCCCCTGATGTCCCAGAACAGGAGGTGACCTTACTGACACTGCTGCTCTAGAAGAAATGGAAGGGACCATTTGCATCACTAGGGCAACTTGAGATGAAAATACCGTGGCACACAAGGCAAGCACCACTGGACCACAAGGTCCTCCAACAAACCTCTGCAAGCCAGCATCTGCTCCCATTACAGTGAGTGTCAAAAATACCTTACCTTCAGCTAAAGCAGGATCAGGTGCTCTCTCATGGAAAAGGCAGGACCATCCTAGCAAAGCAAAGCAAATCAGAGTTTCTCAAGTAGGATAAAACACAGNACAGAGGTGACTGTGAAAACTCAGATTCTGCCTGTGATGGGGGTTTTGTCAGATTAAGACACAGTTACTTTATAGCCAGGGTGGTTTCTAAGCTCCATTTGGATAGCTGAGCAAAACTGACAGGACTAATAAAATCCAGGAAACTAAGAGGCAGCTGTGACATTGCTATTTGTGGGACATCAAAACCAAGAGGTCAAGCACTCTGACTTCAGCCATATTTCACTTCAGATAAATGGGACCCAAGAGATATTTGCTAGGTTCACAACTGCACAATGGCATGGTGTTTAGAAGTTTGGGGTGTCTTAGCTGTGGTACACTCTCCAGCTGGGTACACTCTCCAGCTTAGCACACTCTGGCTGCTGCTTTGGGTCCAGACCCTGCTTCAGGCTCATTTCTCTGTGTTTATCCAGGGGTGTACTGAGTGGTGCTGTTCCCCCACAAAGTGTTGGCACTCCATCAGCGCTGACCAAGTGCCAGGTACATCATTGTCATCCTTTGCCATACATCAGGGCCACGCTTTCCTGTTACACAGCCCTTGTAAGGCTGGCTGAGTGGCTTATGGCTTGCCCCCTCAGGGATGCTGTACTTGCAATACCTACAGCCCTTAACACACAACTACTGCTGGAGTGGGGGTTTGGTCATTTTTAAAAAGTGGGTTGCATTAAAAGACAATGCACAGATCCAGCTCAAAGAAGAAATCATGTGTGTGCTGTGCCATCCTCGCTTTGCCTTACCACTTTTTAAAGTTAAGGTAAATTTGTCTTGGGAGAGGAGCACCTGTTCCGTCTCCAGATGTCAGGAGCACAGCTGACCTTTGGAGATGCAGCCTCTCTGATTTTTATGTCTGTATATTTCAAATGGGCCCATGAGACAGCTATACTCTACCACAATATAACTTCAAGTCTGCTCTTGTGAGGTGATCCAGGTCCCTGGATCTGAGGAAAATCTGAGGCAATAAAATGTCTCTTAGAGATAATCACATATGACACCAACAAAATAAAACTTACTCAAAACATAGACTAGCAGATTACTACTCACCCTTGGAACTGCTTTTGCAGACAGACAGTAAATTCAATTGAAGCAATAATTATTGCGTCATAGATGCTAAATGCAAAGCAGAGAAAATATCTTGACTGATAAAATGAAAAGTAAATAAGCAGTTGTGGAATAGTTTTGAAGTATGTCTTATTCTAATCTGAAGGCTTTGACATGTCTAATGTATGCAAAATTACAGATTAAGCCTAGGTTTATTAGCAGTTTAAAAGAAAGTGCAAAGTCCTCCTTTCAAAGACAGACAACCTTTTGTTGAGCAATGAGCAGCTGCCTACCAGGCTCTGCAAATTCTGTGTCCTCGGCTTATTGTTAGTCCACCAGTGGAGTGTATAGCACTAATCAAATAGATACATTTGATCTTACTGCAGCACTGAAGAACCAGGAAACAAATCACAAAGTCAGGGAATCCTCTTTCAGCTACATCTGCTTGATAACACCTCTCTGTATGGAAATTAAATGCTGTCTAATTAGGCAGACTGGACCAGACCTGACATCTACTGAGTCTTTTCAGGGAAATTGGATCTGGGTATGAGTTGTGATTGCATGTTTCTGACATTGGCTGCTGCTGTAGGGAAAACATCAGATGAGATGTACTGCTCCAGCAAGTGCTAAGTTCTTAATTTAGGCACTTTATGGAAATTGTTGAAAAACATTCTAATTGGAGACAATTTCTGCTTCTCCAGCATATAATTTTCACCATCTTTTAGCACTGAGGCATTTGCATGAAAACAAGCTTTTTGTTTTTAAAAGTCTACTGCTCTTCTTGTTTATTCCCAACTGGAATTTATAATCCTGTGCTTGCACAAAGCACTAAATAGAATGCTGTGGAAGTGTTTCTATCAAAAGGAAATTATTAATAATCAAGAATGAACACTTGCATAATAGAGATTAGTAAAATAAGTAACATTCTAATAATAAAGCTAATCTCCATGAAAAAAATTCCTTCAAATGCTTTAAAAAGTAAATATATCTTGGAGATAAAAATCATCTTAAAACATACAGAGTAGTAAAAACAGAGAAGCAAGCATTGGTGGAAATGGGCTATATCAATGGAAGTGATGCATTTTTCCAGCTGGCAGAAAGTTCAAAATTCCGCCAATGAGTCTCAAACTATTTGTAAGACTGATGTGGCAATTAATGACTTCATGTAGGCAAGTCCTGTGGCCCAAAATACAGGTAGCAATGAACAGATGGCAAGTTTGTCCATGTAATCCTAGAATGATTAGGGATCGGGAGGGATGTTGAAAGATCGTCTAGTCCAATCCCCCTGCCACAGCAGGATCACCTAGACCAAGTCACACAGGAACACATCCAGGCAGGTCTTGAACGTCTCCAGAGAAGGAGACTCCACAACCCCCCTGGGCAGCCTGTTCCAATGCTCCATTACCCTCACTGGGAAGAAGTACCTTCTGATATTAGATGGAACCGCCTCTGTTCCCGCTTGCACCCATTGCCCCTTTTCCTATCACCAGATGACCTTGAGAAGAGCCTGGCTCCATCCTCCTGACACCCACCCCTCACATATTTACAGACATTAATGAGGTCAGCCCTCAGCCTCCTCCAAGCTAAAGAGACCCAGCTCCCTCAACCTTTCCTCATAAGAGAGGTGTTCTACTTCGTTCATGGACTTTGTTGCTCTACGCTGGACACCCTCCAGCAGCTCTGTGTCCTTCTTGAACTGAGGGGCCCAGAACTGGACTCAATACTGCAGATGCAGTCTCACTAGCACCAAGCAGAGGGGGGGAAGAACCTTCCTTGATCTGCTAACCACCCCCCTTCTGATGCACCCCTGGATGCTGTTGGCCCTCTTGACCACAAGAGCAGTCTTATCTATTTATAAAATTCCTGAGAGAAGGAGAGGTGTTGCTGCTATTTTACATTATTTCCAATATGCTTACTGCAGATGTGGAAGGTTTATTTTTCTGGTTCCTGAGATTCAGAGGTCTGGCACAGGGAATCCTGTTTCCAAATATCCTGGGGAATGAGTGTAGTCCCAATAGCTTTTGACTAGACTAAAATCTTAAGACAGGTTCTGAAGTCCATAAAAGTCTGCTGGTACATTACTAACTCCCAGCAGACCTGCAGGGCTGAAGTATCTTCCTATGTACTTCCAATCTTCCCTTCTAAAACACATTCATCTCTTCCAACTGTCATGGGTTAGAGAGCCTGACTATATTCTAACCAAGAATTTTTATCTGAAGTGTCAGACACAAAGAGAGGGTTTAACACAACCACTTTCCTAGACACACATACAGAGTTTTGCCACAATGCTCCGACAGTTGACTGAGATGAAGTGTAGAACACCATTTTTAGACAGTTCCTGTTTCTCTCTGCAATTGCAGTGGTTGTCTGACTTCATTGTTGATTCTTATAAATCTTCAAAGTTCAAAATCTGCAGCCTCTCCTGTTGAACACTGATAAATTATTAGACCTTAATAGTTCTTGTCACATGTAAATTGTCTTCTGAAGTGATAACATTTTCTCTTAATGGCAGTGATGTAGCTACAGACACCAAGATGGAAAGAAGCAAAGAAGTGAAGAAGACAGAAGTCACTGGGTGGGGGGGGCGGGGGCTTGGAGAAGAAGGGGCGAGTGGGGAGACAGACACTTTCCACCTTTTTAAACTCAAACTTTAAACTTTTCTGCAGAAAGCACACAAATTAGACTTACAGTTCTGCTCAACTTTTAAAGCATAACAGCAACCCACTGTGATTCCAACATTTTAACTAGAGACATGCTACTGTGATGACAGTAGAAGCAATGCTTGTATTGGAGAAATGCCGTAGGGGCCTGGAAGTTTAGTCAAGGCTCCCAAGTCCTGGGTTTAGCAGTGCCAGATCTCTAGTGGAGTACCCTGTTGCCTGCCAAGTTACTCCAAGTCACATTTAACACAAATCAGCATTTAAGGATAAAATATTTACTTTAAAACACTGATGTGCAATCACAGAGCATTGTTACAAGATGAATTGTCTTAGCAAAAGCATTTGAAGGAGTAACAAAGTGCTGCTCTGTGCTGAGATACCACTTAGCAGTCACTCTGTTCAGTGGGATGGTGGGAGAAGCAAACGTCCTAAGGGTGTACAAACTTTTATTGCATCCCCCCACCCCAAAGATGTGCTTTGCTCTTGGTCTAGGTGGGAGGGGGATTGGACTACATGATCTTTCAAGGTCCTTTCCAACCCCTAAGGATTCCAGGATTCTACATTTAACAAGGAAGATCCTTCTCTGTAGCAGCTGATGCCTACCTCTTTTTAATTCTAGGTTAAACAATAGTATTTCCAAAATAATCCATCACTTTTTTTCTTTTGAAATTCTTTCTGTCTCCTCTTGTACCTTCTCTTCAATTTTCCCACCTGTCCTCTGCCAGGGAATGCAGGAATGGATCTCTTCACCCAAATCACTAGCAATAGAGCAAGAGGCAATGGCCTCAAGTTGTGCCAGGGGAAGTTTTGATTTGACATTAGGCAAACAATTCTTCACTGAAAGAGTGGTACAGTACTGGAACAGACTGCTCAGGAAAGTGGTAGAGTTTCCACCCCTGGAAGTGTTAAAACATGTGTAGATGTGACATTAGAGACATGGTTTAGTGGCCATGGTAGCAATGGGTTGACAGTTGGACACGACAGTCGTGGAAGTCTCTTCCAGCCTTAATGCTTCGATGATTACGTGCCACAGAGTGGCACAGCGAAATGCTGACATCATTCCCCCATGCCTGCTTCTGCTTCTCCCCTCCCCTCCCCTCCCGTCTCCTCTTTTTCTTTCTCCTTTTTCTCCTTCTTCTTCTCTTTTTTCTTTCTTTTTTTTTCTCCTTCTTCTCCTCCTTTTTATTCTCCTCCTTCTCCTTTTTCTTCTCCTTTTTCTCCTCTTTTCTCCTTTATTTTCTCTTTTTTCCCTCCTTTTTTTCACTCCTTTTTCTCCATTTTCATCTTTCTTTTCCTTCTCTTCTATATAGGTGGTTGTACAAACTTTTCAATACCTGAAGTTAAATGCCATGTTTTAGTTTCAAGTTTCTTGAATGCTATGATGTCTCAAGAAAAACGAACATTCAGTCTCCCTAGCTTTATTATATGAAGATCATGTAAGTTTAAGCATGTTTTACTTTAAAGACCATAGCTGGGAATGGTAGCTTTATTACCTGCAGCTCCCCAAGATCCAGTTTGAGTTATCAGAGACCTTGAGAGGGACTTTGAGAGGAAAGCAAACTCATAGTCTGAACATCTGATCTAGCTTCAGAATGAAAAATGGGGTACCCAGTAACAAGAGACTGTCACCTCTTTACTAAAGCAGGTTGCAGCAGTGCTTCTGCTTCTCTCCTTGCAACTTCATAGCTTTCTTGAAGAAAACACCCTGGAGCTGATGCTGAATGCACCACCTGCAGTCTTTTTTCACATCTGGCCATCACCGGCCTTATGCGACTGAACTACACAGCCAAACAGTTAAAGATTCTACCTACCTAACAGCTCTGTTCATTTAAATGACCAATAAAAGACAAAACTGGAGATATGATCCAAAGCCAACCCTATCCTGAGTGATCATCCCTCAACTGAAGTTAAGGCTTCTGTTTTTAAAGGATAAATTCTACTGCTTTAGATGAATAAGCATCCTAATAATTAATCTGATGTAGGATTATTTTAATAAGTACCCATCTAAGATGTGTTTATATCATCCCTAGTCACAATTGTAGAATTGACTTCTTAATAAATGATACTTCTGCACAGCAGGGAGAAAAGTGAATCAATGAACAAGTGAGAGGTCTTCATAATAGCAGTTATCTTCAATTGCCTTGCTGTCTGCTCTTAGCAGACCAAGAGTGACACAAAAGTATTTCCAAAGCAGACATCTTTCTAACACATAAACACAGAAATATAGTCCTTAGTATGGACTGTAAATTACTTCATGCATGCACAACAGGATGGAAATGAAATATTCATATAATCACCTTTTGTTCCAAGGTTTGCCAAAGCTTGCAATCTGCTCTTTTATTTAGTGAAAGGACTGTGTCTTCTATGCTCAATATGGCATTGCTGGCATGAGCTGGAGTGGCTTATTTCTCTGGTTTGATGGATAGATAATTCAAGGTCCAGTTACGATTTCTTCAGGTGCAGCCTTTATCACTAAGTGATTTGTTTAGTGTTAATATTACACATGAGGTCTTGGAAATATCCATTGTCTTGCTCTTTTCATCAAGAAGTCACCTCTACGATAAACTCTATGATAAAAACATATAACATAAAAACATTATCAGACAGTGAAGGGTGAGTGGAGTCTCTCTCTTCCCTTGGCCATATAAACTGAATTGATATAGTTAACTAAATACAAAGTCAGCTGATGTGAGTTAACAAACACGTGCAGTAAATAGCCCTGTAGATGTAGTTACTCCTCACCATGATCTTCTCTGGCATTTATACATGAGTAAGGCCCTCAAACCCTACCCAAACATACATGAATTCTTCTAGAGCTCACATAAGAGGAGAAATATTCAGTTCAAACCAAAGAAATGAGACATTAGTATGCAAGCAAAGGGATGCTCTTTTGGAGGTGTACGTATCTGGATTTTCAAAAGGCTTTGGACAAGCTCCTTGCCAAAGTCTGTTAAGCATCTGAGTTGTCAGGATGTATGTTGCAATGCACTCTGCTGATTCAGTAATAGGGAGAAGATACAACACAAAAAATACAGATATGGTGCAAGTACACAAGGAATTCCCCAGCAGGATCCAGGGAGGATTTTGAGAGTCTTATATTAAAGAGCATAGTTGTGTTACTCCTGCAAAGGAGAGTAATTGAAGCAACAAATTTCACAGAGGGTGCAGAGAGATTCAGAGCAACCAGACCAGACTGTGAGGAAAAGGTGATGGTGCAGAGCTGCAAAGGGATTACATAACATGGAGATAATGGCAGGGAAATTTCAGTGTCAGTAATGGCAAAGTAATGCACATGAGGAAAAAACATAGACTGCATCTGATAGCCTAAAAAGGGTATAATCAGTCAGGAAAGAAATCTTGAAACCGTGTGTTACTTCTCTAAAAGTAATTCAGTGTTCAACAATGGTTAAAAAGGCATTTTGGGAATCACTTGCAAAAGAACAGAGAAAAAACCATGGAAAGTACTATGAGGCTATTGTATAAATCCCCAGAGCACACATTCATTGAATATGAGGTACCATTCAGACCACACTGCTTCAAAAGGAATATAATACAATTGGAAACAGTGCCAGTGGGGCAGCAGGATGGTATGACTTCCATATGAGGACATCAGTAAACAGACTAGGAGTTCACTTTGTAAATGGTAAGATTGAAGTGATATATACCACAGCACTCCATTATTAAAGCACTTCTGCTAAAAGAAGTAAGGAAAGCCTGTTCCCTACTTGCTATTTATCTGGAAAGTGTGGCATAGTCTGGTAGCATGTTTAAAACAAAGCAAAGAAAGAACTTTTACACACAGCACATATTTGTGTTGCTGAACTTTGTGACACAGGATAATGGGAGGTGCAGAAACAGCAATAATTTCAAAAAGAATTAGATCAGTTCATGAAACACCAGTGAAGGCTATTAAACATGATGGTCTGTCTACAACTACTTACTGAGGAAAATCCCTCAACTACAGAGAGTGCAGCTGGAAAAGCTTGCCATGTAATGCCGCATAATTGCCCTTGCCATCAACTGCTGGTCACCAGCAAGAGCATGCACAGGATGCTGGGTCTAACCTATAAAGTTAACTCTCAGCATAATGCATTTACAATGACTATGGTTTCTACACTGGTAATTTGGGGTTCATAACTCATTGCAGTTAGAGATACAGTTTCCCGATGTTCAGCTACATTACATTCAGTGAGTATCAGCTTATCAAATCATTAAGAATAAGTTTGTTTCAGCAGTGACAAAGAAGGGGGCAAATGCACAAATACTATATAGCTCGCAGAGTTTCCTATGGAATAAATGGGTAAGTTTCTCCTGCCACAAAGCTACAGTAACCTCATAGGGATACTACACCCCAGATTTTGCTCAGAAAGACAGCAAAGACAAAGCAACACAAGTTTTGCTGGCATGCTCTCTCCAGCCCATACAGCCCTCTTCACTACCCCAGTTGCCTTTGCACCTGCAAAATCTTGTCTTGTTTCCCACTCTAAAAGCATCTCTCTGGTGGGTTTTGGCATGGCTTTGTCTCCCACAGACACTATAAACATGGAGGCATACAGGTATAGGACACCACCCCCCCACACACCCCCCTCCATGGGGCTCAAGGAAAACTTGGGACCAAATAGCCTTAATGTGAACAGAACCAGCTTGCTCAACTGGTGGGGACCAGCACTGAGTTGTGCTGACACATGTTGGCTTTGTCCCCCTGGCAAAATGATCCTGATGTCTCTGAGCTGAAAGCTGGGGTAACCTAAGGGGACAAGATGAAAGAGTGTGTGATGCAAAGGGGACACTGAGAAACAAAGCAGGTATATGTGAGATAAGGAATTATAGATGAAGGCTTAAGGCCATCCTGTGGTATGCTCTGCCTATGGGAGGCTCAGTGAAAGAACATGAAAGTTCTGAAAAGCATCATGGAGCTTGAGAGAAATCTCAACCAGCAACTATCCTCACCAAAATTTTCTGTGAAAACTTTTCTATGTGTCTGATTGTCAAATAAAAATTCCTGCTTTGCTGCTTCAGCTTATCCTGGAGTCTTTGTACGAGGCAACAGGCTTTGTAGGAGGGTCCCGCTGGGGTATTGGTGCCAAGGAAGTGTGTCCTCTCCATACCTTCTGTTCATCAGTAAGAGATGAGAGATGGGTTTGACTTTGTGTCCTAACAGCTAGACACTTATCTTGGACATGAAATCCAAATTCATGGTCCAAAGCTATCTATGTATCTATGTAAAATAGATAGATAGCACATAGCATCATAGAATCAGCTAAACTGGAAAGAACCTTTAAGATCATTGAGTCCAACCATCAACCTATCTGTACCAAGCCCAACGCTAAACCCGGTCCTTAAACTACTTATCTGCACAACTTCTGAACATCTCCACCCTCCAGCTAGCACTGCCTTTCATTGAGTCCAACCATCAACCTATCGGATTCTTCCTGCAGTGCTGAACAGCCTCAGCAAGCACTGTTCTGGGCCAAGCAGCAACGGTTGCCAGCATTTCTGTCTCTTCCAGAGCAAGACCATCCTGCAGTACCAGTTCCCACAGTACAGCAGTGGTCTGAATGCAGAGCACCTATAATCTCAACCTGTTCAGAGATTTTGATAAATCCCAAAAAGCTATCTAGATGCCATCTGATCAATGAATAACAAGAGCTTGCTGCTTGTATGAGTAACATAAAAGAATGATGTTTATTAACGTATTAGCAGAGTGCTCCTTGTCCTAACATCCAAAATGCCCACAAGCATGAGTTCACTAACTGATTCCTGCTACGCTGTGTCCTTGTCCTGGAAAGAGACAAGAAAAATATGAGCTTTCTGATGTCAAACATGAGTGCTGCTGGAGAAGGAAAATTTGCAAGTGAATCATCAAGGTCTATGAAAACCAAGAAAGGGAAAAAATGTAACAGTAAATGTCTAAAAGAATAGATTTGATGATCTTGTTTCTCAGGCTATTCATAGATGATGGCATTACAAATCCGAGCTTGAGGGTCTGTTCTCCCTAGTCTTCTCCTGGAGGCTCTCCATTGCTTTTTGCTCCCTGTCTAAGGAGTAAGTATAGTGGTACCTACCAGCTGCTCAAACAGGCAGCTGGGCAAGCCAAGAGCCCTCGAGCTGGTTTCTGGCACAGATGGACTTGCAGAGTACCTAACTTAAAGAAGACTCAAGTTCTTCTGAACTGATTCTCTGCTGGTTTTAATCAAAAGCAGTATTTTCCTTTCTCTTCTCTATTCCTTTTAAGATCTTTCCTACTCTCACTGTCATTGTGGGTGCTACAAAGGCCCAGCACAGTTTACAATAACATGTAACCTCTCAGTCCAACATCGGCAACACAGTAGATAAAATCTGAACCACCCAATTAGACAGTCACACAAAGGCTGGAAGCTATTGAGGTTGTTGGCAGAACTCTGTGCTTATAAGATGTGGTGGGATCACCTTGGCTGGCTGACCGATGCCCACCCAAATGTTCTCTCTCTCACCCTCCTCACAATACAGGGAGAAAATAAGATGGAAAATCTCATGGGCTGAGATAGAGATATTTTAATAAGGAAAGTAAAAGCAGTGCATGGAAGCAAAATAGAAAGAGGAAGTTATTCACTACTTCTCATTAGCAGGGAATTTCTCCCTTTTTCTCAGCTATGAGTGCTGAACACAATGCTATAGGATATGGAATGTATGATATGGAATCAGCTCTGTGTCCCAGACTCTGGCCCACCCCCAGCCTACTGGCCTTTTTTTGTTTAGAGGTTTGGAAAGACAGCCCTGATGCTCAGCAGCAAGTGCTCAGCAGTAGCCAGAACACAGCTGCCTTACCAGTACTGTGTTAGGCACAAATGTAAAGGCTAGCACCCTACAGGCTGTTATTAAGAAAGTTAACTTCATTGCAGACAGATTTGGTAAGCGATGAAATATCCTCACTGGCTATATTACAAAAGGAGAGGAAATGAAAACCAACCTGTTCTATAAACAAGGCTACTACAGACAGTCATACTACTACAAAGTGGATTCACTTTCACATTCCCAGCAGCAATTACTTCATGACAATTTAAGCAACAAAGAACAAGCTCCATAGCTGTGGTTTACACATCCTGTATCAGAAGTCCATGGATGTTGAAAAAGATCTTTATTAGACTGGAATACTGGTTCTTCTAGACACATGTACTGCACACAGGTGGATCCTTTTCCTATCATCTATTCATGCAACAATTATGAGCTGATTATACATTCTTTTTGAAATGTATGTCCAGTTGGAGAAATGATACAGAAAGGCTTAAAGTCTGAAGACTGTCACCGATTTCTTTTTCACTCTGGAACCATAAGTACTTGCAGAGCTGGATGAACTGTAAAGGCAATTGGATCATAGAATCAAAGAATCATTAGGGATCAGAAGGGACCTTGAAAGATCATCTAGTCCAATTACCCTGCCACAGCAGGATCACCTACACCAAGCTGCGCAGGAACAGATCCAGGCGGGTCTTGAACATGTCCAGAGAAGGAGACTCCACAACCCCCCTGGGCAGCCTGTTCCACTGCTCCATTACTCTCACTGTGAAGAAGTTCCTTTTGATATTTATATGAAACATCCACTGTTCCCGCTTGCACCCATTGCCCCTTGTCCTATCACTAGAGGACCTTGAGAAGAGTCTGGCTCCATCCTCCTGACACCCTTGGGGGACTCCATTAGATACAGGCCTCCAACTAGACTCTGTCCCATTAACCACTTCTATCCTGCAGCTAGTTCCAATCCACCTCACTATCCAATCATCCAGTTCACACTGCCTCAGTTTGGCTGAGAGGATGTTATGTGAGACTGTGTCAAATACCTTACTAAAGTCAAGATAGACCACATCCACTGCTCTGCCATCATCTATCCACCCGGTTATGCCCTCATAAAAGGCTATCAGGTTGCTCAAGCATGACTTCCCCTTGGTGAAGCCATACTGACTGTCCCTAATGACCCTCTTGTCCCTGATGTGCCTAGAGACAGCATCCAGGACAAATTGTTCCATCACCTTTCCTGGGATGGAGGTGAGACTGACTGGCCTATAGCTACCGGGGTCCTCCTCCTTACCCTTCTTGAAGATAGGAGTGACATTTGCTAACCTCCAGTCTCTGATTCCCATGACTCAATGACTGTCTGTAGCCAGTTTGCCAGTAAAGACCTCAAGAGCACTACCTGTAGTAGATGTGATTTTGTCATAGATGGGACAAAATCTGCCACCTTTCCATGGAAAGGTTGGGAGAACTACTGTCCAATCTAGCAAGCACTGAGGACTTTGGTCATAATATAAACTTAGTGTTCACTGATTTCTGAATAGAAAAGACTAGCTGAAGCCAGGAAGAGTACCATAGATGAAAAAAGTTTGAACAGGGTATGGACATGAAAATCATGGTGAGCAAGTCATGATTTCACCTCACTTAGCACAGTCATGAAGGAAACACAGCATGCCCAGGTCCCACTGGAGCTACCAGAGAGGCACTTCTGAAAGCCATTCAGACCCCGCATTGGCTGATTTCCCTTATGGGCTTGCCTATCACTCTGCATTGCAGATAGACATGGTTGAGTAGAGAAGCAATGCAGCCCATGGGGACAGTTTTGCTCTGAAGGCAGAAGAGTCTTAGATTTTATCTGCTCTCCTTTGAACTTGGCTGATACTGGGCTCTGCAATAAGCAAAGAAATTATATGTTGGTAAGCAGAAGCAAAACAGCAGCTCACATTGAGGAGACTGCACAGAGGTGTACTACATTGCTGTGACATTTGCACACTAGAAACTAATCACTGAAATTCTTCTTAATCTTTTATCTTTTGTGATCCTTTAATAGCTGGATAAATGTTCACTCACTGCCTGGTAATCAGTGACAAAGTCCTGGATACTGGAGCAAGGCATCCAGTCACATTTAGCCACATTCTGAAAGTTATTTGTGTCTGTTTTCTTTTATTATTATAAACACTGGCCCATTAAGCAGCATGATAATAATTTACAAACTAAAGAAGTGGTAAATATGCCTGGTTGCAAAATTTATAGGTGAAAGGGTAAATATGCCTGGTTGCAAAATTTGTAGGTGAAAGGCTATTGCCTAATGTGAAGGAGATCAGTGTAATTCTTGATTTTTCACACAAAAATCTTGCTTCCAATAGGAAATTGCTGGAAATGTTGATAGATCTTTGCCATGATATATTTAAAGACTGCTGCAGAGCAGAAGGCAGCATTTCTAACTGGCAAATAAAAAGCAAATGAAAATATCATCAGATAGATTCAGAAGGTGCTTCAAAATAAGGACTTTGAGGGATTATTTTTTGTCACTGGTAAGAGCTCTAAGTGGGTAACAAATACTAGAAGTCGGTACTGCAACCATGCATTTCTGAGGCAACACTGCATCAAAAAATCTTTAATTAAGACTACCTCCAACAGAGAAAATTTACAGAATCTGGCTCACAGCATGTAGTGACATCCGCTCTGCTCAACTGTAAAAGAGTCTGGAGGACAAGGATCAAAGTGGTTTGGAGGGATGTTATCAGACAGACCCATTCAGAGACCTTAGAGTCTGTCCTATGTAAAGAACAAAAGAAAAACAAGGCAAATGAAAACAAAGCTGAGGATGTGCTGTCTGCAAAGAGCTGAGCTCAGGGTGTAAATACAAATAACAAGCTAAAATTTGCCCCTATTGGCAAGTAGTATGCATAATAATTTTGGATATGCAGGGTGAGAATTACCTAATTTTTAACACACACATCTGTTTTAAAACACAGATTTTACTCAACATGCACAACCCTCAGAATCAGCAGTGTGGTTTTTGCACATGTTGCAGATTGGGGTGGTCAATGTGCTCAGAGGTGACCTTCTCAAACCTTTCTTTACTGTTACTCATGATAAATACTGGAGCAACACTGCTCTGCAGGTACTCTCTGATGCAAATCTTCCCAGGGCAAATTCCATGTCATTTTGAAATGGTCCTACTCTTTCTACTGCCATGTATTGAATCAAGCCATTGCTGTGGATCAAAATCAAAGTCTTTCTATGGGGTGGTAAAGATGTGTGCATTCCTTTGGATGGAAAAGTTAATAAATCACATATTTTTAGAAAGTTGGTTCTGATTTTACTGCATGGACCTATGTTGGCAGCAAGGAAGGGTGAAAGGCCATTAGGTCCTTGGACCTATATCTTTGGCTTTATTTCCTTGATTTAGTGTAAATGGTGTTGCCAGAATTTCTCCTTTTTAGAATAAACACAGATAGGCAAACAAGTTTTTAGCTGGGGGAAAGAATGGGGGAAAGTTAAATTGAGTTTGCTTCATTAGAATGTTTATATAGCTACTGGGATTATGCAGGTGTTACCAGCTGTAGGTGTTCTGGGCAATGCCTGTGTGTCACTGCTACAAAAATTTTAAGTATATTTTTAGTTACAACACCGTGTGTTTATCTCAGTCTACTTTCAGGTTCACATGCTTGTAAAACTAAGTATTATACAATCAAAACACTTTTTTTAAACAGCAGTCACAACAGGTGAGCATTAATTCCTTCAATCTGCATCTGAACAACACATGCCCTTCCTCTGTCTCTGTAAAATCTTACCTATCACCTCAAGAGACTGTGACCTGGTTTGATTTCTCAGCATCTACAAGATACAGCCTAGTCCAGCGGAGGGCTCAGTGGAGGACATCTATTCCTATGAAGGTTATAGATTCACTATTAGGCTGTGGGATGAAGGAAATCAGCCTAATACAATGAGGTGATCTGTCTGTGTGTCCATGTTTTCTTAGCAACTTCTGAACTCATTGGGCAATTTTCAATGGACTGAAGCAGTAGTAGTCCCAGTTGTACCTTGCAGATATTTCCTCAAGACAGGTGTTCTGGTTTGAAAATTACCAAATTTTCAAATATTAGTTGTGGTGCTTTTATGTCAAAAAAGCATTTTATTTTGAAGCTGGAGGTAGCTTTCCTAGCAGACCGCCTGCGTCAGTGTGCGGACTCTACAAGTGGACAGAGTCCAAAAGGGAAGGTACTTCCTCCTTCTTCCCTTCCTTCTTGTCTCACCACCATCTTCGTTGTCTCCTGCTGTGACATGTCTTGAGACAGGGAGAGAAAGAGAGAGAGAGAGCGCTCCCCCCACTCCCCCAAGGGTTGGGAGGGGCTGGACTAGCAATGGCTCTCAACCCCCTGCCACGGAAGGGTGGAAAGCAAGACACTTAAACTTGGCTGCATCTCCGCTGTGAGAGTAACCACAGCCCTCTTTTGCATGGGAGCTCAAACACAGAGAAGTCCAAGAGACAGGCCGGTCTCCATACCTGCAAACCCCCCTTCTGTGGGCGTGAATGTGCAGCCCTCTCCTCTTTCACTGAGGGCTCAGATACAGAAAAGCAGCACCAGCTCATTCCTGTCCTTGGCAGTGGGCCAGCATAAGGGCAACTCCTTCAAAGCCACACTACAGTGAACGCCTTGGAAGATGCCAGGCAGGGGTGAGCTCTTAACACTCTACCTCCCTTGGTACCTGACCACGGGGGAGAAGAAAGCAAGGCGCTGCATAAGGCCTGTGGGAAGCCCTTGGATGAGACCCTGAAAAGCCTATTTGCCATAACAGGTGTGGCTGTGCATAACCAGCGCCATGTTGGGCGTCTCCACTGGACTGGCAAAGATCCTGTATGCTCTGCAACTGAGAGACTGAGAGGAGCCTGTACTAAGAGAGAGAAAGAGAGACCACAAATACTGATCTCCTAAGCTTTTGGCAGAGAGACAGAGTCTGGAATTCTGTTGTATCCTCCACATTTGATGCTGCTATAGCCTCAAAGAAGACCCTCGAGCCGAAGGGAGCTAGAAGTATGCTGGAGACGTCACAGAGTGCTGATGTCTGCATGAAGATCGGAAGAAGGAACTTTTCCTCCAGAACCAAATGTATATTTTGTGCTGTATTCCTGCCCCCTCCCCCCCTTCCTCTTCTGGAAAGTGGGGTGCAAGCGTGTGTGTTTGTGGTGGCTTTGTGGTTATGAGTGTTGGTGTACACTCTCTTGTCCTATAGCTCTCATTTAAGGCCAAAACCCGATGTGTTAGCTGTCTCCCATTTCTCTCAGAGTGTGTGTAAAGGCACTGTGATACAGTTTCTGGTTTATCTTTTTGATTCTTTTACTTATTTGTGTTTTTTTTCCTTTTCTTCTTGGTGATGGTTTCAATAAACTGTTGTCTTTCTAGTAAAGCTGCTTCATTGCTTGTTGAACCCTCGGTGAGAGCTGATTATTGTGCTAGAATTACAGGCACCAATCCAAACCGATTTAGACCCTCTCCCTAAACCATTACAACAGGTGATAAAGAAAAGGAAAGGAATCCTATTAAAGATCCAACAGAGGGATCACAGTAAATGTTCAGCCATTTTTTTTCATTCTGTGGCTTTGCCTTGATTTTGTCAGTCTCTTTCACATCTCTAGCTTTTAAAAAACTGTGCGTATTCTTGCTAAAGGTGCTTTGTGAACCCTGTCATTCATTTTTCCAAGCCTCTCAAAGGTCATTTCTCTTCCCATTGTAGCTTTGCTTGGAGACACCTATTAAAAGATGTGTTCCCACCTCTGCAAAGCCAAACTACGGGCTTCCCCATCAGCGTGGTGTTCATCACACTCCTCCCTAGTAAGTCCAGGTCAGATGCCGCTGACCATGGCCCTGTGGTTACAGCTCTGAGCTGCTGTCACTGGTGGTCCTCCCTAAGGCTGGAGAGAAAACAAACTGTTTTCTCAATCAAAATGTAAAGAAATTTAGAAAGGTTTATGAATATTTTCCATGGAAATGTTTGAGTTTAAAGAAAAACCATGAGATCTTATTTGAAAGTTTGACTGTGAATATCGTGGAGTTTCACAACAGCATAAGCATTATATAAATACCAGCTTATATACTGTTTTTGCACTAATTTTCTAGTCCCAAAACCTTTTTACCGTAAGTCCTTTAGAAAAAGATGGACATACACAGGAGTCCCAGGCAGGCACTGACATGCTGCTTCCAGTCTAAAGCCCTAAGAACTCCTGCAGCACTTCAGAACAGTTCAACCCGCCACCACTTGCTTTCATCCAGAAAGATGTTTTCTTAAAGATGCAGCAATGGCCTTTCTTCATTGTCTTTTGACTACACTGTGGATGAGTGTCCTCTATCCAGATGCCTAGATGTGGGTTAAGGTGAGGTTAGTGCCACTGCCATCCAGGGCCACTTGAGATGCCTTCAGCTGCTACTCCAGAGGACATGGCTCTCCCACTGGTCCTGTGCCATATCTGCCAGGCATGTGCATCTACATATCTAGCTACAAATTACTAAATTCCAAGGATGAAGCCCATAGTATGCCTTTAGTCTGACACTATTTAGATCTGATTTGATGATACTGCTAATGCCTGTGTTCACGATGATCTATTTTGGGTGACAGTGGAGCTGCAACACCCTATAGCAAATTTCTGGGGACCTGAACTCTTCCCAGCTCTGCCAGAGGAGCATAACACTGCACCAGCATGATGCGCAGATGCTGACTTTCCTCTCTCCTCATACTCCAGGTCTGCCTGAACCTAATTTACACCTGACACTGACAAATTCCTCTCCCAAACTAGGTGTTCTCTGGAGGCTGATCTATTCACTGCAGTGCATTTTAGTCACTGCAAAACCCAAGGAGTAGAATATGCCTTCGCTGTCTCTGCCAGAGAAGCATTTTGCATGTGATGAGGGGCAATTTATAAAGTGTCCTGGCAGAACAGAGAGCCAGCAAGTGTGGCAATCAGGGAAACACAGGGGCAATGAGGGGGTGCATTATCTCTCCAAAGCCCTAGGAAAATACTCATCCACTTTCCAAAAAGACCTTTGAAGTGGCTCACCCTGACTGCTGATGGGTAGTTAAACTTGTCTTCTTTGCTCCTACATGTGGCTGGCAATGGTGGTGATCCTGCTATCCAGAGACATGGCATGGGAGTCACCCTGGATCTCAAGCCCACCTGAGGCATTGTCCTGTTCCTTCTGCCACCATCTTGAAGGAACCCAGACCTGGCCTCTCTCCCCAGTTTAGCTGCTTCTACTTCCTTCCTTCTCATAGGCATCTCCTGACCAACATCACAATTATTTGCCTTGGATATTTGCTCTAAGAAATTCTACTAAATCCCACTGAGGTTAATGGAAACACTATGAGTTGGAGAGAAGGTCAGAGCCTGTGGCAGGAATCCAGCCCTGTGGATAAACATTGCCTCTGTGGGGTTTGGGTACCCAACAACTATTTTGCTTAGTTCAATTGGTTTTAAACCGAAGTCTCTTGAACAACAGTAAAAACACTGTGTTTCACACATCTCACTTTCCACACAGAGTCATCCTTATTGCTGTTTCATAATGTCAGAAATTGAGTTTACTGTCAGAACATGCTGAGTAGATGACACACAGTTTGGAGGGGATACTGTTCCATAAAGAGACCTCTCAGGCTAAGAGGAAATTGGTGGTGAGGATCCTCAAGGAAATCAGGTTATGGGCAATCTTGGGGAGTTTCTTAGCATCTGAAAGCAGACATTAGCTTTCAGATATCAGCAACAATTCAGACCTCCCATCATAAGCCACTTTCCCATTATGAGAAATAAAAAGTGCCTGGTAAAATTAATAAACAGGATGACAGTGAGACTCATCATCTCACTTCTGCTCATCCCTCCTCATAAACAAGAATATGAAATGACTAGATCCCATGTGGGATTACCAGAGAAGGCAGCAATGAGGTGTCAGCCCAACTAGCAGAGACCCAGAGAGCCCGGGTTATTTATCCTGCAGAGGAGAAGCAGAGGGGAATGCAACTGTTTTCCTAGAAGTGCTTGCCAGAGAGCAGAGGAGCTCCTTACCCCAAAAGACAATGCTGGCACAAATCTAAATGGCTATGACTGACTGAGTCTAGAAATGTAGTTGGATCAAGAAAGGAGATTGAGCATCACATTTCCAATAGAACAAGGGAAACGATCTAAACTTCTTGGACAGAGCCTGCTGTGGTTATGAAAGCACAGGTATATCAGCAGAGTGAGGAGACAAGGAAGGTTACCCTGGTAGCAAAAGCCAGTAATTTGGAAAAGAAAAAAAAATGAACTTGTTCTCAGGGTTTTTTAAGGAGCTTTGTAAAATCAGGAGCACTTTGCACACCAGAGAGCTGAGATAAGCAGGGTAGCATGCATCTTTGCCCTTCACTATCCTGCACTGTGAGCCCCTAACAGTGTCAGCATGTTATGGACTGATGACCTCCTAGCAATAAGATGATGGAATTTCCCTTCGTGCACATTTTTTTGTCTGTTTTAAAATGCAGAACCACCAAGGTTGAAATGTGTAACTCTACAGTTAAGGACATCTCTGATGTCCCACATTGTGCCCATTACCCCACTTACATCCCCATCACTGATTTTGGGCCACCCATTGCTTCCTGTGTTTGGTGCATCATTTCTGCTTGTCTGTCATCTGATATCTGAGCTTCTTTATCATAGTATCTGCATATCTCTGCAGTGATACTTCGGTTGCGTTCCAGGCACAGTTTTGCCATACCGCATGGAAAACAAGGTTGTAACTTGCTTCTAGTAGAAATTAGCCACTTTCAAATTGCTTATGCAAATTTATGTAGTGAGGGGAATAATATAATATGAATTTCCTATCTATATAACACCATAAGGAGCTATATATCAAATTGATACACGGTGGGCAGAGCTAGTCATAATTTAATGCCACAGAATTATGTCTTGATTAAGTCACTAAGTGGTTAGTCATTATTGAACCCTCCTAGGGCTTGCAGTTCAGGATCATTAGTGCGACCAGCTAAAGCTTGCCTTCTCCTTGCTCAGAGGTGCCCATCCACACCACTTTCCCACTGTAAATCTGTGTGCCAGGTACGCTGCTGTGGAGCTGGAGGGTTGCTGCAGGCAGCTCCCGCTCTGCTCTCTCCTCCAGGTTTACAGCAATGTTCCATCCCCTGCCACTTTTATAAAAATAAACCGCTCTCACTCTTATCCCGAGTGGAAATGTTCCTCTGAGGCAGCGTATTTCATCTGTAAGTAATCGCCTGCGGTTGCTTTTTCCAAGGGCCCTTTACTGCCTCGCAATGCTATTTGATGGGTGAACAGTGACATCTGCTGGGAAAATCTCTGATAGGAACACTGGGCTCCCGAGGTGCCAAACACCCTGCGCCTCTATAAGCCCTGCACCCCTCCTTCTCCTCTTCCTTGCGAGGCAGGGACAGATGGGGCTCTTCTGTCACCCACAGGGCTCATTAGCTGCGTGCCAATCATTCTGGATAGGCACAATTAAGCCTATACAATAATTACCTGCCTGGCTGTATCAATGAGTAATTCAAAATTCAGTAGATTTGGACCTATTTTTAAATTGTTTTCTCAAGTACAAAGGGTTATCTCTTTGTGTGAGGCGTGGAATGGTAGCATGTTGTGGCTATATGATCAGAACTTCTACCCATGTGTTTCAGCCCTTCATCTCCTTCCTACCCAGCACTCCTCTGATTACCCCGCTGCCTTCTTCTACATATTGTATTTACAACAGAGCTTATTTGAAAGTGAGCTGACCCAGCAGAGCTGACAGCAGCAAGTCGTGGCAAGGTTATTCCAAGCACCAGGGTCCTACTTCAGCTGGAGCACAGCACACTGGTGTTCAGTACAAATATCACAATATTATACTCCCTTTAAAAATTCCTCCTACCATAAAGAAGAGCTTCACCTTGAGAAAACACAGTCTGCTACTCCAAGCAAAGCACTGGCCTGCAATGAGATAAGCTGTGTATTTTCTATGGTACTACAATTTTGTTGGCTTCTTTATTAGCTCTAAAATATTTCTAAGTTAAAATGCATAAAAGTGGGATCCAGTATCCATACAGGGCCATCACCATGGCTAGAAGCCCTCTGACTGTATGGCTCTTTTGCAAGAGCTCTGCCTCTCAGTTTCCCCTTTTATTTCCGAAGTGTCCACATCATGCAAGCCCACACCTGTGCACTAGAGATAGGCTTTGTGTGTATCATTCAGCATTTCTGACCTGGTTTTCCCATGCTTTAGATACCACAAGAACTATTGTAATTTAAGAAAACGAGATCACACTAATCATTATGGAATTTTAAAGAAGAAGATGGCTTATGGCTTGAGCCTAAGTATACCCTGCTGCAGGGAAACTGTGCTGCTCACTAAGCTGGGCTGCTCCTTCTGGCATAGGAATACAGTGATGCAAGAAAAGCTCATTTTCAGCTGGAAGCTGTGGAATACAGAGTGCACCTGAACTTGTATCATGGAATGTGGTAGAAGCTAACCCCAAATTTGTTCCCACCACTGGGGATGTCCTCATTGTTCACCTGTCCAGAGAGTACTCACTGTCCTTCCACTCATAGGCTAAGCTCCCCCCATCACCACCCTGGCAGGGATTTCCAATCCAAAGTTCACACATCAAAGAAGAGAAGAGAAAGCTTTATCCACTGCATAACTCAACAAGTAAAGAGTGTGTGTTTGCCTCTGCAAGATCAAATATTGTCTCACAAAACTCAGGGCATTAAGATGGAGCTATTTCCTGGGCCATAAACCACATGAGCAGAAGAGGAAATGATGGCAGATTATGCATGTGTGCCCCATGGGTGACTGCCACCCTGTAGCTCCCTCCACACCTGAGCACACTGGCTTGGTACCCCCAGCCAAATATGTTTAGCAACCCTTGGCCCCAGAAAAAGTGACAGATGCTCTCTGATGAGAGAGAAGGAAGAAGATGCTCTCTGGTGAAGAAGTATGAAGAAGAAGGCAAGCAATCTCCCACATCCATTGAGGACTCAGGCAGCATGCTTCTGCCAGCCCCAGAGGAATACAGACTTCCGCAGCACACATATGCTGCATTCAGGTATGGATATAGTATGTATACAGGTATTGTGTCTTCAATGATGGTCAATCACCATCCTGTTGTTCAGCTCTTCCATATGACTGCTGGGTTCTTTGCATATGTTGTTGCTCATGAGGCTCAGCTTTTGTGGAGGATAGAGGAAGAGCATGAATTTAAATAAGATTTCTGGGTAAGGCAGACTAAATGACTCTGCATATGCTAGCCCTCGTGTCTCATGCCTTGAAGATATGATCATGTAAGATCACTTTTCTTGGTCTCTTTATCAAAATTCAAGATAAAGAAAGCTGGAATTGTCTCAAGAATGTTGAGTGAGATGTTCTCAGAGAAGCTACTGAGGAAGGTCTGCAATAGGCAAACACCACAAGATGGGGTGAAATGTTCAAAGCTGAGAAGCAGCAGATGGTAAGTGAGTGGGGGACTTTGGGAGAAGCAGAGAGATGAAGTGGAGAGGAAAACCTATGAGGCACTGGGGAACAGAGAGACTGTGAAGGAAAGGAATACTTAAGTAGGCACCAGTCTCAATGTTCATTTTTTTCCTTTCCTCTACTTGACAGGGGGCTTTTGACCTGAAATTACACATAAATATACTCTATATTCTTTAGCTGGGAATAAAAAAATGAATAAAAATTAAGATATTTTTCTGTTTATGATTTGGAGAATAAAACTAAAGATTTCCAAAGAAATCAAAGTAAAATCTTGGAAAAGATTCTTCGGAAAAAAACTCATATTACTTCTTTGTGAGTCCTCCCACACAGCTGAGCACATTCATATGAATCACTGGTTTACTCAGACGAGTGAACAGCCAGCTCAAAGCACTGAGAGGGAAAGCTGGGCCAGCTAGAGCTATTGACATTCTTGCTGTAGACTAGCACAGCCATGGGGAATGTCAGGAAGCCTTTTCACACTTGTGCACCAACACAACGGAAAACTCGATAGAGTCTAGCAAGAAAAAACAACTGAATGAAAGGATTGAGAAATTGAGAAATCAACATGGTTTTGCACAAGCAGGACTAACTTGCTGCAAAGCAATCACCATGCTACTGCTAGGAAAAAGCTGGAGTTCACAGGAAGCAGAAGAATTGCTAAACAGCCCTGCACCAAGGAGGCTGAGTGAGCCCCAAAGTACAGCATACATGAGCATGTATTTAGGTGTGCATTTAAATTTCACATGCTGGCAATAGTTCTGCTAAGCAGTCAAGGTAACACCAGAAAATTGAGCACACAAGCAGCCTGGGGAATCTTCTTTGCTTTTTGTGACCTTACCACGTTTACAATCTTTTGCCACCAGCGAGGCAGGGCTGACTCTTTTTCTTAACACTGATGACCTGAGATTAAGAAATGGCAGGATTCTCAGAGCAGGAGTAACTTCACCCAAGGACCAGAGATAAACAGAAGCAAAAGCAGCCTCCTCTGATCATGGACAAGAAGTAACTCAAATCATGAGGAAAGTGAAGTGGAAGGGTAAAATACTATACATCTGAAACAGAGTGAAATAGGAACTGCTTCTCCACTCCTCTGTTATAATTAGCAGCTCCTGAAAAGAAATGCTTGGACAGTCCCCCCGGCTACGTTGTGAAAGGAGTAACCTCTAAGGATTGGTGAGACAGCTGTGCTAGCTGCAGAATCCAAATTACATCTAACTTTCAGTACAGCTTGGTCATGTTCTATTTTATGTTCTGCTTCTGCATGCTTGAAGTCCAGAAACTAGGAACAGAAGTATACATGCTGGAACTGAAACAGGCTCGCTCTCTACTCTAAATTTCAGAGCTGCTCTACTGCTGATAAACACTCGGGAGACTGCCTAGTTGAAGTGGAAGCTCAAAACATTTTTAAAAAATTTAGCACTGTCTGTACTCACACCAAGTCTCCTTATCCATAGTTCATCATACAAACAATATTGTGTTCCTTGAGTGTTGTCGCTTGAATGGAGTCTTGTCCATGACACCTTCACTGCTCCCAAGGGATTACATTCTCCCAGATGGCCTTGCTAAATACTGCAAACAACCCTTGGAAGTACTGAACGAGAAGTGTTCCAGCATGCCTGATAGCATAGCCACAGTGCAGGCACTGTACTTCTGCAACCTTCATATCTTTGAGCACCTTAGCATCACAGCCTTCTGAAATCCAAGGATTTTATCCTTTTCACAGGACAGGTTAGATAATGAGCTGCAATCTTAAGACGACTTACTCACACCACACAACTGCTGTTAGAAACGTTAACCCTGTCTGGGCAGATTGGATAAAGGGAAAACGAGGTAATTCATGCCTGGCTTTTGCACTAACATTTTCTCTCTCCCTCCGGCAGCCTCCTTTCCTAAGAGAGTGGCCTAGCTGGGGCAGCTTTCTTCTCTTCTGCTGTAGACATCCAAATTGCTGTTTTTCCTCTTCAACTACAGCGTCAACTCATACAGAATGCATTGAGGGAGTGATAAATTCTCTCCATTTTCTTCTTGACCTAACATCAGAAGAAAGAACATAAAGATCTTATCAAGAGCTGTTGTTATCAGCATCTAGGACCTGATGGGAAGGGAAGGGACTTAATTAAGGATCATTCCGTTTGAATTTGACAGGCACAAGAAAATGCCATTGATCATTCTGCTACTATCAAACACACTTTTGGTGTCCTTAAAATCTCCCCAAGTAAAATCACAAGATAGTCACTTTCTTAGACTGAAATAACAGATACTCAGACATTTGCTTTCATACTAGTTACTTCTAAAAAGACTAAATAATTTTTTCAAAATGAGCAAGAATAGTCAGGCTCCTGATTTCCTTAGGGCAGGAAGATGACATGGTTTCACCAGAGGACCAGAAAGAAGCAGAAACTTCAAGCAGACCTCTGTGATCATGTTTCTGTTTCTTGTTTCTGCTGCCTCCAAACAGTTGAATGGATGGGATGCTCATAAGCAGATGGTACTTAGATGGCAAAGCATTCCTGTTGTAGCAGCCTATATGATTTTCAAAAACTTTCACAAGATGTGAGGCAGAGTGATATAGAGATGCATGGGGAAAAAGACTACCAAGCTAAATGCAAAAATATATGTGTAGGTGAGATTTGTAGCTATCTCTATGCAATGAAATAATGTAGGGATATTACTCTTCCTCCACTCCCATCCATGTGTCTAAGCACTGACATATATTTTATGTCTGGATATCCTCATAGCTTTCCAACTCCAGAGGTCTCTAGAATCATACCTATGATTAACACATATTTTTACCACAGTTGAGCAAGAGTGAGAAACAATTGGCAGATATTCTTTAAAAATAATAGTATATTTTAGAAGTTCTTTTACACTCAAGCAATGAAATATAAACTCACAGGTCTAGGTGATCCTGCTGTGGCAGGAGGATTGTACTAGATGATCTTTCGAGGTCCCTTCCAATCCCCAATGATTCTATGAATAATTATAATGACTTTTTAGTGAATGATCACTTGGACAAGATAGAAAAAATCAAAATACTAGAATACATTGTGAATTCACTATCAGTATGTACCACAAAGTGGTCCATACGTCAAATCCACGTCTCTTCTATTTTGAGGTGAGGATGCAGGGCAGTGCCAAATGCTTTGCACAAGTCCAGGTACATGAAATCAGTTGGTCTTTCCTAATCCACCAATGCTGTAACCCATCATAGAAATCCACCGAATTTGTCAGTCACAATTTTCGCTAATTTTAGCCATGTTGGCTGTCAGCCACATGCACTGGCATAGTTTCCAGGAAGATTCAGCTCCATGATCTTGCTGGGCACATAGGTGAGACTGGCTGGCCTGCAGTTTCTTGGGTCTTCCTCTTTTTCATTTTTAAAAATGGGGGTCATTTCGCCTATTCCAGTCAGCATAACCTTCACTGGACTGCCACAACTTCTCAAAAATGATGGATAGTGGCTTATATTCTACCACTTCCCTCAGGACCTGTGGGTGCATCTCATCAGGTCCCATGGACTTGTGTACCTTCAGATTCTTCCTGGTCTCAAACTACACCATTTCATTGTGCTTGCAACCAGGGCTTCCCTTCAGCTTCATGTGCCCCAGCAATCCCTCCTTGTTGGTGAGAACAAGGTCCAGCATAGCACCTGTTTTTATTGATTCCTTTACCACTGGGAAAAGGAAGTTATCCTTGACATATTACAGGAGCCTCCTGGACTGCTTATGCCCTGCTGAATTGCCCCACCAACAGACATTAGGGGCGGCTGAAGTCAGCCATGAGGATCAGGTCTTGTGAATGTAAGGCTGTTTGTCTGTAGAGGGTCTCATCCACTCAATCATCCCCGTAAGGTGTCCTGCAGCAGACCCCCACTATAATGTCACCTGTCTCTGCCCTCCATTTAGTCCTGACCCATAAGATCTCGGTCAGCATCACACCCACCTCCAGGCAGAGCTCCATGCAATCCAGATGGTCACTGACACAGAGTGCAGCATGCCCTCCTTGTTATCTCCTGACTGTCCACCCTAAAGATCCTGTGTCCTTCCAATTCAACAGTCCAGTTATAGGACCCATCCCACCACATGTTGGTGATGCCATAGCCCAGCAGGTGCATGCATTTCTCTAGCTCCTTGTGTTTATTTCCAATATGTGTTTGCACAGAGGAATTTAGTTGTGCCTCAAATGACACTGAGGCAGGGCAGTCTCACTTACTGTCTGGCGTACCTTTAACTTCTTTGTGCTGCCATTCAGGTGCTCTCCTATCCTGTGACCTCTTTCCAGGCTCTGGGCATCTGTAGCTGACACTGGCATCAAACTAGTAGGAGTGCATGTATTATGCATATTTCTCCAGCAACTTTAAATTAAAGCCCTCATTACCAGCATGACAAGTCTCTGCTTGAAGGAACCCTTCTTCTCTAGTAGATGGTCCCATCAGCCCCCAGTAGGCCAGATTTCTGAAAGAGGGTCCCATGGTCTAAGTAGATGAATACCTGGCTGTGGCATCAGTCCTGTGACTATTTGTTGATTCATCATATTTGAGTGGCCCTTTCAACTCCTTCTCTTTTGATGGAAAAGCTACCCGCACTCCAGAATCCCTTTCCACCATTTCCAGGTCTCAGTAATCTTGATTCTTGATTCTCGTAAGAGTGCTCCTGCCTGTTATCACTAACCTCCCATGAAATAATAGCAGAGGAAAACAAGTCAGTGGGCTGTGCTAGGCCTTGTAGTGTCTCAGTGATGTTCCTGGTAAGCAGAACACCTCTCTAAAGAGTGTGTCTGGGCACCTGTGTACCTCTCACAAGAGTCATCTAATGCTGTCATCTATCTGCTTTTCTTAATTGCATTGGTTATATTTTTCAAAAACCGAAGAACTTGGAACAAATTACAGCAAGTATGTCACCAGGAAATTCCATGAAGTTTAAGGTGAGTGTGAGATAGCACACATATAACATCAGCTACCTATCCAAACCTGGAGAATCCTACATATCTTACCTTCTGTAATAGGAATAAAGGTCAACTTCCAGTAGCATCTAGCCAAAACACATCACCTCTCTTTTTTTCACCCTGATGTCTGGTAAGAGGTACGATCTTAATATGTTTATTCTTGGAAGCAACTAGTGTAGCTAGCATGTCACTTTTAATGCCTGAATGAGTGTTTTTGCTGTATCTTTCAAAAAATAATACTTTTATGAATCATGGAAGAATATATTTTCTTTATAAAAATCTGAAAAGTATTATGTCATTGCAATAATTAGAACCTGCTTTTTTCCTAAGGATCTATTTTTCACAACAATCTCCGTGCCAAACAACTAGTAACACAAGATTCAAGTATCTCTGCTTGGTCTAGTCGCTAAAACTTAGAACTAATACAGTTAATGTGCTGCTGACCGTTTGCTGATTTTCACAGCCTAGTGACTCCCGAAGTGTCACTGAAAGAAATCCTGGGGACAGATATATACAGCACCCCTGAATGACAGCTGTAAAGGCCACAAGATGATATGAAGTTGCAGGGATAGGGCTTCATGATTGCTAGTTTGTCTCAGTTTAGGAAGACAGGTACCAAATCCTTTCAATTTAAAGGCCTTCAGGCAAAAGATTTGGGAAAAGGAACAACAATTCTTTATTAAGAACACTAAGAAAACCCAACAGTACACCCAAACAACCAGTCAAAAGAAAAGTCCTAGGGATCCCGACAGAGTAAAACCTGCTGTAGTTCCCGGAGCGGTGGACGTGGAGAGACTTTTCCTTAGTGCGGGCGCAGACAGAGGTCGCAGCAGGCAGGAGGCGGCAAGGAGAGCCGGGCAGCGACAGCAGCAGCTCTGTTCGGTGCAGGAAACAGTAGGAACTCCGGGGGCGGGAGGCAGAAGGTCTTAGAGAGAGGCCGGATACCGTGGAGCAGCAGGGGCAGTGGTGGNCCCACTGGGTGAAGCGTCTCACAATGGGATGATATGAGTCTTGATGGTCCATCAGCAGAAGATACTTAAGAAATATCGCCCCACCTGGTTTTAACAATTGGGTCAGTAGAGGCATTCACTCCCCCACCCCAAGAAACATTACCCTACCAGGTTTTAACAATTGGGCAAGGCATTCACTCCCCCATCCCCCTGGAGTTACAAAAACCAAAACCATACAGCTTCTCAACTGCTTTCAACAGATGAAAATAGAATACAATCTTCTTGATTCCATAACCCAAGACATAGTTAAAACCCTGAAGATATCTCTAATCTCAAATAACTCTGTTCTAAATTCAGCCTTGATGTTCTTCCACACTGGATAAACATTTGTTCATGTCTGGATTCAGAAAACAACAGGCTCAAGGAGCACGTCCCACTGGGCAGTTTGGAAGTGGTCACACCAGCTTTGCATTTATTCATTCACTGCCACCTTCCAACATGTCCTCATCCCTTTCTTGATATTCAGGTGATACTGCAGGCTTTGATCACAGAGCTCTGGGCATGAAGCTGGTATCCTCAATTTTCTACCATTAAAACATTGCTATGGAAGTTTAGAGCAGAGCCTTCAGATTGTTTGGGAGATTGGAATCTCAAAAGTCATACATTATCACCATTGCAACACCAGTAACAGTAATAACAGTAATAACAGACACAGAGGCAGAGGGCAGCATGTGATACCCAGCTGTGTTACAGGACTGCCTCCAGACTGGCCTAGAGGCAGCCAGTGCAGAGCCACCTGAACAGGATTACTTTGCACAAGCTGGTCAGCTATAGGAGCATCATGCCCTGGAGCAGACAGGAAACATTCAATCACTTAACAGTCACCTACTAGTTTGTCTGCATTAGTAAAGTAGCACAGGCCAGGAGCTGTGCTAGGACACTGAGGACAAATGGGAGAGCTCAGCTCTCCCCTGTGCGGCAAACTCTTCTCCCAAAACCAGGGTGATCATGTCTAGACTACCTGGCAGGAAGGTTCCTTGGCATATTTCACTCTCCTCGCAGTGTTCAGTGTCTGCAGCTGGTAGCCAGTACTGGCCAAAGCCATGACTGCAGCCAGACGAGGCCAGCCAAGTATTGTTGGAAACCATGGGACAGGAGAGGACTTAAACATTAGAAGCATGCATGTATCTCAGATACTCAGCTAACAGCACCTCCTGCAATGCCTCCTTAACCAACACGTGCCAAGGAGCCCCAGACCCATAGTTACAATTCATAAAAATATAAAACTTCAACGCTGTTGGCATGACAGGGCTGCCTCAGGACCACTGACCAGAAGCCTAAGCTTATGAACAGATTTCCACCAGATATAGGCTTTCCAATGACTCAACGATCCAGGAACTGCAATCGCCCGGCCTTGCTTAAAACACACATCCCAAACAGCTAGGCATTGCCTATACCTCTCCTTAGACATACGTGTTACCATGGAGGGAGTGCTCCAGAGGGCAATGCAATAGGAAAGGAAATAACCTGGTAGGAGGAAAATTAGACTGATATTGAAGGTTTGGAGAGGCAAAGGAAGCAGTGAAGAAACTTCTCCAAATATCTTAAATCAACAACTGCAGCACTGCTCTTGATGTAAAATCTGGCAGCCTGTTGCCATATCAACACAGTGCAAGAGGCTCTGAGGGAACAGCTTGAGCCATGTAAAGAAGAAAGGCTGAATGCACTGCTTGTGCAAAGTAACACAAATGACAGCTTCAGAAGCTGAGGGGTTTTGTGTCTGTTTTCCAGACAGAAACCGGTGTATCCCAAACCATCCAACTCTAGTGAACAAAAAGACCCCTGAACTGGAACATATATACTGTGATAAGTCATAAACTCAGCAGCAGTGAGGTTAACAAATGTCAAAGAAAAAGGTCTGAGAAGAATTGCAAACCCCACAGGTCTTTCAAGCCACTCACCCCAACACATGGGAATAAGAGAGCAGAACCCAAATTTTCCCAGAGCTGTTATGTTCATCCCAAGCTTTTTAAAATGTTCACTGCTCTTACACACATTTCCCTTGAAAATGTTGTTCATATTGTCCTGAAGGAATGCCCAAAAAGCTGAGGCAGGAACTCAGGCTCCATGCCTATGCAGGTCTTAGCCATGTTTACTCAGCAAGATTTTCTGATGTCTTAGATATGATCCAGTTATAACTGACTTTTTGCAAAGTAGACTACAGTCCCCACTGTAATTCTGTACTTGTAATAAAAAAGAGTATGTGGTTTTAAAGACAAAACCAGAAAAAATTTAATACAAATAATCTGACAGGCACCAAGTGGGAGGGATATTAGTCCATCTGCCCTGATACTATCAGAGCCAGGTGTTCAGGTATTTTCCATATCCTTCCTCCATGGCAAAATTCTCATAAGCTGTGATACCAGCATATGTTATGTCCTGTAAAAAAATATTGTCCTAGCATTTGTGATTTAACCTTACTAGTCAGTGCTGTCACCAAATTAAAGAATTGAGGGATGGGGGATTTCCCTTAGCTACAACTGCAGAGCCCTGCAGAGGGTTGCTTCCAACCCTTGCCATGGCTGGGAGAGTCCTGCTTGTGGATACTCAACTATCATTAACCCTGTTACATGTCCAGGAAGTACTCTGGGTTCAAATATTCTTTTATTTTTATCAGAAGCATGCTGCACTGGAAGATGCCTAGCTGAAGTGAAGCTCATGGGCCATTGCCATCCTTTTTCCAGTCACTGCTAGTGCCTTCATTAGTAGTACCTTAGTTAGGGCCCTAATAAAGCCTTAATGTGCTATGTTTTTCTTTTCTCACTCTTCAATCTTTTGTATGACATCAGGCAACAATATAGATAGAAATTATTTTTCAAATAATTAATTCAATTTTAACTGACATGGAAACATTGTTTCACAACTAGGGAATCACAGGAAGGAGCATGGACTCAGGTAGTCACAGCATCCAATGATTTTAAAATTTCTAAAGTCTGAGTCACATTGCCTCATGGTTTACCAGAGGAGCAAAACTGAAATGCCCGTGAGATATCTGCCTGACCTGGTACACTCTTTAAGTATTCGACATAAGCTTAACATAGCACTTAATCTAGAGAGTAAGAAAAGCTGTTATTTAAATAGAGTAAGAAAAGCTGTTATTTAAATAGTGATTAAAGGTTTTGTCAGGTCTCAAGAATTAGCTCCAGAAGAAACCACCAAAGCCTACCTCTTCAGTTTAAAGTTGCATGTTTTAATTACCAGACCCATCCAGTTCCTGCTTAAGGTGAAGCAGAGCATTTGCAATTGGTAACACGGCCTCAGGGACAACTGAGTGCTGTGACAAGTTTTGTAGTGAGGGAAAGCTGCTTTACAAGGTAGAAAAGAGAGCTGCTCCAACAAAAGGTGATTACTTAATTGCAGCACTTCAATAGAGATAGTTTATCTGTAATAAATAAAGTATGTGCACATTATTACATCATTTAGAATATCAACTACCTATGTGGTGCAGAAATATTGCTCTCAATTGCTTAATTAAAATACAGCTCAACTCACACATATGTGGTTTGTCTGGTCTCCAGCACACAGACCTACTCCCTGAAATCTGAGGTTAGCACGTACAGGACATAGGACCAAATTTCCCCAGGATCCTACACAGAGCAAAAATGCCAAACCCACTGTATCTTTATCATCTGATACAAGTACATAAATATACTGGCATCTCCCCAATGTTAAGTGAATTCTTGAAGAACTTTCTGTCAAATTTGGTGAGCTCCACATTAAGCCACTTGCCCACTCTTCTGTCAGTAACTACATTTCTAAACAAGGGATCGTAAGAAAGCATTACCTACCTGTGTGAAACAGAAAATCCGTAAACTACGGAAAAACATTTAATTGTTTATCTGTTACTGATCATTCCATTGACCAGTGTAGGGTGGCTGAGGCACAGAGGTTGAGATACCAGGCTTCCCTATATATATAAACTATAGTTTAGTGGGCTTCAGAGGTCAGGAACAAGCATATTCAACGTTAACCATAACACGGTGCCCAACCTAGAAGACCCACTACTGCAATATGGGCTCCACAATGACTTACTGGAGCCTGGGGACATGGCTATGAAAACTGGGAGTCACTGCCCTAGCGGAGCATTGTGAACTGTAGGTCCATGAACACTTCAATTCTAAGGAGGTTATTTTGTTTTAGGAAAAATCATCATTTATCTATTTCACTAAAATCATCATTTATCTAATTGAACAGAATTATTTCAAGAAGTTATCTGAAGTTATGTTTTCAAGCAGATAGAGCTTTCTTTTTCCTCCTAACACAAATTCTTCTTTTGTCAGACACCACAGCAAATCATGATATTTCTTATTTTGGATCTACACGTGGTTTTACCAGCAACCTGCCACTTGTAAGCATAGATAATAGTGTCTTTTACTCCCATACTGTTTTTTCAGTTTCCTTCCCTACACAGACACCAAATGATGGACTGATTGTCAAACAGGCTTTCCACTGGGAAATCAGATTTTAAACTATTTACCCAAGCTCTAAAGAGGACTTGGGGTTGCCATGCCAGCCAAGGCCAATCCTAACCTAAAGTTAGAGAGAACTGCAATTCTATAAACTAGCAAGTAAAAAGCTGCCTTCTAGACCCAAAAGGAAAGGCCAGCTAGATGCATGCTGCTTGATCCTTACCCCCAAAAGTATTTGAACCTCTCACTCTGGTCACTATTCCCAGACAAGATATTTCTGCTGGAGCTACATATATAGTGAAGGTCAGTCTTTTCCCATGAAAAAAACAGAGAGGAAAAAAATGTCCTCAGCTCTCTTTAGCCAATGGACAAGTGGCTTTTCTTGTAAACTAGTTTTGAATCTTACTGACATTCTACTTATTACAAAGAACAAAATCATCATTGGAAAATATGTTCACAACTGGGTTGCACAGACCCCAAGTTTGTTCTACAAGCCAAAGGCAGAAGCAGACTCACCTTCCTTCACTCATTTTGAACTCTCCTTTCCTCCCTCACCCAGAAACGTAACTTATTCAGAAATGTAATTTATCCCGCAATAATCTGTTGATTTTCATCAAAAGAACCAGTAAGCACAAGGATTTTGAATGAAGAAAATGAAGCAGAACACTCATTTTTCACAAGTAGAGAAATGCCCTGATTTCTCACGGGTGTAAGAGGGTGCTTGGATAAATCTGTTGTTGCCCTTTCCTGGCTTTTTTTTTTTTTTTGTACAAATATCGATGTTGCAGGCACGTTGTGGGAAGACCCAGAGGCTGTAGTAACTTGGTTTGTAGAAACTACAGTGTGTCTATTCTGAGAATTCCTCCAGGGCTTGGATAGGAGTGGGAGTCCAATTAGATCTACAGTTTCCCCATGCTTGTAGCTAATCCTGAAGTAGCTCCAGATTGTTTAGGGCAGGTACAGACAAACCTGCACCCATTCCACCCACTGGACTGCTGTGATGGGAAAAAGGTGAACATGGTGTGAATGGGAGCTGGCTCAGATGCCAGCTTACTGTATAAACCTGGAGTTGAACCTGAGGTCTGGTCTGAAATACTTGGCTTTGCTCTTTACTAATATAAATTTATGGCTTCCTGAGTTAAACCAGTAAACCCATAGAGGGTGGGTCATTTGGCAAATTGACAAACTCGGATCTCCCACATTTGGGAATGTCTTTGCTATGTTGTGTCTCACATTATAGGTGCCAAGAAACTGAGAAGAGATCTTGAGCAAAGGCTAAATCGTGAAGGTAGTCTCAGATAATGACATGCTGAGTAAGAGCTGTGCAGCCCAGCTGGCATTTTATGTAGGGAAGGGGCATTTTCAGGCAAGTCCAAGAGGACAGCTGTTATCATTTTATTGCTGCTCAAGTGTGGGACCGATGAACATCTCACATAACATTATCTGAGCAGAGGCCAGGATCCACCAGGGTTAATATAGCTTGTTTCTTGACTTTACTGAACTACAGCTTAATGAAATAAATTGCAATTGATTGGATATATTTGGCTAGGTGCCCAGCTCAGACCCTCAGCCACTGGGGGGATAGCAGCCTACATCAGTACGAAAAGCTACAGGCTTTTGCTGCCAAGAGTTTTATTATATCGCTCCCAATTTACGGGGTCAGACCTGGTAAGGTCTTTGACTGTGCAGCTCCATCTCTTGGCAAAAATCAGGTAACAAGTACACTGCAAAGGCTCCATACATTGTGAAAAAAAAGTGTGATAAGTACTTTTGAGCACGAAATGCTTCTCATTTCGTCCGCAACAACATAACTGCATAGCTATCACCTGAAACAGAAGAAGGAATTCTTTCATATACTTCCTTCAGTATTTGTTTTATCAACCATTGCCCTGGAACAGAATTCCCAATTCAGAAAGCAGTAACTCAAAGAGAATAAACGGGGGTTTGTGGGGAATATTTCCAAATATTTTTAAACCTCATAATTACATCTTTTAATCTGTAACTGTTTTTCAGTCATGAGAATTGTTTCAGCAATTCCTTGATAGTCATTTTTATTTTTAAAAAACGTTTGGATTCTTCTGATCAGACATCTTGCCTCTGTGTTTGCTGATACAATAATGAATTACACAGCTACACTGTTCCTCCCTGTTTGTAGATCAGTATATGTAATGAAAAATAAAAGCTCACTAATTATGGATCAGTTATTGTTATTATTATTTGCTGCATCATGACCTTCTTCAGCCTATATGACTGATGAGCTGATCGGTACCTGTGCTTCCGAGAGAACCTCAGTGTTTTATTCTAGTGGATAAAGCTGTTTTGCCATAAGTACAGACTAGTCAAGCCAAAGATGTTCAGCCCTACTAGTAAATCGTGGTAATGCCTTGATCTGACCTGGATTTAAAGTGTTTTAAAAACATGCAATACTAAAAGGTACAAGGTAAGTTATCTTGTAACAAGTACTGATAAACTCAGGCTCTGGAAATGAAGAGGAATAAAAGGTAGATATAAAGTGGACTTGGTCAGTAAAGAGATAAAAGATTTATTTTTTTGTTGAGAAAACTTCAAAATTAATAAAAAAACCCAAGACCGTGAAAATGGTGGAAGGCAAAAACTTTTAAGTAATTCAAGAGAGAAGCTTGAAGGAGATACCAGCAAAGCAAGATGCCATCAAAATTGAATCCAGCATTTTCAAAGAGAAGATGGTGCCTTCTGAAAAGAAGAGTATGAACTACGTCTTTTGGTTTCTAAATTTAACTGTCAAGACTCAGAGAAACACTTGGGTGTCACTGTAGGCATTTTGTTGGAGATGTCTTGCAGTGCCAAAAAAGGAAATAGGGAGGAAAAAGAATGGAACAGAGAAGTGATGCTGAAAATACTTTTTATTACCCCAGCTTAGGTCATTGTGCTCAGTTGTGGACACCTTGAGAAGGACAAAGCAGAAATGAAATGAGTTCAGAAATGACAATGAACATAATTAGAGGCATGAAAATCTTCTAGATTAATAGTAAAATCAAATCTCTGTTTGCTTCAAAGATAGGAAAAAATAAAGGTGTTCAAAATAATGAATGGCACCAAAGACAGTGAGTCCTCTTCATCATTTCCCATCATGCTTGAGCAGGAGGGCATCAGCTGAATATGAAAGGCAAAGGGTGAAAAGCAATACTTTCCCACAGCGTATGACTGCCTGGTGTATTTTCTTCCCACCAGAGGCAACCAAGACCAAGAGTTTCACTAATTAAAAAGGGAATGGAAATGTTCATGGATGAAAGAGACTATGTTAAGTGCAAAAAAATAAAGTTGTGATTTTATTCAAATGTATATTATCTTCCAACATGGGCTGCAGGACACAAAGCAGCCTTTGAAGCTGGGGTGGGCAAGAGCAACCTTTTTCACCTCAGAGGAGGTTTTTTAGCTACTTTGATCCAGCATTTCTCAGACCTTTCATTGCCATAACCTGCACTTCCCATTCTCCCAGAAAGGATGCTGGAGCAGATGCAGAAGCACCTGGTTATGGTGCAGAAGGTCCTGTTCTACTGTATCAGCTAATAGGAAAAAGCTGGGAGATGTGGCCATTGGGAGACAAGAAGAGATGGAGTTTGTGAGAATTAAAAAATCAAAACCAGCCCCACAGATCCACTCAGTTCCTAAACAGCCAAACTTTCAGAGAGTAATGTTCCCACTTGGAAACTATCAGAAGAAAATAGAAAAAAAGATCTGAGCATAGTTTTCAGGAAAGTCTATTAAACCAAAACAAGACATACAGAAATTTTCAGCACCTCTGCAAAGCAGAAGAGCTTTAATCCAGGAAGCACCAAGGGCAGCAGGAGACAGCATCTCAGTTAAAATGGGAGATAGAGTGATAGAATGATTTAGTTTGGAAAAATACCTTCAAGATCAACAAGTCCAAGCATTAATTAACCTCATTCTACCAAGTCAATGCTAAACTATGTCCTTAAGTTCTACATCTACACAGCTTTTGAACCTATCCACAGTTGGTGATTCAACTACCTCACTGGGCAGCTTGTTGCAATGCCTGACCCTTTCAATGAAGAAATTTTTCCTAGTATTTCACCTAAACCTGGTGCAACTTGAGACATTTCCTCTTGTCCTGTTGCTTGTTGTGAGACCAACACCCACCTCTCTAAAACCTCCTTTCACGTAGTTGCCTTTGCTCCTAGAGAGGAACAATGACAACCTGTATTTCAGTAACCCGTCTCACTTTCACTCATGTCTGATAACTCATACACAGTCAAGTTGTCCTGAGTTGTTGTTATAATTCAAGTACACAGTAAGAACAAAACCGTACTTTTTCTTTTTTTTCCTTAGTGGCTTGGCTGAAACAGAACTTTTTTTTCTTTTTGTTTGTTTGGTTTTTTTGAAGATACAAAACAGTACCTGTTTTGGCATATGCACCATATCCCGCTTCGTTCAGCATATTACTCGGTATTAAATTTTCATTAAGACCCACTGCATTGCTCTCAGGGATTTTATGAATGCTTTACTACTTTTGCAGATGCCAAGCAAGAGTCCTTTCTCTCTCTACTGCTTATTGAATGGCTTAAGGTGGGTCAATATCTAACCTAGGACCAAAAGTTTGTGACCAAAAAAGAGATGGTATGAATCACAAACAAGTTTTCATTATTTCAGATATGTTCTGCCTTCTTCCTTGTCTTAGCATGTTTTTAGAGATATTGTGTCTCTTCCAAAGTAGACAAATTCTTAAGTCTGAATTTAAGACTTGACTTAAACATGCAATAGATATTTCTTCCTATGTGTGTGTCTTTCTACCTTTAGTTCTACCCCACAGTCCTTAATTTTGTGCTATATTAATGCAGCTTCTCTTACCTGATCTTCTAATGTGGCATCCTCCCCAGCCAGCACATTCACTGCTTGCAGAGTTAAACATGACATAGGTTTTTACACAACTAATAATGGGTAACATTTTCCACAAGCAGAAAGATTCACTTGATGCCTCTATCCACATATTATGTGTGTTTCATTTTGCCTTATTTATAAGTAGTTTTTCTTTCCTTTAAAGATAAAGGGGTTTAGACTAGATATCAGGAGAAATTTCTTCACTGAAAGAGTGGTACAGTATTGAACAGGCTGTCCAGGGAAGTGGTGGCATTGCCATTCCTGGATGTGCTGAAAAACCATGTAGACCTGGTGTTTGAAAACATGGTTTAGTGGGTGTGATGGCATTGGGTTGATGGTTAGACTTGATGCTCTTGGAGGTCTCTTCCAATATTAATAATCCATGGTTCTATGACATGTAAATCATTACTTGCTAGACGTTCTTTCTTCTATAAAGGACAGGCTACTGTTTTGAGGGGTGTGCACTGCCTCTGAGATATTCCCCATTTCTGCACAAAAGTTCATTCTCTGAGGACTGACAAAGGGGAAAGCTATGCAGAGTAGGAGGGAAAAACAGCCATGTGTACCTTGGGAAGAATTCCACGCATCTCCTTCCCTCAATTCCTCAACAAGTACTCACAGAAACAAATGAGAATGAGAACACCACCAACCCAATCTTATCTTTGATTTTATTTTTTGCATGGAGAGACTATTCTAGTACACAGATAATTACTAAAAGTTGATAGGTTTTGCAATAAGCATGAAAAACTTTGAACTAGTGCTTAGAATGGCTATCATTTAAATATAAAATGATATTTTACCATCCAGCAGAGGTAGGGAATATTAACAAGCTGAAATATTTATTCACAGACCTTCCACAATCCAATTTTGTGTCTGTGTTAACACTTCTTAATCAGAGATAGGTACAAGGATTTCAGTGAAAAAGCCACCTGTAAGATCAAAAGTCTGTAAGCAGAGCAGCATAAAACTTTTGAACAGTTGATGAAAGTCAATGAATCAGAAAGGACAGCCTTGTCTACGTGATCATTTCCAGGTCATGCTTCTCTGCTGATGCCAGCAGGATGTGGTGTAAATACAAAGCAAAAAACCATGAAACGAGTCTGATATTTTCAGTCTCTGCAGTGGCATCAGCTGGAATTGCACAGGTGCTCTGAAATCACTTGGTTCTGTGCCGGTGCTCCCTGTAACAAGATGTGCTTCCCTGTATTTTTTGAAGATGGGCACTCAAATAAAAAATTTAAACCAGGAAAGACTACAGTGATTGTGGCAGAGTCTGAGCACGTGTGTGAAACCCAAAAGAAAAAGCAGCAGTAAGATCCCTTCCGTCACTGCTCATCCTTAGTCTTGCCCTGCAGATGTCCCACCCAAAGGCTTGGAGTTGGCCTTGGATATACAGGTAAGATGGGGGAAAAAAAATAATTCTTACCCACCCTCACCCTTACAAGTAGCAACTTCTCCAGATGGACAGCTTCACATCTGTGTAAACAAATGCAGCTCAGCAGTTAGGGGACTGTGTATCTTGTGAACTAAGGCTTCAGTGAAACCTGAGATAGGTGAATTTGCCTTGCCAATATAACATGACTTTTCTAAAATTGAATGTTAGGCCAGCTGAGCCAGAATGTAAATTTATGAAGTGATTTGGAGAAACAAAAAAGTACTTCTGAAAACCAGAAAGAGAATAAGAAGAGGGGATATTATAATGTACTAGTAACAGTGGAATTTTAATCATCCATACTAGTGCAGGTTTCTTTAAATTTTGTTTTCCAGGAGACTCTTCAAAAAAATTAAAATTTAAAGTCAGCAACATAGATTGTCAACAAAGAGAGTAACAATAATAATAAATCACCACAATTCCAACGGGCAAGAGAAAAGCTAGGTCTTTTAGGGTTTATTCTCTGGCTTAATGTTTCATATCCATTAAAATTCATGGAAATTTTAATGTCATCATAACTTTATTCAATTTTTTCAAATCAACTATCAGCAGAGTCCATTAGGCTCATGGAAAACTCTAACAGGAGTAAAAAAATACATGCGGATTTTGTCAATATTAGTTGCCATCTCCTCCACTTCTGATTCAAAACTAGCATGTGTGCAAAATTCTTTTCATAATGATTTCCCCCTTCCACCCAAAGGAGAAAAAAATAGTGGTTTGGTATTGTTTTCCCAATGCAGAATATTAGTAAACACTGAATGGGTTCACCCCTGAGTCCTGGAGTGGGGCATCAAGATCCAGTGAAGGGAACTGATTTAAAATGACAGTTTGTAAAATACTCATTTGCAGCCAGTTTACAGATCCTAAACCAGACTGTTGGCCTCTCAAGCCAATGTATATATTTTGACAATGAAGAATTCATCTCTGAAAAAGTGAGTCCACAATCATTAAAAATTCAAGAAAGTCTTACAGCTCTGCTCATTCAAAACTGGTCAGATAAATAAAAATTAAGATAAGGGCCCAAGCTTCCAAGCACCACTCCAGCCAGCCCAGCCATAGGGCAAGTCCTGGAAGGGCAGATTGCCAGCTCAAAACTCAGAGGGAAAACAGCTGAGTTTGACATCATTTACCTGGGAACTTATGCTAGCCTCTTGGCCCCTTGCCTGTTTCCTCTCCTGACTGCACCCCAGTCCCCAGCAAAAATTCATCAAAGCCCTATCACCACCTTATACCAGGCGGAAACTGTGGCAGCAGAGAGGGGAAATGCAGGAAAGTGGGGGAAAGCTGCAGTGTCACTGCACAGTGCTTGGCATCCCATTGCAAAGAGTGAGACAGCAAAGTCAGCTGAGGTCAAGCCAAACTCTCACCAGCAGGGCAGACAGCAGCAAAGGAAAAGGCAAGGAAGAAATAGCAGGGATTTTCCCTCAGCAACAGTGATATTTGGAAACATGGAGATATAAATTCTTTTTGGACTGTACAGACTCTTAACAGGAGCTGGGGAGTATTTGTGGGGAGGAGTTCAGAAGAGGCTGTAAGCACTTTGGGAGGATCCCAAACTGAGTGCAGAGTAAATCTCTGGTCATCTCTGAGAGGGAAGCTTCAATGATTAATATTATCTGAAAAGGGAGGTTACATGCTCATAGCCTCCCTGGGACCTTTGCTTACTACAATGACCATCATTGCAGCTGTATTCAAATCACCTGCTGTCTTCATATCTTTCTTTGTTGTTTGGAAGGTATAATACAGAACTCCCCTTTTTAGCGTTTGTCATACTTTTGCCTAGGAAACTCAGTGCTCTCTGCAAGAAGGCTTAAATCCTCTTTTGGGAGCCTGTCAGGCTAAAAGAAACTCAACTAACAGCAAAACATATCAACTGCCAATGTTTTTTGCTGTCCTTGAAATTCTTTAAAATACAAAGTAAAAGCCTTTTTTTTTAGTCATTGTTAGAAATCAGATTTTCCCGTTTGTTTTATATTTTCGGTTTACTTGCTGGGAGGGAGAATACCTTTGGGCAAATGCTTTGTTTCCTTAAACTTGACTCATCTGTACTACCCATACAGATGAAGAGTTTTCAAAAATAAGGTAAGTCCAGCAGTAAGTGCAGACTACAGTTTCTTTGCCATACAGATGGTGTGTTTCCTTGTTACAGCAGTCTTTTTGGTTTCAGAGCTCTTTGTCCTTGTTTTATGTAGTATTTCCCCATTTCGCCTTGCCTTTTCAACCTTGAAACTAGGGATAGACAACAGCTAAACTGAAAGACTGCTCTAACCACCCCTGCTAATGTACATTGCTTGAACTAATCTCCTGTATAGAAAAATGTCTCACAGCTGGAGATCAGCTTCTCTCCAATAACAGCTCATGCAAAGAGAGTTTGTGAAGGGCCAGAGCACCAGTCCCTCCTCACCACAAAGTTCTAGCGAGATTGCACCACTGAGAGTTAAAAAAAACAGAGTAGGGTCAAAACAGCACCCACCTCATGCTGCCTTTCTGCTCAAGTGAGAAGACGGCCCCATACATGGAGGTCAGAGAGAGTGAAGGAGGGCTCACTTCTGTGTGGCTGGGTCACACAGGCATGCCCAAGTCCAGCTGTCACCCTTTGCACTACCATTTGCTCCATCAGAGGTGATGGGGAAAGCAAAACTGGCAGAGCAGCTAGTGAGACTGACAAAAAGGCCACACTGGACAAAGGAGGTCTCCCACCTCAGCCCCCACCTGCCACCCATGCTCCCTTTCCCATGCTCCACTATCCTTCTGCTGCCCATTATCACCCCAGTCCCATCAAAGCATCCTGGGTTTCACATATTGCTGATCCATGAGCATCTTACCAATATCCACAGACTGCCAAGCCCCAGAAAGGTCTCATCAAAGTGACTGACAGTGCTGACATATGCTGGATCTGCTCCTTTCTGCCCAGAGCCACATTTCCACCATTCTGGGATGCTTCAGGCTGAGCAGTGTCTGAAACTAAAGAGCAACATGCCATCCAAGCACCATGTAAGAAGACACCTAATTCAAATATGAAGTGAATGGAGGAGTCTGCAGGGTTTGGGGAAGGCAGTTTGAGCCCCTTCAGCTACAGTGGGAGAAGGTAAAGATCAGGAGGGCAAAATGGGGTAAACACAGTTCTGAAGGTTGGTAAAACCACAAAGAAAACAACATAGGGAAAACTAGGACTGGATGAGCAGTGAGAGCATGAAAGATAGTAGCAGGGACTGCTGTTCAGCAAGCCAGTAGGAAGAGTGATGTATAAATAAAATACAGTCCAAGAAGTACAGAAGTCTAGGAAGAACTGGGAAGGCAGAGACAGGTGAGCATGTGGCATCAAGAGAGTGAGAAGTTCAAATCAGTACACAAAAAACCAAAAAGCAAAAGCTTCTGTGCTCAAGAGCTGAGAAACATATAGGCTTTCCTTATTTTTCTTTCTGGTCCAGAAGTGTTTATGAAAATTTCTAAAAAAGCATATCAGCTCCTCTGAAAGCCTCAGTCACCCTACACAGGGGCAGCAGGCAAGCTCTCTCTGGCACCTTCTTCACTGCATACCTGGCATCAGTTCTTCAGGGAAACTCGCATCTTTGTCCTGGCTGTTAGCATGTCTGCAGGTAGCAACAGTATGATAAATCCAAGGATACATCCTTTTAGGAATCCAGACTCCCTATCTTGATTCCATCTGTCATGGCACATTGCATCACGTAACTCCTGAAGAGAGAATATGCATTAGGATACACAACCAACAAGGACTTTGCTCCACTGACCAAGTTTGCATCTTTTTAAGAGATTGCAAATGAAATATTTGGAGCTAGTGCAAAAATCTTAAATTCAAGCACACAGAATGAAACATGTTCAATTTATCTTTCTGGAAGTAAAAACAAAAGCATCACACAGTGACACAAGCACACTTCCTGGAGCAGCTTCCAGCTAGAAGCAAATCCATCAGCAGTAAACTTAATTTCCTTGGAATGCCATTTTCCCTTGATAAATGAATAAACTTGCTGCATTTCTCACCTCAGACTTTCCACTGTTAACCTGTAAAGCACAGTAATGCTACCTGATCATCTTTTTGAGATGTTATGAAATTAACGCCATATGATGCACTCGGTTGCTATAGTAATTAGCATCATGGGAAAAGACCAACAAAGGAAAAAAGAACATTGTCTCCAGAACTGGGTTTAAATCATGTATGAACTTTATGTTAACCTTAAGACCTGTATAAAATTAGGAGGAGGAAAAAAACATACTGAGGCAAAAAATCCTGCCAGAATAACTATGCTGTGTGGTGACATAATTAAAGGCTCCACAGCTCACGCATACACCTTCTTTCTCACATTTCCTGGGGGACTTTTAGGTGACTTTACAACCAGAAGAATGTTTTTATTAGTCAAAGAGGTTTGTGTCAAACTCTATTTGATTTCTCTTGTATGGGTAAATTAGTCTTACGCCTGGATACTGGAAGAAATTATAAACTTTTGTGAGTTCTTTTTCCATCTAAATAGATAACTCACAAATCTAATCTAAATGCACCATGTGTGTATTTAAAAGTAAACCCTTCAGCTTCTGTTCTAATCTTTGTCCATAATGTTTTTTCTTTCCTTCTGGAAAGCTTTTTTTTTTTATCAGCTTTGTTCCATTCTGCCTGCAATTTAAAAAAAAAAGACATTCTTCTTGATCACAAGACTTGTCGGGGCCTGCTATGTTTTGAAACAGCACTATGCTTGGGTGCTTAAGAGCATTTGGCTTTGTGCATTGCATCTAACCAACAACGCATCCAGGTGAGCTCCTATTGGACAGGGACTTAATCCCTGTCATGTTTAATCATTACATTAAAAGATTTAACAACTAACCATAGAGGCCACTCGATTTGGGCAGCAGAGACTTCAGTGATGGAGCTGGAAAAAGCCGGTTGGTTTATCTAGGCAAAACCAGTTTAAAATCTTTGAGAACAAAACCCAGGAGAGCTAAGAAATTCCTCCCCTGTGCCTCCTCCCACCATGGCTCAGACATCCAGCTGATGCCCTCAGGCTTCCTGTAGGTTTCACACTTGAGGTGTTACTTGCACTATTTACTTCAATAGCCACAATAAATGGTTAGCTCTGGCCTGCTTCTGTTCTTCTTACATCAACAAGAAAATTATTAGGTTGGTACTGAATGCACTGAAAAATTCCATCCCTCTCTGCACCAAGGAAGACTCATCTGTTCCCCAGTGAGTAAGATATGAGGGGGCTGTTTTACATTACCTTAACGATTTGACCCCCATCTATAAAGTCACCTGCTGAATCCCAAATTTTCAGGATGTTATTGCTAGCAGTAGTAGCAGAGTTTGTTCTACCTATTCAGCTGTCTAAGGAATTACAAGTTCCTCTTAGAGATGGGGACTTTGCTACAATTCCCCAGGTGCTGTTACTCTGTGCTTAACTGAGATCTCAGGCAGCTGCAATGCAGGTTTGTATCCTGGGGCCAACTCCTCTTTTGCATAAACTTCATTGGTTTCCAAATTCAGTACTCTGGTCCATATTAATTTTCAGCATTCATCGTCCAGAATACTGATGCTACACATGCATAGTGAGTTATATGCAATGCCTTCTGCTCTGTCTCCCAAAGTCTCAGCCACAAAATGTCCGGATGAGCAGACATTCCTTGAGTTTCTTGCAGTTTGTTTTCCAATAGAAAACAGGGTAGGCAGTGGGGAGGAGAAATGCATTCCATCTCTCTCTGATGTGCTCTCAGGGTGCAGGTACCATAGCTCCCATGGGTGCCCAGATAGATGCCTCATGTCTCAGAGGATACACTTTTCAGAGTCCCTTCTGCTGTCAAAGACTAAGTTTTGTCAACTTAAAGAGGATGCTTTCAGTATAATTGGTTGTTTAACCAGACCATTTTCAGAGTGTTAGTGAGAAGATCAGAGGGCTTGAAGAGTATTTTAGGCCTTTAGCTTGCACTTGATTACATGATGCGTTGGTTAACTTCACTGCTCAGTTTATATCTGTGTTAAGTTTAAGTAAACTTCACTGGAGGTAGCATACAGATGTATCAAATAAAAGAACAAAATAATAAAATTAATAACCATACTGATTTTAACTATATTCCTACAACATTAGTGGAAATCAAAATTCCATCTGTGATGGGCACATGGATGAATTCCATTGAGTAGCAGAAAATACAACATTATAAGACCCTCATAAGAATTCTACTGAAGATACAAGACCTTGTCAATTGTATTTATGAATTCTTATATGAAAAAAATCGAATCTTAGAACTCAATCACAAAGATAATTTGAGTCTACAGAAAGGTTTCCCCACATTACAATCCTTCTTCTTGCAAGGACTGGTACAGAGTCCTGAACCTGAAAAAACCTTCCTCATACAACATTCCCTGTGAACAAGAGTTGTCCAAAGATTCTCACATTACTTTCCCAAGCAAGAAAGTAATTAGTATTGTAATTGTAGTGCATATAGAACCTTTATAATTGCTTTATCTACAGATGAAATTTAACTTTTCACAGACAACACTATGGTAATCATCACACAATTGCCATAGTAATTGGCATAGCAACTCCCAATGAGGCTAAGACATGCCAAATTCTAAACTACAACAAGTGCTATACAACACTGAGATGAGGACACTACTTAATAAGGTTTGGAGAAGCCCAGAGATTTCCCTTGGCAAAGAAATCCAACCCCAGTATTCACTCTCAGCACAAAGATTTTCTTTATGAACCTTGCTAACATGTTCACTAGAAATGTTTTAATAGAGAAGGAAAAATATTACAGGGGGGCTACAAGGTACATTTAATCGAAAAGCTGAAAGCATAAAAAGGAAGGGAGCCAGAAGACCTGTGTGGGTAAAGAGCTACTGTGCAAACAGTAGAGGAAGAAGAAAGGCAATAGGTCATAGAAGGAGGGGGTGGCCACTTGGGGTGATTATAAGGCTCTGGTGAAAGAATGTAGGGGTGCAACTAGGAAAGCCAAGGCCTCCTTGGAATTAAACCTTTCAAGAGAGGTCAAGGGTAACAGAAAGGGCTTCTTCAAATACATCGCAGGGAAAACTAAACCGAGAGGTAGTGTGGGACCCCTGCTGAATGAGCTGGGCGCCCTGAAGAGAGATGATACAGAGAAAGCAGACATACTGAACACTTTCTTTGCCTCGGTCTGTACTTCTGGGAGCTGTCCTGGTATCAAAGCCCAGACTGCTGAGTCACCAGAGGAAGTCAAAACAAAAGAGAAGCCAGCCCTGCTTGACGATGACTGGGATAGGGATGTGTTGAGCAAACTGAATGTACATAAATACACGGGACCTGATGGGATGCACCCACGCATGCTAAGGGAGAGGGTAGAAGTAAAGGAAGTAAAGGAAATACAGCAGAGTCCTGCAGCACAGCACAAACCCCTCAACCCCAGGGGAGAACAAAACAGAACTGTCTGTGTTGTGCTTCCTTAGCATGACTGGAGGAGATAAGTGCAAGGCTGGTAGAAAGACAGTTTACAAGACTTGGAAAGGAAGGGATGATGTACATGAGTTGCTTCTCCTTTCCCCCTCAGGAAAAAAACTCAACACCGGCAAAAAACCCACACCTGTATAAAAACATAAGAGATGGGGGAATTTTATATGGGCTGTCTCCAGAAGACTTTGAAAAGTGAAGTGCCTGTTTCCTTATTTCCACTTGTTTCACTCCTATCTGACTTTCCGTTAAGAGTTTTACTTTAAAATCTCTCAGTACAAGGATGGTCACATTAACAAACATGTGGCAAAACAGAGTGGCCAGAAGGATCTGGACATGTTTCAAGATTTTTGAGCCCTTATAGACAGCCTTAAGAGCTCAAGAGCCCCACCTGCAGAAAAAAATTACAAGATCTGAGTCAAAATTGTTATTCCCCACCTGCAAACATCTACCAGGTAAAAAGAGAGGAACAGGTAAGAGGACAGATCACTACAGTCCATCATTACTACCCAGTCAACACAGGAAATTTTTTTCTCCTACTTGGTAAGCTGAAATTTAGAACTTCCTTAATTTATTATATTGCTGATTATTTTATCCCCTTCTTTATATTTTTAGCTGCAAAGGGAGGCATTAAGGCTTCAGCCATCAGCAAGCCAACACATTAGGCTTGGGTCCCAAAGGCGCATAACTCTTCAGTGCACTGTCTAAAGAGGATTCACTAAGATGTTATCATCTAAAAAGTTACAGAGCTTCACAATCTAATTTTCAGTTACATAATTATTTGAAATCAACACACCAAAAAGTATTAGCAGGTTTTCACATAAAATGAGAACAGGACACACGCAGCATTCTGTGCATTCATAAAAGTGTCTCCAGAGGAAACCACTTTCTATAAAACTCTGAAATAAGACATCAACATCTACTGAAATTAACATGCAGAACACTTGCTTCATGATGTTCAGCATCACAAGTAAATAGTGACAAAGGCCTGAAATTCTATTTTTAATATCCTTTTCTTTCCACTGGAAACCACTGCCTATTCCATACAACTTGCATATAAGGCAGGTAGTATTTGTTCAGCAGTTAAAAATAGCCTCTTGTTTCCAAATGTTCAGATACTACGATTAAATTTTCTGCAGAGTTTCTACTTAGGTGACTGTGCTATTAGCTATAATTGTTGATTTTTACTTTTTTTACCAAGCATTGCTTCAGTCATACAATTGAAAACTCTCACTAGAGCCTGCTCTGTAAAGGGGATTGCTGCAAAACAGTCTAACCACTTCACCTCCCTAGCTGCAGTACATGCATGCCCAAACACTAGAGCTGCAGCAGGGATTAGCAAGGAAGCAGGGAGGGAGTGGTGGCTTTTCCACTGGGAATTCCAATCAGATTTCTCCAAGTTCATAGTCTGTTTAGCTGGGCTGATCCATTTGCTCTCCAGCAGCTGGTTATATCAGTGTAAAGTATCAGAAAGCACTCATGGAAGCAAAAGCATTTCTGTGCCTTAATATTCAAGTACTTCAGAATATATAACGTACTTAAATAAGTTAGGAAAGAGCAATTACCCCTTGTTACAGAAACAGCTTAGGCACACCAATGGCCATGGGTCATCTATGGCTAATCAGCTACTTCAGTGTCCAAAAAACCAAAAAGTTGCAAGCACAGGATATAAAACCTAAAAGTGATTTAGTACTTCCTCCAAACAGCAATTTATCCCTAGCACAATCAAGGTAAAATCCACCTCACAGCTTGGTTGTCTGCTAAAGACTAATATGCTGCAAGTATACTCCTTACCATACCATTCTCTGCATGTCCACTGCAAATGTGATTTGTCCAATACTTTCTCTAAACAGAAGAATGGCTGAATTTTTTCATATGTGTGTCCTATTCAGGACAAACTCTGCAAACAGCTGATGTGATACATAAAGCCCAGCACCCACATCAGCTGGATCCATCCAGCTCATTTCTTCCATCAACTACTGTCTGCCTCTTCCGCACAACTGCATTGGTTTCTTCAGAAACACTGTGACATGTCTAAGCAATATTTATTACTTTGCAGCACTGATGGCCTATGACCTTACCAGGGACAAGATCTCAGAATTGCAACTGATAGTTCAGTGGAAAAAAATGCACTTGATGCTCTGTAGGTGCAAAAAATCCAACTCCAAAACAACTGTCGGCTACTACTTGGAAAGAAAGAGGGGTAAAAACATCATTATAATATAAATTCATGGTGTTTCTATCTTGGATGTTTTAAGCAGTCCTGGTTGTTCCTTCTACAAAGATGTAAAAAGATGATCAAATGCCCTGATAAAATCTATGGAAACAAATTATATGCAATATATTCCATGAGGGACTTTAGGAGCACAATCTAAGCATGCAGGGATAAAATTGTGAAGGCCAAAGCTAGTGTGGCATTGACACTGGTAAGAAATGTGAAGAACAATGAAGACCACCTGTAGGTACATCAACAGAAGGATGACTAAGGAAATTGGTGTTGCTGCTTAATGGCATGAAGCACATAGTGGCACAGGAGATAGAAAGAACTGTATCAGTGCCATTGCTACTGGCAAGGAATGGTCTTGGGGGTCCCAGATCCCTATGGGTTGTAGCAAGGATTGGGAGTGAAAAGTTCTGCTCACAGAAGACAAGGATTAAGTTACAGACAACTTAAATAAACTGGACATATGTAAGCTTGTGGAATTGGACAGAAGGCAAGCAAGTACACTGGGAGCTGGCCAATGTCATTGTTAGGCAACCTTCTATGATCTCTGAATGATCAAGGTGTCTGTAGGAGGTTCTCAAGGGCCAGAGACAAGACCGATCTTAGGAACTTATGGCTGGTGAGGTTCACCTGAAAATCTGCGAGGTTGTTTCCAGACTTGAGTAAGAGCAAGAAGGTGAATACAAACAGCCAGTATGGATTTACCAAAACCAAGTTATATCTGACCAGACTGAATACCTTTGTGATGAGAAGACTGAAGGCAAAGGCAGAGTCAATGGTGCTTATTTGTACTTTAGCTTGAGACATGCAACCATATAGCATTCTTATAGTCAAGTAGGAGGTAAGAACTGGGCATATGGGCTTTGTACCAGAGCAAGGGAAAAGCAATGAGTGCATCTTCCATATCCAGTTTTCTCAATAGTACAATTTCTGAAGTGACAGTTCATGACACAATAAGCATTGTCTTGATTATGAAATTGTAATACATTGAATTTGGCCGGTGGTGTTACTGTGTGGGAGAGATCCTCCAGATGCAGAAAGAGTTAATTCCTGTGTTCAGTGATTACTTTTAGTTGAATACTAGTGTCCTTCTGCACACAGCAATGTATTTATACCTCTGACCAGAATCTCCTTTGTGAGTACCAGGACTCTGTGCAATGACTTGTAACAGTGCAGTTTAAGCCCATTGGTCTTACCAGCTATTAGCCCATAACATATATCTTCCAAAACTGTGATAGAACTGTAATGTATTCATGTCTTCTTAAAGACTTTAAACACACATTTCCTTGCACAGAACAAATACTTGGCTTTGGTATCATGCTTGCAAGAAATTCTTATTATGGGTTTAACAGTTTATTCTAACATTTAAGAAGTTGTCATGCTTCTAGATTACACTTTATTTTTTTAAAAAGTACATATTTTCCCAGTGTAGAACAATCCCTATTTAATTTGCTTTTTAGGGGATACTCTAAAAATATTTGGTCCCTTGCAAAGGGACAGGCTTCAGGTGTAAATAATGGTGAAAAGAAATTAGTAGGGAGGCAACACAAGAATTACTTGAATGTGTATAATGTATGCTGGTGTAGTGGATGGACAGCAGCCTTATGTAGGAGGACTTGGTGTGTTGGATTAAAGACCGAATGTGAACTGATTCCCTCCCAGAAAGCAAACTGTATCCTGGGCTATAGCAAATGAATGCTGTAAAGCATTTACAGAGGAACATGCACAGGCTGGATTGATGGTCTGAGGCCAATGACATAAGGTCAAATGCCAGATCCTCTACTTGGGACACAACTACCCCATGCAATGCTACAAGCTTGGGGAAGAGTGCCTAGAAAGATGCTTGCCACAAAGGGACCTAAGGAGTATTGATTGACCACTGGCTAAATATGAGCTAGCAGTGTGCTGAGGTGGCCACAGAAATAGTGTAGCCAGAAGGAAAAGAGAAGTTATTGTCCATGAGCACTCTGTTCAGTTTTGAGTACTTCAATACAAGAAAGACATTGCTGGAATGGGCCCAAAGAAGGGCAACAAGGTTGGTTGAAGGGTCTGGAGAACTAGCCTTAGGAGGAGCAACTGAGGGAGCTGGACTGTTTAATTTGAAAAGGAGGCTGAAGGGAGACCTTACTGTGTCTCCAATTGTCCGAGAGGAGGCTGTAGAGAGGTGGGTGTTGGTTTCTTCTCACAGGTAAGAAGTCATGGGACAAGAGGAAATGGCCTCAAGTTGCACCAGGGGAAGTTCAGGTTAGACATTGGAAAGAACTTCTTTATTGAAAGGGTCACCAGCCATTGGAACAGGCTGCCCATTGGGGTGGTTGAATCGCTATACCTGGATGTGTTAAAAAGTCCTGTAGATATGTTATAGTTTGAAAACTGTCCAAATTTTCAGGTGTTTGACTTTGTGCTTTTATGCCAAAAGTGCATTTTATTTTGAAACTAGAGATAGTCTCCCATCAGATCCCTGGGGCAGTGGCCTGATCCCAGAGGTAATTGGTGGACAGACATTATAAAAGGGGGTGAACTTCCAGATTTCTCCCCTTCTTGTTCTGTCTCTTGACAGAGAGCTTTGCTGGGCTGAGCACAGCTACCCGCCTCAAGGGGGGCAAAGGCCCAGCCTGGCTGCTCTACCAGGGCAGTTAAACTGCAGACCCCCTTGGAAGGAGCCTGTCATGGCTGCAGGGTGGTTACTGCAGTTCTGCTGCAG
>VZRI01000965.1:0-66765 GCA_013397515.1 Upupa epops | reverse complement strand
TAAATTGTTGATTCTTGAACTTATTTGGGGATTTTTTCTGTTCTTGTTGGTGATGGGTTAAATAAACTGTTGTCTTTTTAGCAAAACTGTTTCACTGCCTGTTGAACTCTCAGTGAGAGCTGGTTGTTGTGCTCGAATTACAGACATCAACCCAAACTGATTTAGATCCTCTCCCTAAAACATTACAAAAGTTGAATTTCCACCAAGATAGAAGGTCCCAAGATAATAGGTCTGGCTCTTGGGAGATTTTGCAGGCAATTAAACCTGTGGTTTGTGGGCAACCCCTCCCACCCCCACCCTCACCCTACCCCCCATTGGTTTAAAAGGCGGAAGGGTGGTATTTAGTTGTTAATATGGCATTTTGCCTGAAGGATGAATGAAGCTTCAAGTGCTTGCTTACAGGTTGTACAAAACAATCCTGAGGTCTAATGGCTTGACATTAAGCAGTAATTCCAAGATGAATGCTGGAAACTGGAGAAATTCCTCTTAAGTATCTATGTGGTTTAAAATCTATGTAAACTTCATATTTCCATTTAGTAAATCAGCAGTCAACTTGATCACTTTAATACGGAAGCTGAGGTGGCAGGAGGAGGAAGTGAAGAGATTTATTATAAAACCATCAACTTTAATATGTATCAGACCACAGCAATTTTCCAGCGTCCCCAAAGGCCACTTTTACTTTTTTTAGCAGTCATGTAATGGGCTGGAGGTTTTTTTGGGGGGTGGAGCATTTTTAACATGTCTAGCTTAAATGGTATATAGTGAATTATAGTAACAGCCAGCTGGTTCTCATGTAATAGAAAGTGACTGAGTGTTTGTCATTCTGCTTTCTCTCTCCCCCTGTCAGAGCTTCAAAGTGTATGTTTAACGTGGTATATTAACAGCACTATTATGACTATAAATATTAAACCCCAAATCCTAATTAGGAGCTCTGCTGAGAAGAAATTCGATTTCTGGGCATGTGATTTTCCAGTGATGCTGCCATCAGAGCTATGGAGACTGCTCCTGGCAGAAATGCATGACATGACATGTGGGGCGTGGTCTCCTGCTTCTGACATGCATTTCCCAAAACCTTTGCTAGTCACAGCAGGAGCTGTCAGCATTTTCTGTACTCTTTGCACAGTATCCCTGCATGAGACATTGCCAGAAACCTCCATCTAAGTAAAAATCTGATCCACAATTTTCAGGAAAGCATTCTGGAAGGTGGAAAAAGCAATAATGACTAGCAGTGCTTTTACTGCATTACATTTCAGAATTTCTTTGCCAACAAAATGCCATTGACTTCTTGAGTATGTGAGATTTGAGTACATAGTTTCCACAGCCTTTCCTGGAATTTACATGATGAAAACCTATGTGTTGCTTAAAATACAGGGGTACCTAATTATTTTGTTATAGGCTTATTTCTGCATGACTGACATAAATGGGAACTTTTCCACTAGCTAAAATCGAGTTTTAAATTAAAAGTCTTAATTTCATAAGTACCAAATTAATGTGATTTTTCATATGCTCTATTTTCTGCTGTGATCAACATAGCCCTTCAAGATGCTAAATTTTCCAAAACAGAAGCAACCCACACTTATACAATCCATAAACCTGTCCATACTGGCATTGGGTATAGCTACAGAAAGTGAGCAGGCAGTTATATAGTATTTGAAAGTTCCTTGTGGAAGTGCAAGAAACAGGGACACAGCTTAATTTCTGAATTCACTCTGTAAATGTAACTTAGATCAGGGACCGAGGACCAGAAAGGGCTACAGCAAACAGGATTGAGATCTCCCACAAGGCTTCCACTGAGAGCCAAGAGCCTTCCATACTTAATGATAATAACTTTCTTATTCTTACTTCCCCAGAGTGTTGTGAAGCTTAATTAGTTAATGTTTGCAAAGTGCTTTGCAGATGCTAAGAGCAATATATATAGTATTATTAACTGGCAGAAGAATTCCACGTGAGAAGTCCCTACAGTCTATTGGGAGTAAATTATTCAGTGAGCTCCCTAAAATTATGGGGCAAGGAACCAAGAGCTCAAAATGTTACCATGTCCACTTTCACAGATTCCTTGTATTTCACACACCAAGGCCATGGTTCAAAAATTGATTCAGTTTCCTTAGCACTACACCCCAAGACAAACCAGGAGGATAACATCTGTGAGAGCCTCACTGGACTTGAAGGGTCTCTCCACTAGGCTAAAGACAGGATTTTTGTTTGTAACATGGCTGCAGCTTGAATTGTACCCTAAACATTTCATGGTCTTCTCCTGAGACAGATAGGAAACCTGCTTCCAAGCCATTTTTCTGGGGAAGCTGGAGCCTGATTTTCCCAGAGTTTTACTGGGTCTTGTTTGCTGGAAAACAGCAATTGCCAAAATGTAGCAATAAACTGCTGCGTGACTTACAGGATTATTGCTCTGCTTTTTTACCAATACATAAGCTAAATACTATGCACATGGCTGACAAGCTGGAATTCCTCAGCTGATAAACAAGGCCTCTCAAAACAACAAAATGTTCGCAGAATCTTAAGACGCTATAGAATTTGGATATTATCTGATGTGTTGGTTTAGTTTTCCATTTAATTTCCAGCACAATAAAAACTTCTTATACAATTCTTTGCTTTTTATTTTTTTCATTCCTACATTTTTCTCCTTTTCTTTACATGTGGAGTGGTTATTTGGCATTGTACACTATTATCTCATATTGTTACACTGGAGGTAAAGTAGATTTTTCTGAAAAATGTAAGTGATATGAAAATCCATGATCATTCTAGTTGACATACTTTTCCCATATTGGAGTAATCACGAAAAAGATGCATGTAGCTCAATACTTTTGTCCCAAAGCAGCTCACTCCTGGGGTTATACTGTCAGATATATACAACATCTTCTGTTGGCTGCTTGTGCTGCAGACCATCTAGCAGCCTCAGGTGGTCTTTGGAATCTCTTCCATCTGCCTTCTCAGTGGCTGAGTGGTCATTTGCTTCTCACTCATTGCCAGTGTCCACTCATTGCTTCAGCCGATACAAAGGTGCTTCTCAAGTTCCTGGGGAAAAGGACACACTCAAAAATGGACAAGATTTTTTCATTTTGTCTTAACTAAGGGAGCGACAAATACACATATACTACCAATCTCTACCTGACTTCTCTCTAGACAGAGAAACTACTAACATATAGGCAGCCTGCTGTGATAAGCCCTCCAACACTGCTGGTAGAGAAGGATGGGCAAAGTACCTCAGCCTAACACTTCACTATTGATGAAGCACACTACTGAGTAATTGACACCTAACTCTACTAGGTGCCTACAAACTAGAAATAAAATAAGGGCAAGTTTTAGGAGTCTTTTCTATGCTGAATAATTCAGCATTACAAATATATACATAGAGAGAATATACTGGATTTGTACCATACTCATATTAAAAATCTGCTTGGATTGTTTGAATAATTGAATGATGACTGAAGAAACTATACTGGAAAGAAAATTTTAATGAATTTCAGCCAGGTGTGTTTTGCTAAATAGTTATGCAGCACTTCAAGCTTTTATGTGTCACAGTTGACAAATAAAAGCAAGCTACACATTGCATCAGCACAACACTCATTACCTTGACAACAAAAGCTATGAGGGAGAAGCTCTTCTTTCCACAGATTCAGTATTAGCAATGTGTAATACAGATGCAGCATGTGAGAGGTATCTTTCTAGGCAGCTTTTCTTTTTCAAATAGCTGTGCACATCTCCTTTGAAACCTATTTGTTTTAATAGGTTGTCACAAGGTAAAGAGCTGCCACATTTCTCATCAAAAACAAAGTTAGATCTTTGTAGTTTTCTCCAGTCCATCTCACTATAGATCAACTGATGAAGGCTCATCGTATAACCAAAATAAATACAACTACCATATACACATTTTCCACAATACTCTAAGAACATCTGGTATTAACAAGCCTTGTGGTAACAAACCCTTTAATGATGCATTTATTCAAGGTTCATCCATCCCAAAGAGTGAGGAATACTTAATTTGTTTTCTGTGCTGTACTTTGTATGACTAAATAATTCATCACATTGATATTCTATCAATGCATCTTTCTTTAATGGTTAAACATGTGTTAATAATTCAAATATCTATGGGTGACCTCTTTGCACTCCTGTGATTTTTCAAAAACCCCAGTGCTCTTTGAAGGCACTCAATCATTATCATGTATGGTGCAAGTTAAAAGCCTTTTGTTCTTCCTTTTTTTTCCCCCTCTTCCACTGGTGTGTACCTTTCCAGTAGGTGCCCTGTGGGCCACCAGTACTCTGGGGTTAGTATTAAGTGGAAAAGCAAAGTTCAAGGTTTTTGAATTGCTGATTCAGTTGCAATACTTAAACATAGAACAACTATACTAAGCGGGCAGAGTTATGTTTATCTGGTTTTCCAGTTGTGATTAAATTCATCAACAGTCTGAACACCTCAAAGCGGGATGTATGCCAAATGCACAGGTTAGGCAATTATGATTTATTAGAGTCCAGCAGTCTAATGATACTGTCTAAGACCCAAAAGAAGCTGACTGCTCTGAAATACTGCAGGCTAAAAATGCAGTTACACATAATAAGACTTCTGCAAGCAGTGCCTATAGCAGCAGCAACGTTTTCAGGCAAATTTGTATGTGCAAATACAGAATCTTATGTGCAAGGAATTAATGGGCAAACCTCTCTCTCGATGCATTGGGAAACAAATTTTTTACTATCAAATTTTCCACATTTGCAGGTGAGTAACAGGGTTACCTTTCAATGGAAGCATATAGCAGAGTCCACTGCAATGGATAATCTTGCTTTCATGCCTACTGTTTAACATGAAAACACACTTCCTTGTTAAAGCTAAAATGACTTATAGTAAGAAATGTTTGTAATACAGTGAAACCTAACATGCACTGATTTCTCCCAAAGGCTTGTTGACTTGATGCTGCTGATTCACACATTTTGGAAGGAGAAGCAAGTTTCTTAAGAAAACGTGGTTTAAGACTAATTCTGGGAATTCTGGGAGTATGCTTTTGGCCAGCAAGACTCATGAGTAGCATTTTCATCTTTTTCTTCCTTGTCAAATCCTGTGTAAAACAAAAGCAGAAACTGGTGTATCGTGGACACAGCCTGTGCAATGGCACCTGGAACTAATATAGTTCTGTTGTATGTAGAGAATTATAGTAAAGAAACAAATGTATACAGGAGTCAGTGGAAAATACTTTTTTAGATAACGCTTCTCATTATCTCAAAATTGGTCCCATCGGACAGGATCTTTCTCTCTGGGGTCACTTCTTACTAAAAGTAAGATGCATGAAATAATACACAAGGTGACATAAGAACCTTGTTGATAATTCCACAGTAACATTTGTTAACACCTTAAGTCTTTACCTCTGTCTGAATCAAAAACAATACTGCTGTTGGTACCATATTCTGTACTGTGTAGCATTTATATACTTGTATACACCTCCATACCTACTATTTCTGCAAAACACCAAGAAACTTAGGTAGTTCTGAGCCTGACTCAGGAAAATGTGCATGTTCAGAAAAAGTTTAAAGTCAGCATATTACCCTTGTGCATCAGAGACCTTGTCTTACACACAAGTGCTTTCCCCCAGAATGTCTGGGTCTTAAGACATTCTTGAACACCAAGGGCCCTCTTACTGGGTCAAAGCACAAAGAACAATTATTCCCTAAATGAATTCCCTCTGAAGGGGCTCTGGTGACTACCAGCATGTTTTTCTTGTGAGGACTTAATCTGTGCAAATTTGAAATAGTAGCTCAGTGTTAGGCTGATAAGATTTGCTTGACAGAGAGCCAGACTCACCACAACAAACATACATACACAAATCCCATGAGATTTCCATCTTTTTCCTTAAAGTGAGACATACTGCTATTTCAAGATGATGACCAGGCATTAATCTGTCAGTCAGCCTGCCACTTGTTTGCAGCAGAAATTATTCCAGGAATTACAGGACTCTGATAGCCACAGTCTGTGTTAGAGAGAAGTGTATACCTTTTCTCACACTGTAGTATGGACAATGGTTTGGATACCATACACCATCCCATGTGATAAGATGACTTGTAGAAACCCTCCTAGTTTTCAGTACCCAGGGGAGATCATGTATTTCTGAATCTGCACATGCTGGAGGAATCTATTCCAAAAGAACATATAATTAGAAATTTGCAGTTTAAAGTTTATTATCTGTTCCTGTTTTCAGTATTTACATCTATTTTAATGGCAAAGAAAGAAGCAATTTTTTAAAAGTTCTAACATTGTGGGAAATGTTATACAAGGAAACACAGCCATATACAAGAGTCTAAGAAGTCAATGTGAAAACAAAAACAGGCCAATTCCATCCTGGACTCTGATACAATGGCACAAGTTATCACAAAGCATAGTTGACATTAAGGAAGATTCATGTCTAGGAAGCTAGCAGCAGCCTTTCTTTAAGGGTAAGGGAGAGTGCTGACAACTCTTTATTGCCTTTCATACAATACTGACATAGAATGGCATCTCTTCAACTGGATTTTTAAATTCTTTTGGGCTTGTAAAGCCACCAGAAGATTTGGCTATAGATGTGGAGTTTTACTCTCATTAATGGAATAAACAGTATCCCTTTGTGTTACATGTTAAAGCCAACACGCCATTTAAATAGCCTTCAAACAGACATCAAAACCAAGTAATTTACCATAATATTAATATTAATAAAAATATAGTAATTATAATACAAATAATAATACCCAGATGGCTATCCCTGACAGCTGCCAGCTTGAGACTAACCCAAACTCACAAAGTCACCAGGATCTGTATTCCTCAAGTAGCAGAGATCTCAGCCCTATTTAAATAACAACTACATTGTAAAACCATTTTCTCATTTCTATTTACTTTTTTTGGTAATATTCTACATACTTAAAAAACATGGTATTATTGCCCTGATCACTGTGTGGACACTGCTGTCACCCTGCCTCATTGATGAGCCATTGGAGGCACTAAACCATGAATTAGCCAGCTGGAAACTGCACAAGGTAATGAGAAGAGCCAAAATTTTAGCTAAGCATTTCCAGGCTCCACACCCTTATTTCTTTGAACATCCCAAGTTCTTTGTGCAGTAAAATCCTTGAGGAAAGGAGCTGGCTGGCTGAACTAAAAACCAGGATGAATCCACTGAGTTAAAATACAATAAATCTTCACTGTAGGTCTTCACTAGATCTTTTGTTTGTTTTCTGCATGATTCTTGTCCAGAATGAAGAGTACAATCACATGATGATCACAAAAAACATTTTCTATCCCAGCCAGAAACCAGAGTTGCTAGCAGCATCCTTCCTTTACTGGTTCTTCTGGCTTTCTTCTTACGATTAATACCAAAAATTTTGTGTCTCTTTCCCTACCCTTCCTGTTGCACCTGAAGTGACAGGCCAGGCAGAGAATTTCTTGTCCTTGTCCCCAGACCTGGCTGTGCCTGCACTATCTGGCCAGTAAGAGTGGCTCAGCTGTGTCATGTGCCTCTAACTCTCCAATCTATAGGATGCATGGCACATATCTTCTCATGGCTTGGCAGACTTGTGTAGATGAATGGGATTTTTAATCAGTAAGATCAAGATTGGTTCTGAGAACCTCTGTTCCTTGAAGAGCCAAAGGGACTCTCTCTAACTCATTATCAAACAGCTCTCAGTGTTGGACACTGCTATAGAAGACATCAATTAGCCCGTGTTTTATCCTATGACAACATGATATGACAACATGTCAGACAAGATTCCAGGGAGAAGCTCTGATCAAATTGACAACATGCACACCTCACATCCCTACTATGTGTGGAGACAGGGCCTATCCCTGCCAAAGTTACTCAGACCTTCTTGTAGAAATTAATTTGACAACTTAGGTCCAGCCCATGGTCTCTCAGTACTTGTATTTAACAAAATCAGTGCTGGAGTTTGCACAGATCTGTAATTTCTGTGAGACATGTACACTCCACTTGCAAAAAATCAGCTTTCCCTCCTGATTTCTAGAACTTCATCAGATTTCAGATGCTTTTCCATTTTCATTTTTCTCTTCACAGAGCTGGTGCAGGAACTGTGATGCAAAAAAAACCAAGTAATGGAGATAAAGTCCTTTCCTGTTAAGTATTAAAGAGTTAAAGATAATGGGAAGATTTTTTTAAAATTAATTCTAAAATGGCTAACAATTTCCACTGGCAATTTTCCAGGGAGAATGGAGTAGCACAGACATTTTGTATTATGGGGGATTTCTGATATTTCCATACATTATTGATGTTTTGATTTTATGTTTTTGATAGAAATATTTAAGAAAAAAATTGGGTTTGACCAACACATGGAAGTGAAACCTTGTATTTCAAATCAGTATTTTGGTATGATAAAAAATTAAAATGTCATTACTTCAAAGACAGTATTTTCAGTGCAATTTCCACATCAGCTTTTCCAAAACAAAAATATTCTATAACTTACTGCTCCATAGAAGAGTAAAGAAAACTGTAAAAAGAAATGCATTTAAATGTGTTAATATAACTGTTAAAATAGTACCGTTTATTCTGGGCAGGAAAATCCTTCTTCCAAATAACTACAGTGTATTTGCGTAACAATGTCCCTGTCCTGCCCATGTTCCAGGAAATCATGTCTTCCCACTGCAAAGTAAAAATAATTTCTTCCCTGAAGACTCACTTTCTTGGTCAACTTTCAAATAATCAATGTGGCTTATCAGAGAAATATCTGCTTATTTTACAGCTGTGCAAAATAGTTTGGGCTGTGGTGTCACTTAAAAAATCTGCATTGTGCTTTGTGCTTTTACCTCTTTGCTCTCTGAAAATTGTTCTGATGAAGCACAGTGTAAAATTAGTTAATCAATGATTCTAAATAAGTATGTTTGTAACTTGTGCATGCTCTTGTTTTTAACAACACAAAGATAGAGGACTTGGTAACATTTAAGAATTTGCAGCCATTATACCCTCTTAGCAGAGCTGGCCTTTATCCATAGTGCAACATCTACCATTCTGCCTTTTCCTCTTGCACAAGAAAAAAGAATCCATTCTGATCATCCCTAAGAAACTTTAGGTAGTTTATAACAAGTCCATGCGCTCCAGAATTATACAGGTCCACAAAATGGACTAGACCTTCACCAGCATCATGTATTAAAAGTTTCAGTAGGACAATGGGAATTTATTGCTATCAATGTCTGATATGCTGTCCATGTCTGATAGATGTCTACAGATAGGAGGGTTCCTTGAGGACATCTCAGTTACCTGACCAGCAGAGTTATCTTGGCGTTAAGGGTCACAAACTTGCCTTTTGCAAAATGCACACAAAGGTGGGGGGGGACAGCAACACTACAACAATCTTAATATTAAGTCTAGCCCAAATCTGGTCCCATGTGGTTTGGAAATGTTTCTTTAAGCTCATCAGTATATCGCTGTTAACAAACATTAAGAATCTTTCCTGGCACTGAAATGCTGCTTCTTATCTTGAGACTACCATTACACACTGCTACACAGCTGAGAAATAAGCAAAAGCTCTGCAACAAACAAAACTGCTTTCTTTTGACAACAGCATCCATTTTTCAATGACAGCTGTGCTTTTCTGTTGCCTAGCTTTGTCACTTTTACTGTAAGCCTGGACGACAATTCTCTTGTTTTGGTTTAAACCTAGTGTTCCTGCAGAGCAAAATGCAACATAAAATAGGGTTCTGCATGCTGAGGGAGAGTGGTTTTCCAGACACTCAAATACAATCCAGCTGTTCAGACAAAGGGGTACTAGTATGTGTACTTGCAATGCTGTATCTCATAGTAGGCTCTCATCCATCCTAATTTCATAGACACCCTTCAGATTCTTGGGCTTGTAATCTTTTATTTCTTCTTTTTTTTATGTCTTCTGCCCAAAAGGATTTTGAATAGGAAATACATAGTCAAAAGCATGTGAGCATGAATAGCTTTGCCTGTTTATGCATCACACCAGAATTTTGGAAAGGGAGATCTTTACAGTTCTCCCCACTTGTGCAGTGGGATATAGTTCTCCCCACTTATCCATGTCTGAAATGCCGCAGAATGGTGTTCAAGGGTTGTTTTGGGGAAAAGAACAAGTGAGAATGAGAAATGTCTGTCACACAGTCCTTACATAGAAATGTTGAGCTCTCACTGCATCCCTGTGGTACTGCACAGAACAGTTAGATAAACCAACCATCTAGAAGTACTGTTTTCTACCAGCTGAAGATGCAAGCCTGTAGCCCTCTGATATACTTTGCTATGACTGTAGCCTTAGTCCATATTTTGTACAAATGCAGCAATTCAAAGAGCATCTCTGAAATATCAATAAAAGAGAATGATTGAGTTAAGTAGAGTGAGTCCAATTTGTATCATGCAAGGATGTGTCCCAAAGACATCAAAAGGAAATTTTTCTGTCATCTGACAGAAGTCCTTGCAAAAAAAAAAAAAAAAAAGATTGTTCTATCATTAGAGATGGGCTGTTCTCTCTCTCATTTTTTCTCTTTCAGCAACTTATCCAGAAAAAGCAGGCTTTCGATGGCCAGGCTCCTCCACAGAGCCAATGGGATTTTCAGAGGACTTTTGGCTGAAATGAAAATGACACAATAATTCAGAACTGCACAAGTTACCTCTTAAAGAATACACCAGAAAATTGCATACTCAAATGTGTTTTCAAATCCACCCTCCTAGGATAACCACCACAACTCTGAAGCTGTCTCAAATGTGTTTTCAAATCCACCCTCCTAGGATAACCACCACAACTCTGAAGCTGTGGAAGCTTCCAAGGAACTCAGGCTTGAGCTCCTTACCCACTTGTTCCCTCCTCTAGATTCCACTGTGGATCTGCTCACTTGTCACTCCTGATGATTTTTCCGTTTATATGCGAGTAACTGGTACAAGGACTCCAGTACTTCTTGCAGGGTCCACCAACACAACACACCTATGCTCCATTCTGGATTAAGTGTAGCATTAATTCAAATTAGTATTGCTGGGGCAATCCCATAATTTAAGCACTTGCATGAATGCTCATTTCATTAGCTAACTGAACAAACAATCCCACAGAATTGGCTGTTAGAAATTTCACTCTGACATTCTTTTAACATCTCTACGCCAGACACTCTGTAAGCATGGCATCTATTCCTTTTGATGAATACTGCATAAGCAGGGCACCTACTTGGCTAATTTTAACTTTTTTTATGAATGTATTCTTGTTATGGAGGAATTTTTTCTCTATTTACTGTGACTGTTTACCTATTGGAAGACTACTGTGTTTTGGACATGCAATTTTTGGTGCAGTCTTTCTATGTTTCATAACATAACATCTTGTTCTATAACAATGCCCTTGGAGATGTGGTTTTAACACTTAAGTTACACACATACTGGAGATATTCTAGACACAAGATCTTGTGCAGTTGTTGAAGAAGACCATTTCTTTGAAGCTCAACACAGGTGCATCGTAACAGGAAAGAAGTCAAGGAAGGCAGCTAGAAGACCTGTGTGGTTAAATGGGGAGCTACTATGAGGAAGAGGAAGAAGAGAAACTATAGGTCATGAGAGGAGATGGCCACTCAGGGTGATTATAAGGCTCCCATGAAAGAATGGATTCAACTAGGAAAGACAAGACCTCCTTGGAATTAAACCTCGCAAGAGAGGTCAAGGGTAACAAAAAGGGCCTCTTCAATTACATTGCAGGTAAAATTAAACCTAGAGGCAATGGGGGACTCCTGTTGAATGAGCTGAGTTCCCTGAAGACAGAGGATACAGAAAAAGCAGACATACTGAAGACTTTCTTTGCCTCAGTCCATACTTCTGGTTGCTGTCCTGGTATCAAACCACCTCAGACTGCTAAGGCTCCAGAGGAAGAAAGTTGAGGCAAGAGAGGAGCCTGCCTTGGTTGAGGTCTGGGTTAGGGATATGCTGACGAGCAAGACAAATGTACATAAATCCATCGGCCCTGATGGCATGCATCCGCGTGTGCTAAGGGAGACAGAGGAAGTCATTGCTAAGCAACTCTCCATCATCTTTTCTAAGTCATGGGGATCAGGAGAGGTGCCTACAGACTGGAGGTTAGCAAATGTCACTCCAGTCTTCAAAAAGGGTGAGAAGGAGGACCCAGGTAACTATAGACCGGTCAGCCTCACCTCCATCCCAGGAAAGGTGGTGGAACAATTTGTCCTGGATGCTGTCTCTAGGCACAACAAGGACAAGAGAGTTATTGAGGACAGTCAGTATGCCTTCACCAAGGGGAAGTCATGCTTGACCAACATGATAGCCATTTATGGGGGCATATCCAGGTGGCTAGATGATGGCAGAGCAGTAGATGTGGTCTGTCAAAGGCCTTCAGAAATGCGTTTGACACAGTCTCACATTGCATCCTCATAGCCAAACTGAGGCCGTGTGGACTGGATGATTGAGTAGTGAGGTGGACACCTGTATCTAGTGGAGTCACTCAAGGATCAGTACTGGGACCAGTCCTCTTCAATCTATTCATTAATGACTTGGATGAGGGATTGGGGTGCACTGTCAGCAAGTCTGCTGATGCCACAAAGCTGGGTGGTGTAGCCAACACCCCAGCAGACTGTGCTGCCATTCAGTGAGACCTGGACAGGTTTGAGAGCCGGGCAGAGAGAAACTGAATGAGGCACAACAAGGGTAAGTGTAGAGTCCTGCATGTGGGCAAGAACAACCACAGGGACCAGTATAGTTTGGGGACTGACCTGTTGGAGAGCAGTGTAGGAGAAAGGGACCTGGAAGTCCTAGTGGACAGCAGGATGACTGTGAGCCAGCAATGTGCTCTTGAGGCCAAGAGGGACAACAGCATCCTGGGGTGCATCAGAAGGACGGTGGTTAGAAGATTAAGGACAATTTTCTCCCCCTTTACTGTGCGCTAATGGGACATCGTCTGGAGTATTGTGACCTGTTCTGGGCCCCTCAGTTCAAGAAGGACACAGAGCTCCTGGAGGGCGTACAGCATAGAGCAACAACGATGACGAAGGAGGTAGAGCACCTCCCCTATGAAGAAAGGCTGAGGGACCTGTGTCTCTTGAGCTTGGAGAAGGCAGAGGGGTGATCTTATTAATGTCTATAAATGTGTGAGTGGTGGGTGTCAGGATGGAGCCAGGCTCTTTACAAGGTCATCTAATGATAGGACAAAGGGCAATGGGTGCAAGCTGGAACAGAGGAGGTTCCATATAAATGTCAGAAGGAACTTCTTCACAGTGAGGGTAATGGAGCATTGGAAGAGGCTGACCAGGGGGGTTGTGGAGTCCCCTTCTCTGGAGATGTTCAAGACTCACCTGGATGTGTTCCTGTGTGACTTGGTATAGGTGATCCTGTTGTGTCAGGGGGATTGGACTAGACAATCTTTCAAGATCCTTTCCGATCCCTAATGATTCTATGACTCTATTCTATGAATGTCAATTAGCCTTGTTTCATGTAGAAGTTGTACTATGACTTATGGATACCTAGTATGAAATCTGTGGTACCAGTGTAACTTTGTGGAAAAAGCCATTTAGAAAACCCCATATTTTAAATTCAAGTATGTAACACTTGCCATATTAAGCCCTGCTGAAAAATCTATGCCATTGATTTTGAGAAGAATATTAAATATGCTTGGGTCAATCAGAAGTTATGGTGAAGCTGTTGTTCCTGGAAAAAAAAACATCCTGTAAGCATTCTTATTGACTGCAGTATTGTTCAGTAGCTCGATTGAAAATGGTACCATTTTATAGCTGTGCTTAGACACATTAGCACCTCTGCAGATTTTTGGAAGTCAAAGAAGAAGCCATGAAACCTAAAATCACTTCTAAACCTCCTTTACAAATTTCTAAAACATTCTTCAGGAGAAAACAAAATATATTTTTCCAGGTAAATATTCAAGATGATTGACTACATCTTAATTTAATCTGTTTCATAGCACACTACCATTAAATGTAAAATAAATCTTGAAAGAGGAATTCATACATTTTAAACAAAAATTTTATATACACAAGCAGAACAGAAATATTATCTTGCCCTCCTTAAGGATTTTTCCCCTTTATGCCAAATGCTAAAGACTGTCTCACTTGACCATTTTACAATTTGAGTTCATTCCCAGAATACTGTTTTTCTTTGCTAGTACTGTGGGTGGCATTAAAGGAAGGTTTGCATTGTTTTTTCCAAGTGTTTATTGTTTTTTTACAGGAGCTTTATTTTTCCCTTATTACAGTTTCCCCACTGCAAGTTTGGGTTGGGGTCCAGGGGATTGTGTTTGGGTTCTGTAAGAAATTTCTCCTGATTTTCTCTTTTCATGCTTATCTCATGTGCCTATTACTTTGGGTGCCACAAACACAAATTAAACCCAGCATAATTTCTGTCAGAAAGGACTATATTCCTCTATTCATTCATTATTTATGCTGCTTTCTTAAGTGGTGGTGTTCTTGCTTGTCATCAATGGAGGACATAAGTTTTTCACAGGCTAGGCTCATTACTAAGACTGGGCTGATCTGAAGGTCCACTGAACTGTAAAAGCAGTGAAGCTTATCTCTGCTGATAGGGAAATACACAAACAGTGTCTGCTGCTGAACAATTTGCTACAGCTAGCCACAAAAACCACATTAACCTCACCTTACTATATGTTTCATTTGGAGGTAAATATGGTTTGGTCCCACTCAAGCACTGAATGTTTAACCTCTGCACATAGAATGGATTCATATGGTGTATAATCAACCTCAAAGAACTGTCTTGTGTCTGTGTCACCCCATTTTCTTCTCAGGAACTAGATAAAGTGCATTTTAAAATCCATTTGATTTGCCACTTCCATGGCTTTTACAAGGAAACATCCAAATTCGCTGAGATTCTCTAGTCTATTGTTTGCAAGAATTCCTATACCAATTCTATGCTTAAACATGGATACTTCTGACACCCTTCTTTTTTTCTTCTTTCCCTGCCAATATTATTATCCTCCAGATACATAGGTCCTTCTACCACTGCACATTACCAACCAGTTTACCCTAAGGAAGCAGCTGCACAGTCTCACACACGCTGTTTTGCTACACTAAAATGGTGTAATTACAAGCTGCAGCAGATACAACTCCACTAATCTTGACCACTGGCCATCTGAGACCTGCAAATATCATGAAACTGAAGCACTTTGCATTTTCTTGGCCAAATAGTGGGAATTTGTTTTCTGCCATCAACACCTCCTTATTTCAGGTTTGTAAGCTGTTCCAAAGCACCATGTGGAACAGCTTTTCCACAGGAAAGCCATATATTCTCTTTAAAAGAAGAGAGATGAGCTTCTCTGGTGTAATATTAATGCAAATGGAAGCTTTAAGGAAAGCAAATAATGGTATGAAATTCAGAAAAAATATTGTGAGAGTTGACCACACTACATTCACTCCACTTCCCTCCATGTAACAATCATAGAATCAGCAAGGTTGGAAAAGACCTTCAAAATCATCATGTCCAATGCCTAACCACTAAACCATCTTGTGAAACACTATGTCTACTCTCTTTGAGCAGCTCCAGGGATGGTGCCTCCATCATCTCCTTGGGCAGCCTGATCCATTGCCACACCACTCTTTTTGTGAAGTTTTTCCTAATGCCTAATCTGAAACTCCCCTGGTGTAACTTGAACCCACTTCCTCTTGTCCTGTTAGTCACTAGGGAGAAGAGGCCAACACTCATCTCACTACAACAGCCCTTCAGATAGTTTTAGAGAGCAATGAGGTCTCCCCTCAGCCTTCCCTTCTCCAGGCTGAACAGCCCCGGCTCCCTCAGCCTCTCCAGCACCTCAGTGTTCAGGCAGTACTTGAGGTGCTGCTTCATCAGGGCCAAATATATCATCATTGGCGTCAGAGCCACATCAGTGGCATCAGTAATCCTGTTATAACATGCTGAGAGCCTATCATTGAATCTATTTTACAAGGAAGACTCTAGATTCTCTTTTGTCTACTTTTTACCACAATTCATACAGTGCCATTGGTGAATTCATCCTAAAGAGGTGCTAGAAGATTGTCATCTATGACTAACAGAGTCAGTGAGGACACAGTCTAAATGCAAGTTGCCTGTTACAGAAGGAAGAGGGCATTTCAAGTGGATTTTATTTTCCCTTTCTCTCTCCACAGCTATGGTGCTATGGATCTCTTGTTGAAAAAGAAATAATGGCTCAGGTCTAGTGCATTCAGTCCTTGTAATTTTTGCTGAGGCCCACAAGGACCAGAGCTTCATTTGAGAGCAGACTGTGGCTTCTGGTGCTGTAATTGACAGCTAATCTTTCAATTAATCTTACCTCCAGCACAAGTTGTCTTGCTTTTTTGGAGAGCTTGAATAGTAATTCAATAAATTCAATAAATTAATTGGCAACAGGTGTGTCTCCTTGCTTTCAGACATGTCTCAGCTAAGACTGAGGAAGGCACATGTTTTCCCAAGGAAGGAAGAAGGGAGGGAAGTAAGCTTGTCACTGAAAGACAGTGGTGTGCCAGACAGAAATTAAATACCAAGTACAGTCCTAGAACTTCCCATCAATTTCCCCTACCTCCCACCATCTATCCTTCCATCTTCTGTTCTTCCAGCAAAGGCTGTACTCAATGATTTTACAAGATCTCTTGCAACCTAAATGAGTCTGTGATTCAATGGGTCAGTTTATTCCAGGTCTGTGGAAAAGAATCAAACCAGACTCACTAAAGTTATGTCTGCAGGTAGCACATCAGTGTTTGAGAGACCAAACTACCAGAGTCCTTCAGTCTGACATCCTGATGGAGGTAAGGGTTAGAATGCCATGTGATAGGAAAGACACAAGGGGCATTGATGAGCTAGAAATTACAGAAGCACCTGGGAATAGTGAGGCCATAGGATTTAAGCCCTCTCCCATAAAATTGTCAGGACCAACAGGCCAACTGAAGTGCATCTACACCAATACATGCAGCATAGGCAACAAATAGAAGCCGGAGGACATTGTGCCTCTGTAAAACTATGACAAGGTTACCATCACAAAAACATGGAGGGATGATTCTCAAAACTGTATTGCTGCATTGGATGGCTTTAAACTGTTCAGAAGGTATGAACCAGGAAGGAGAGGCAGTGGGGTTGCCTTCTATATTAGGAAGTAATTTGGTTGTCTTGAGCTTAACAATAGTGATAATAGGTTGAGCATTTATAGATAAGAAGGACAAAAAGGCAGAGAATCATAGTGGAAGAACAACTAACCAGGATCAAGGGGGAAACATAATATTCTAAAAGAAGTCTTACAATGACCATGAGTTTTTTTCACAGGGGACTTCAACTGACTAGATGTCTTCTGGAAATAGAGCATAACTGAGAGGAAAGAGTCCAGAAAGTTCCTGGATTGTGTGTGTTGTAGTTTAAACATTGTCTAAACTTTCAGGTGTTTGATTTTTGTGCTTTTATGCCAAAAGAGCATTTTATTTTGAAACTAGAGATAGTTGTCCCATCAGAGTCTACAAAAGGGAATGGACTTCCAGATTTCTGGGCTTCCTTTCCTGTCTCTTGGTGGAGGACTGGAGGTGAAGGCCTGGCTACCACAGCCCTGCCACCAGCCCCTGCCAGGTACAATGAAACCACAGTCCCCTTGGCAGGAGTCAAGGCCTGGCTGTAAAGTCGACCATTGCAATTCCTGAGAGGAGGCCAACTCTGGCCTGGCAGCCACAACCCTACCACTGTGGGAGGGCCAGCCATGGCTCCCCCTTCCCAGAAGGGTGGAACAAAGCCTTTGGACTGTAGCTGCCCAAAGGAACTGTCTGCCTGCAAGAAAGTGGTGAGCTCTTAACCCTTTCCCTCCCTCAGAGCTGTAACCACTTGGGAGAAGGAAAAAGAAAGATGAAAAAGAAAGAGGCCCTCTAGCAGGTTCTATTTACCACAAGAGGCATGCCCCCTTGTGTCCAAGGCCATGGGGCTGATGCAGATGCTGCATCCCTAAGAGACTGAGAAAAGCTTTTGATAAGAGAGAGAGAGAAGTCCTGATGTGAACCTCTGAAGATGCCTACTGCTTGGCTTGAAGTTTTGTGCTAAGCGCAGGTGGGACTGATACCTCAAAACTTTGGCAAGTAGAAAGAGACTGAGATTCTGTCTATTCCTACCTCTGAGATGCTGCTGGCCTCGAAGATCTTCAGTAGAATCTGTTGGCCATGGTCACATTGTGAAGAACTCCCAAGATGAGAGAGGAGTTAGAAGCAAGTCTCAGGTGTACAGCGGAAGCTGGTGTCTGCTAGAGGACCAGAAAAGGAACTTTTTCACAAGCATCACAATGTGGATGGAAGCTATGGCTGAATTTGTGTTAATGTACACTCTCTTTCTCTGGCTCTCTCATCTGAAGCCAAAAACGGTTGTGTCAGCTGTCTCCCATTTCTCTCAGAGTGTGTGTAAAGGCACTGTGACACAGTTTTTGGTTTTTGTTTTTACTTTTTTTCTTGTTCTTTACTTATTTGGGGATTTTTCCTCTGCTTCTTGGTCGTGGGTTCAGTAAATTGTTGTCTTTTTAGCAAAGTTGCTTCATTGTCTGTTGTTTTCTCAGTGACAGCTGGTTGGTATTCTTGGATTGCAGGCACCAACACAGAACTGATCTAGATCTTTATCTGAACCCAGGACAGTGTGTAAATGAAATTCCTGACACAGCTGATGAGGGAGCTAACTCCCTTCTGGACCCATTGTTTGTGGTGGAGTGATCATGAAATTGTAGAGTTTTCAGTTCTCACCTAAGTAAGGAGGGGAATCAGCAGAACTGCTACCTTGGACTGACTTTGATGTGTTTAGGAGACTAGTTGACAGAGTACTTTGGGAGGCAATCCTGAAAGGCAAAGGTGGCCAGGAATGTTAGGCATTCCATAAGAAGGAAAGCTGAAAGGCAGAGGTGCAGGTCTTCCACATGTGCCAAAAGACAAGCAAGCACTGAAGATGTACTGCCTAGATTTTTTCTGAGGATCTGATCCCCACATAAACTGGTAACAGCCAGATAAATATAATTCACTACATAAGAGTGGTGGTGAATGCAGTTAAATTCAGAATTGGTGTCCCCTATGGCTCAGTATTGGGGGATAAACATCTTTGTAATTATGTGATACTGGGATCAAGTGCACCATCAGGAAGTTGGCAGATGTCACCAAGTTAAGAAGGAGTGTTGATCATCTTGGAGGTACAGAGGTATCTGGACAAGAGGGAACAATGGGTCAAAGCAAATTGTATGAGCTTCAGTAAGGCCAAGTGCCAGGTCCTGAATTTGAATCACGGCATACAGTGCAGTGGGACAAGCTTGAGGAAAAGGGTGCTGAAAGAGTTGGTGGATGTACTTGTCAAGTCACTTCCCATTATTTACTAGAAGTCCTGGCTATCTGAGGAGGTCCCAGTCTACTGGAAGGTAGCAAATACGACACCTAAAGGAAGGGTCAAAAGGAGGATCCAGGCAGCTATAGACCTGTCAGCTTGGCTTTGGTGCCAAGAAAATGGAATAGATCATCTCAAGTGCTGTTATGCATCATATAGAAGCCAGTCAGAGAAACAGGCCCAATCAGAATGTATTTATCAAATAAATGTCCTGCTTGATGAACCTGATCTCCTGTGACAAGATGACATGCCTAATGGATAAGGCAAAGGCTGTGAGTACTGTCTACTTGGATTAAAGCTTTTGACACTGTTTCACATGAAATCCTCATAAAAAACTGACTGCTCATGGTTTGGACGGATACATGTTTTGCTGGATAAAGCACTGTCTGTATAGACAGTCCCAGAGAGTGGTGGTAAATGGAGTTAAATCCAGCTGGTGCCCAGTCACAAGTTGTGTCCATCAGGGCTCAGTATTAGGACCACTTATGTTTAACATCTTTATCAATAATCTTGATGAAGAAACAAAGCGAACCATTAGTAAATTTTTAGTTGTCAACAAATCTACAAATTTGGAGTTGGTCTGCTTGAGGGTAGAGAGGCTCTATGGAGAGACTTAGACAGATTGGATCAATCTATCAAGCTCAATGTCATGTGCTTCAACAAGATCAAGTTGTGCCAGGTCCTGCACTTGAGCCACAACAACCCCATTCAACACCACATGCCTGGGCAACTGTGGATGGAATGTTGTCTGGCAGAAAGGGATCTGGGGGCTGCTGATGGACAACTGGCTGATTATGAGCCAGCAGTGTGCTCAGGAGACCAAGAAGGCAAATGGCATCCTGGCTTGTATCAGGAACGGTATGGCCAGCAGGAATGGGGTAATGATTGTCCCCCTATGCTCAATACGTCATTTACTCTGTTCAGTTTTGGGCATCTCACTTCAGGAAAGACATTGAGCTGCTGAAGGACCTAAACAAGCTTTATTAGGAGCAGCTGAAGGAGCTGGGGTTGTTTAGCCAAGGGAAAAGGAAGCTGAGGGGAGACCTTATTGCCCTCTACAACTACCTACGTAAAAAGGTCGTGCAGGTTTCTTCTCACAGGTAATTAGTGATAGAACAAGAGGGAACAGTCTCAAGCTGCACCACAGGAGGTTTAGACTGGGCATTAGAAAAAATTTTTTTACTGAAAGTTTAGTCAGACATCGGAACAGGCTGCCCAGGAAGGTAGTTGAGTCACCATTACTGGATGTTTTTAAAGGTCATTTAGATACAGTGCTTAAAGATACAGTCCAGTGATTAACTTTGTACAGTAGAGTTATTGTTTGGACTTTATGATCTCAAGGGTCTTTTCCAACTTCAATAATGCTATGATTCTAAGAGTAAATGTAACGCTGCCTAACAGAAAAGGGTGTGGGGGTATTGATCAACAGCTGTCTCAATATGAGCCAGCAGTATATTCAGGTGGACAAAAAGACTAATAGCATCCATTTATCAGGAATAGTGTGGCCCGCAGGAGCAGGGAACTGATTGTCCCCCTGCACTTGACACTGATGAGGCCATACCTTGAATATTGTGTTCATTTTTGTGATGCCCACTGCAGGAAGGACATTGATGCTCTGTCTGGAGTGTGTCCAAGGAAAGGCAATGAAGGTTAGCAATGAGTCTAGAGTGCAAGTACTGTGCAAGTAGATGAGGGAACTGAGGTTGTTTAACATAGAGAAAAGGATGTGTGTGGGACAATTTACTGCTCTCTACAATACCCTGGAATAGGTTGTGGTGAGGTAGGGCTTCTCCCAGGGAGTGGTAAGACAAGAGGAAATAACCCCAAATCATGCCAGTGGCAGTTCAGGTTGAGTATCAGGAAGAATTTCTTTACAAAATGGGTTGTCAAGCACTGAAACAGGCTGCCCAGGGAAGTGGTGGAGTCATCATCCCTAGAGGTATTTAAAGAATTTATAGTGTAGATATGGTGCTGCAGAACATGATTTACTGGTGATTTGACAGTGCTAGGTTAACAGTTGAACTTCATGATCTTACAGGTCTCTTTCAAGCAAAACTATTTTTATTTTATGATTCTAATCAAAGCTGTAAAATAGCAGAGGTCTAGCAGAGCAGAGAAACAGTATTTAAAATTAATTAGGAAAACAGCATTAGGCAGATGATGAGCCCTGGGTTTTGCAGAGCCATATCTCGCCCTCCGAGCAGCCAGTGCTGCTTGCAGCATGGTAGACCACTGCCACCAAGTGCAAACACAGCTCCTCCGCATTCACTGTTCAGGAAAAATTACTATTAACAGCCCATATTCACACCTTATCTTCAGTTCCCAGCCTTAGTGAAATGACACAAGTCCCATAGGTGGTCACATGGGGTTTCTCAGACTTTTTGAGCTATAATTACTCCATCACCTTGTCATTTTTGCTCTGTGAAATAATATTTTAGCATTTTTTTTCCACCTTCTTCTTAATCACCAGCTTTTTAAGTAAGTCTGTGTAGACAAATGCTGTTAATATCACAGACCTTTTAGCAGCTGGTTAAATTAACTATGTGCTGACAAGGCGTGCAGCAATCTGTGAAGTGCAGAAATAAGAAATCTCCCAGTGGCACTGAGAAGAGAAGGTAGAACATGGCTTAAAGACTCAGAGAACAAAATTAGGTCCTGCCTACATGGGGATGCTAAAGAAAGGTAAGCTGGGCTAATTCACAGTGTGAATTTAAATTGGATCAGGTAAATCACATTATATTCCAAAGTGAATGAAAAATAAACAGAATTAAGGCGTATTTTAAATGAAAATGAAAATGTCACCACAGTGAGGTAATGAAATTTAAGCAATACATTTTAAAAAGGATCTGATTAACTTTGCTGCATGTCTTGTCCCTGCACAGACTAGCCCTAGGTGACAGTAGAGTTTGGACCAGAAGTGTATGGAAGACAGTGACTTTCCCTCCTGGGGCATTCTCTGGCACTGGGTCACTGAATTCTGCTGCACTACTGCATCAAAGAAAGAAGCTTGAGCCCTCATTCAGTTATTTGAATGCTACACAAATAGCCATGGTCACTGTATTTTGTTTATTCACCTGTAGAGTGGGGATGCTACCATTCTTTACACAGAGTAAAAAATGAATAAGATGCTCATGAATTGCCCTTTTCTGGTCAGCATTAAAAGGTGGAGGATTATAAACAGAAAAAACATGTTTCTGTTGGCTAAGGAAGAAAAGGGAACTTAGTTCTTTTACTTTCCATTCCATACTGTAATAACAACATAAATAATTATGCTTAGCATTTAAACATTTGTACTGTAACTAAATTAAGATATCCAAGCAAAATTCCCTATAAATATAAACCAATGGATGCTCTCAGCTCCAGATACTTGCTTTCAGAATCAGGCAGTGCTTGGAAATCGCATCTTAATTCTGCTCCATCACTATCTCCAAACCCAGACTAACCCTGATTCACTCCCATGAAGGCTGGCAAAAGTGGGCAGAATTGCCATGGACAGTGCGCTTAGCGAGTGTAATAAATGGTTCTTTCTTGGATCAGTTTAACTTCATGTTTAAAACTAAATGAAATAAAATGAAGGAATGGTTAAAGAATGTTAGATATTGCCATTTATTGTCAGTTTCATATAAGCAGAGTGGACTGTACACCGTTTCTTGGTAACTGGCTGCACAAAGTCATACTGCAACTTACTTTTAATAAATACATTCCCACTAGTGCTCTTCAAAATTTACATGTTATACGTCAATGAAAAGTTCAGAAGATGTTTTATTTGCTTCTATTCTCCACCTCCCCACCCCCTTCCCTTTCCACCCTTAGCTGAGTGAGTGTAAAGGGTGGAAATTACTGAGAACACAGGCAGAGTCAGCTAGAAAATTCCTTGCTTAACTGAGAAAGAAGTAGCTTGGCCAAGCAGCTGCATACCAAAACTGGCAAAGCAGGAAGTGTGTCACAGGCCTGCTCTGCCATGGCCACCATGTGACTCTGTCACATGCATCTCAGTTCCAGTAAACCATGGCATCACCACTCTGTGAAGGCATTATCAGCACTAATCACAGCTAGGTAGAGGTGTGTACTGTGTTTCATGGAAGAGCTTGGGTCAGGCAGGGGCAATGCCACTGGTGATGAACAGGCACTACGGAGAAAGTCTGTTTAGGTCTTTTAGGTGCCTTGTCCTGGGGAGAGTATGCAAATAGCCTGGATGATTTTCAGAAAAAATTTGGATAAACCGTAACCAAGGCATGTGCTTTCAGCTCAAATCATCAAGAGGGCTTTCAAATTCAGGCAAAATCTCTGTGACTGACCATAAACAACTTTCTAAATACATATTGGCTGAATCTTAAGACTAAGCCTGTTGGTGTTGGGAAGCAAGGGAGCCCAGCCAGGCAGATACTCTGAGAACACAGAATGAGTGGTGACAAACAATAGTCATACAAGAGGTATCTGAGACTTCCCAAAAGGGAGTCCAAAGGCTGGGAAGTACTTCATGCCCTGCTCCAAAGAGTCAGAGAATAGGACAATACTTCCAGATGATTCCTCTTTGGAAGGAAAAGAAAATATGGAAAAGAACATTGTGCAGCTGTAGAGAAATACCAAACACTCTTTTTAGTACAAAATTAATAACCTCAGGTTAAAGCAAAGGTAAAGAGAAAGCCAGCTCATTCAGAATATTTACATAAGGTAGGATAAGACCTCGTAAATGTGCATTGGAGATTCATTGCAGATTCTATGGCAGAGATTGACTAGAAGACCCACCTCAACAATTCTGTAGGTAGCTAACAGCCAGTACAAGTAATCTTGAAAATTCAGTATGGAAGCTTAGTACAGCAAAGATTTACAACAAGGGGAATTAAGGACACAGAGTTGATTTTACATTCCAAATTTCATTATTTTTGTCAGGTTAGTTTGTAATATACATTCCTAAAAGTTACGGCACCTTTGTTGACTGTGAAAACTGTATTTTTGTTTTTCTTTTTCTCCTAAGTAGTAGTAGGAAATACAACAAATTATTAAATTCTAAATGGCCGATGTAGCTTGGCAACAGGCATTTTTACAGTGAAGAATATATGTAACTAAGTATGTTTTGTGTGTGCACTACATGGTTACACTGCAATTATTTATTCAGGTAATCTTATATTTTAGGCAAAAAAAAAAAAATTACATTTACGTAAGCATGACTTTTGTACCTGAGAGACTGGAAAAGCTCTCAGGGAAATGTATATTTAGACATCACAAAAAAAAAATAAAATTACTTAGTTGCATGGTTCAATACATTAATTTTGGAGATTAGATGATTTACCAGACAGATGTCAAGACCTCCCCTGGAACTGTATTATTCTGATAAGCACAAGTGTCCTTAATGCCTGCTTACCAGGAAAAAATTACTACAGTTACACACAATACCTTCTAAAGACTCTAAATAGGTGTTTAAACTCACTAGCATATTCAAGACCCTACACAAAAAGCAAACAAACACAAAGACAATATTATCTTTACACAGTAGTTTATTCAGCTATGCTTGGGCTTTGATTCAAGGGTGGTGAACATTTACATCTCAGACATCTGCTGTCTTCAGACAGGCAGTCATTTTGTCTTCAGTTTGGAGCTGGCAACAGGGGGTCCACAAAGAAAACATGCTTCTTAAAAATGTAATAGAGTTCTTTCTTGTTCAGTGTATTCTGACTGAAAGTGCATGACTGTTATTCACGAAAAGGAAAGCAACCTTCCTACTAAAGGCAGAGTTGATTACACAGGAAGAACACCATTCTAGGCTTGAAAAATTTATGTGAAGTGCACTAACTACATGGAAGATAAAATCTATGTCTTTGTTTAGCATGGGAAGCTAGATTGCCCCTACAGCCAGAACATATTTTTCCCAAATGGTTATATTTCCACAATGACAAACTCACAATTGATTTTTCTCCCCAGCCCTAGAATTTAGATGGGAAAGCAAGAAAAGAAAAAAAGAAGTGTGACAAAAATTCAGATATCCTGGCTCTCTCTTTTTTTTCTCTGCCTGAGTGAAAGGAAGGGTAGGACACTGTGTATCCAGTCTGAGTTTCACCCCACATACATAATGTCACCCACCAAACACAGACTTGCTTTCAAAGCTGGCAACAAACACTTCTGCCAGAACAATAGCATAATATGCCACCTGATGATGGGCTGAACCAGATGGACATACCCGAGAGAAGGAGTTGGATAAGAACAGCTTCTCGGCAAAAACAAGCTCATAACTCTTATATAATCCATATCTACTCTAGCTAGCAACAAAGCAAACATCAATGTCTTAGGCACATCCAGTGGGATCAGGAGTCTCAGGGCATCTTAGTGGAAGAGTGTGGAGCCTAATTTCAGAGAAATATGAGATACTTGTAAGTAACAGCAAGGTGGCAATTTGCATAAGAGACTGGTGATAACATCAGTGCTGTCACTTTCTAGAAATGGCAAACCATTTTTAGAATTCTAAATGGAAACTACTCAATTTTTATTGAGCATGGTAGGTTATACATGGAAGCAGAATGCAGCAGGAAAATCAGAGTACAAAGACAAGGAACCAAAACCTAAAACCAAAGTAAGGACACAAAGGTTCTTTGCTATCAAATTTACCACTCAACAAGGCTTCTCATTCAAGACTACTAAAGTGGGACTTTCAAAGAAACCTTTTCACACTCTGGGAAAACAGCAGCAGGGATAAGGGAGACGTGCAGACCAAGTCAAAACACAATGAAAATGCTATAGTTCCCTAGGCTTTATGTCTATGTTAGGTATAAGCTTTACTCCACAAAGGGAGCTCTGAATTACTCTACTCACACAGACTTACATGTGCTTTTGTTTCAGTACACCTCTTCTTCAAGTAAGTGCTTCCTGTTCTTTATCTACCTCCATCTCACACAGCCAGACTCAAACAGTGTGGATGTCCTCTTTCAAACTTTTCAGGAATGGTGGCTTGAGTCCTCAGTTCCAGTTTTGCCACTATCATTACAATGATCATTCAATCACCAAATGTGGAAGAGGAATAATGTCCCTACACAGAAACATGTTTTTTCAAACATGTAATGATACACTTCTATAAAATATAACACTTTTCATTCAAATAACTATGAGTGTTCCTATGGTCTAGGAAAGTATTGAAATGGGTGAGTAAACTAGTATAGATGAGTAATGTCATTAGTCAAGATGACTAACAAAGATGAGAAATGTACTAATACAGAGTAGATGCAGTAGAAGAAAATGGGCTTCAAATGAGTTAGGAGAGTGATTTTTAGAGAATGTATCTGAACACCCACACTCTCCCATAGCCCACAGAAGCTTTGCTTAGGAATGTCTAAAAACGAGACTATGTCTGACTTAACCATGGATACTGATGGGGAAAAGTAAAACATTTTTGAAACAAAACTGTTTATGTGGCATAGGAAGACAGCTGAACAAACTACCTGGGCTACTGAGTCCTCAATCACCTACATGGACAGAGACAGAAATTAAGTTCACACTAGGAGACCCTACAGACCATGTACTACTCATCACACATCTCAAATCTTAGTTGTCAATTTAGACGTAGAAGTTTCTTCTGGATGGATCACACAGTCACATGGCTCCAATGGATCGTACTGAGATTGCCTTCCTGTATAGACATTTTTATCAAGACTTCATGAGCAGGGTGCATTTTGACCAAGACAACCATGGTTCTATTGAGTCATCCAATGGTCAGTAACCCTGCATACTGCCACCTGCCAGGACCTTCTCCAGAAGTAACAGAGGAAGGAACAGAGAGAGTCGGTATCACTTATTTCCCCTGTTGAGTAGTGAGGATTCTGAAAGGCTGATAGATGTGGAGTAATGCTTAGGTAAGACTGACAACTATTTCCTCCTGCCTCGACCACATAACCAGCACCCACCTGTTTTCCTCCCACCAGAGATATTTTTGAAAGCTTCTTCTAGCAAATTTCTGCACCAAAATTAAACCCATCTAGCAGTCAGCCTTACTGCCGTGTTCCCACGTCAGCTGTGTGTCATGACAACAGATGATAGAAATGGTGCTATTCAGGCTTCAGGGTACGTGTTTCTTTTCCTTTTTTTAAAATTTTAATAGCTTTAAAAAGAGCTCAGAACAAAAGTGCTTGCTCCATGATGCAAAGCTGAGCTAAGGCACACAGGGCAGGTATACCTGCGCCAGCAGGCAAAAATAGGTAGAGTGGGTGAAGTTTCCTGTGGCATTGTGGGGGCTGAGGGAGAAATGTTTCAAGGAGAAAAGGAGATGGAAAGAGAATGGAAAATTGTGAAAAAGGAGAGGCAGAAACAGAAGTGCTGTCCATTCCCCACACAAAGGGACCTTGCATCCCTCTTGTGTGAGACTTCAGCAGAGGAGCAGCCCATTCCGTGCACGTGGGTGTCTCAGTCCTGCTCCATATCACAGAGGGCCATACCTTCCTGTCTTGAGGTAGTCACTGGCAGATGTCATTCTGAGCTGATGTAAGGGCCCTGCTACATCCCGCCTGCTTACTCCTGATCCACAGAAGAGCAGAGTCTGCTCAGAGACCCCAGTGGAGATCAGGAGGCTACAAACTTTATAATCTACCAGCTGTTCAGGGACAGATTTTGTAGACTAAATATTCTATGTCCACTTTCTGGAGTTAAGATATGGCACAAGTGCCACAAACCACCTAATGACAGTGAGCAATAATTTAGGACCAATAAGACACAACTGATCTTTCACTGCACACTTATCCATCTTCATAAACCTTACCTGTGGTTCAACTGATCAAGAGACTAAATGTAGGCTGAGCTTGTTTCACCACAATTGTAATTTTATAAGAAAGGGCTACGACACACAGCTGTGTGTGAAAGTGTGAAACAGAGCAACCAATGTAAATTAATAGATTCTTAGTGCTCAGTATTTAATTTATCCCACACTAAGTAAGCAGAAGTATTGTTGGGCTTTCTTTGGAACAAAACCTGCCCTTAAAGTCCAACGACAGTAGTGCAAGGAAGCCTGAGAGAGGTCTTTTAGAATGCAGTTCATGTTAGTCTTCTTCTCAGCCCTTTCCCTCTGTCCATGAAGTTGAAGGGTACATATCTGTGTAGCAAACCTAATGTAAGAAACTTTAAAAGTTTCTGGCCCTCAGGGGTTACAGCTTTAAATAGAAGACCATGATGGGCAAAGAACACCATGAGCACCAAAAACAGCACCCAGAAGCAAAGTGTATTATTGTCCAAGAGCAGTGGCAAGGTTGAGATGAGGAACAGATTTGTAAACCAGTTTGACTGTGCAAAATGTTTTCCTACCTAATTGGCTAATGAGAAAGCATTCCTCTTGTAACACTATGTACTTATTTTCAACAGTAAAGTTGCTGAGGGTGGATTTCATTTGGAATTCATTTTAAAGCGAGCATTTTTAAAACTTCTCTCATGCCATGCTTCTGTGAAATACAAAAAGCAACCACAAAAAAAAACAGCCAGCAAGAAATATAAGCCACATTATAACCAAATGGACAAAAAAAATAAGGGACAAAATAATTACAACAAATAAAAGATGAGAACCAGAAGAGCAGATTTCAGGATAAATTGTATTCCAGGAACACCACAATAAGCAGAAGTGCCTGATCTTGCCATGTTTAAGTCTCTTTGCAAGCATCCTGAACAAGTCTCAAAGGGCTTTACTATTGGTTTCAAGAAAGGGAAGTTCAGATTTCTAGGCAGGAAAATCTTGCTCTGCAGATGTCAGCTGAGTTGCTCTGTGGTAATAAGAGCACTACTGAATGCAAGCCTCCTGCCATGAAGCATCACTATTCCCACAAGACGTAATTTCTTCTAGACCAGATCTGCAGATACTTCTCCCTGCTCATCAGCTGAAGTAAAAAGTTTGTCCAGTCTTCATTATTTTTTTTAAGACACTGCTAGGTTCTCAATGGAGAGAAAAAAAAGAAACCTATAAAAGCAGAGTCTCACCTACTTTGACATCAGTCTATGCAAGGGCAATTAGAAGCACAGAGAGGACATATCCAGCTGAAATTCACAGCTCACACCTCAGTAATAGTCACAGTTGTTTCACAGCACTGTAAAAGACAGCAAGCAAACCCTGAGCCAAGCAAAAATTTAAATAGATCTTTGAGACCTCTCCCATTTAGAAAATCACTTCTGTCTGTGCTTGATACTAAAGGCTGTTTCTGAATATAAATGCTTCCCTGAATCAGGGCTACACAAGCATCAGAAGCTTAGATCAAGGAGCTGATGTGTCCAAATGAGACATTAGAGGCATGATGAAATGCTGCAGATCTTCTCTATAATGAAACTTAGTTTATGAAACCCTTTAATAAAGCTGCAGTGAGTATATTTACATTCCCAGCAGAAAGGAGCTCTCTCTTGGAACAAGAAAAATTACCACAATTAATAATAACCTGATATACTTCATAAGACCAGTAGATTGTGCGTTTTTGTTGAGCTGTTCATCATTTTGAATTTCCATGTGTATATTTACTCCACACCCACATCTACACCCACTGGGGCATTTTAAGGACTAAAATTCATTGCTGTATATTAAAAATAGCAAATGAATCTCATGATTTCTTTTGTATCTCCCCAGTTTATTCAGCATACAAAAGACAAAATCAATGGCATCCTGCCTGAGGAATAGGGCTATTTTTGGTTTTGTATTTTTTATATACTGTTGCAGATTTTTGGCTTTACTCTTGAAACTGCAGTGTGCTGCAACAATATATTTTCACTTGGTGAGTTTTCAAATCATCTGCATTTTGCTGTGCTAATCCCAAATGCTTAGTATCAAGTAAAATAATATTTATATCGCATTTATCTCCTTCTCCAACATCTTCTGTGCATCTGCATGTTCCTTTTCCATTGCCAAGAGTGTAAGTTGAAATATTCAGACATTATTTTCTTCTCATGGCTGCAAATCCAAGTAACATAGAATCATCAGGGATCAGAAGGGACCTCGAAAGATCACCTAGTCCAATCACCCTGTCACAGCAGGATCACCCAGACCAGGTCCAGGCGGGTTTCAAACACCTCCAGAAAAGGAGATTGCACAAAACCCCCTGGCAGCCCCCTCCAGTGCCCCTTCTCCCTCCCTGGCAAGAAGTCATAGAATCGGTCAGGGTTGGAAGGGACCACAGGATCATCCAATTCCAATGCCCCTGCCATGGGCAGGGACACCCCACCCTAGAGCAGGCTGGACAGAGTCTCATCCAGCCCGGCATTAAACACCTCCAGGGATGGAGCCACAACCATCTCCCTGGGCAACCAATTCCAGGCTCAAGCCTCTCTCACAGTGAAGAACTTCCTCCTCACATCAAGTCTAAATCTCCCCATCTCCAGCTGTGCTCCATTCCCCCTAGTCCTGTCGCTACCTGAGATCCTAAAAAGCCCCTCCCCAGCTTTTTTGTATCCCCCTTCAGATACTGGAAGGCCACAATAAGGTCACCTCAGAGCATCCTCTTCTTCAGACTGAACAGCCCCAACTCTTAATCTGGCCTCATAGAGAGAGGTGCTCCAGCCCTCTGATCATCCTCATGGCCCTCCTCTGGACACCCTCTAGCATGTCCACACCCTTCTTGTAATAAGGGCTCCAGAACTGGATGCAGTACTCCAGGTGGGGTCTCACCAGAGCGGAGTAGAGGGGGAGAATCACCTCCCTCAACCTGCTGGCCACACTTCTCCTGATGCAGCCCAGGATCCGGTTTGCCTTCTTCAAGTCCCTGACAGAGCTGCTGTCTTTGTTTGGCAAATATTCACCATGATTCACTGGTGAGGTGTTTTTTGTTTGTTTTTGTTGTTGTTATTGTTGTTGTCGTTGGTTTTGTTTTTCTGTTTGTTTGACTGTGATCATCCAGCCGCCACATTTAAATCACCTGCAAATTCCCTCTCCTTCTTGGCTTTTTCCGATGAGAGTGCCAGTTTCTGCTGCATCTCTGGCTCAGGGAAACCCCCTGTCCACCTAAAAAAACCTCAAAGAAAGATTGAGCAACTGCCCAGGCACAACTTCTTACTGAGCAGCATCTTCCTAGCTGTTTGCTTGTGGGAGAGCTGGGACCCACAGACTCCACATGGCTCTTAGACAGAATTAGACAGTTTTCAGTTTTAGAAGAGCAGTGTGATGTTTCCTTCCATATTTCATCACTTCCACAATTGCCCTCACTTTTCAAATAGTTGTTATGTGGCAGAAAATTATTCAGGAAATGCTATCTTTAACACTTAAGGATGTACATCATCCAGGTGGCCTGTACACACCCAGATTTTCTGTATCTTGCATTCACTGGGTTGTTCTTTTCCCATCCATTTTATCTATTACTTTTCTTTGTATGAAAGCAAAAGAAAGTCCAATGTTTCAACTACACTACTAAACTAAACTACACTAAGTGTGTTTAACAATTTCTATCCTGGTTTATTAACAGAAGGACTTCCTACTGCTAGTTCCCTAGTTTATTAATAAAAACTTCTCTATTTGTCTTCATCTATGTGATTGAGATGATTCACTTCTTAAAAAATTGTGTCTTTTCTCTGAAATCATTGATTAATTGCTGTACCTGCAGGGATTTCCACATTTACTAACCACCATTCAGGAGATTGGTTTATTTGGTCTTTTAATTCTTGATCCTCAACCATAACACTTCAATTTTACGACAGAATTCTTTTGAGTTTGTATTTTTGGACACATTTTAATATCTGCTCTAGTTTTAAGGCAGAATGGAAGACAAAAAGAATACATGTTTTCCTTCTTTTACCTCTTTGGTACCATTTCTTCTGGGACTTATCTCTGAAACGTGAGCAGACATTTCCAGTAAAGCAAAGCAGATGTTTTGTATCTGTTTTCACAGTTAGAAGTCCCTGACAGCTATATATGTATACATGTACTGCAATCATTGTGTGAATATAAACAATCTCAATGAAATCAATAGGAATATGTATCCTGGTAAATTGATCTTCTTCCTGTTTGGGAGAAAATAAACTTCTTTTTGCATTTTCATTATTTCTCCCTTTAGCAAACTGATTACAAGGAAATAATACTTACAGCACAAGTTGTGATGGAAATAACAATGATTTGGATTTTATTTCTTTGATTTTTACATCCTAGCTTATGTCCTTTATAAGATGGAACTAAACAGGGCAATTATATGAGTCATCAAAAAAGAGCCACAGCAGTAGATGTTTGCTGGTGGTCGTTATTCTGAATTGCTCAGTGCCCCCTTGCTGATCCTTTGCAGATTTTGTCCTCTGAAGGACAACTAGGATTTATCTGGGGAGCAACCTTGGTGCCCATGAGACAATGGGCAAAATTAGTTTTATTTTAAAGCTAATTTGGCCTTCCAAAAACATTTCAAGTCTAACATTGTAGGCTATTGCTTTAACAGATTACAAACCATTGAACACTAGCAACAGAAAGTGGAAGCAAAATGGAGGACTCATGCCTAACTAGTCATGAATACACCTGTATTTCTAGGAGTTAAAAGAGATGTACTGCTGCCACATAAAATTGCAGCTTATTATCCTCAAGTTGATAGTTGAATCAATCTCTCGTCAAATAGCGTAAGTATTCTTTCTGCTTCCATCTCATAATGTAAGAAAAAAAGCAGATAACATGTGGTTTTAATTCTCATATTCCATAATGTATTTGGTATGTAGAATTACCAGAACAATATTACCAGAGAATACAGGTAGATTAGGAGAATTGGGTGGTGTCCTGGTTTAGATTATTTGTGCTGGCTTGGATTTCCCAGGGTCATTAAAACACGACAGAAAACTGAGGACAGCATTGTAGTAAAGAAATACAAGAAGTTTTATTAGAGACAACAATATCATTAAAAGACAAGTGAAGGAAAAAAAAAACCTGTAAAACACAGGTAAGCCATTGGTAAAAGTGGCTTCTTCCACTTTTCCCTTCCTGAAGTGAACGAGCAGCTGCTGCTGCAAGTGCCATGAATTTGGATCCAGCCCTCCATGCTCCCAGTCCAAGACCAAGAGAAAGAAAGAAAGGGAGCAATTGAGAGGCAGAAATGGCTTATCTTCCACCAGCTCTGCACAGCAGGAGAGCAGAGAGCAAGAGAGCCATCATTCCACAGTGAGCCAGAATCCCAAAAGTGATGGCCTTCCATATCACACAGGTTATTATAGTGTTATGTAGAGGAATATCTGGCTCATCTCACATGGGTCATGTGATATCAAAGGGGTTGGGGTCAACTCACAACTGGGGGTGAGGAGGAAATTCAGTGTGTTTGAGATTTTACTATGCAGAAAAATTCTTCTGATTTCTCTGCAATACTTCCATCTGATTTAGAATTTAACATTATTTTGCAGTTGGTCACTGGGCAATATTTGGAGAAAAAGAATTTGAGGTACGTGTTCTCAACACATATATAAAAGTAGAAATGTCTAAGCAATTCCAGAGAACCCAAATAAACTAGTGAAATTTTTAAGAATTGTGAAATGGTTTCCTCTTCTTTAGTTGAATGGCTAAAGGCAACAAATAAAGTTTTTCTAGGTATATTGGTGAAAAAAAGGAAAACTAGGGAAAATGTAGTAACCTTCTGGAAGGAAACAGATGTGGATTCTGGCAAACCAGGATAATGAGAAGGCTGAGGTCCTCAGCACTTTTTATTACTCAGTCTTCACCAGAAAGATGTCAAACCATGCCACCCAATGGCTGGCACTGTGTACACCCTCAGCAAATTTATGGATGACATAAAGCTGTGTGGTGTAGTTGACAAGCTGGAGGGGAGGGATGCCATTCAGAGAGATCTTGGAAGCCTTGATCCTGTGAATCTTGAGGTTCAACAAGTACAGGGCCCTACATATGGGTCAGGGTAATTCCAAGTACAAATACATGGTGGGTGGTGAATGGATTGAAAGCAGCCTTGAGGAGAGGGACTTGGAGATGTTGGTAGACAAGAAGCTCAGCATGAGCCAGCAGTGTATGAGTGAAGCCTAGAAGGTCAACTGTATCCTGGGCTGCATCAAAAGAAGCATCACTAGCAGGTCAAGGGAAATCATTTTCCCCATCCACTTTGCTCTTGTGAGAACTCACCTGGAGTACTACATGCAGTTCTGGAGCTCCTCAATATAAAAAAGACATGGGTGTTGGCATAAATCCAGAGGAGGGCTGTAAGGAGAATCAGAGGGCTGCATTGCCTCTCCTATTAAGACAGGCTCAGAGATTTTTTTCAGTGTGGACAGTACTCTGGGGGTACCTTGTAGCAGCCTTTCAGTATCTGAAGGGGCCAACAGGAAAGTTGGAGAGGGACTTTTTAGGAGGAACTCTAATGATAGGACAAGGGGAAATGGTTTCAAGCTAAAAAAGATTAGATTTTGATACGATCTTAGGAAGAAATTCCTCACTATGAGTGTGGTAAGACACACAAACAGGTTACCCAGGCTGGTTGTGGATGTCCCCTCCATGGAAGTGTTCAAGTCCAAGTTGGACAGGGCTTCAAGAAACCTGGTCTAGTGAGTGGGAGGTTAGAATTAGACAATCTCTAATTGGGGTCCCTTACAACTTAAGACATTTTATGGTTCTATTATTCAAGTGGCAATACAAAAGATATTCAGCACATGTAGCTCACACTACAGAAAGCTTATCATTCGTCAGTGCATGCTGTATTCTTTTATTCAGCAATGAAGTTTTGATCTGAACCACAGGGACACAGATTAGCATGGCATTGGCTGGATAGCAGTACTTTAGCACAAACTAAAGGCAGTGGTAGAGGCAAATAAACAGCACCGAATGCACCTAAGAAGCCAGGGGTGGGCACTTCACTCCTGCTCATTGACCCGGAACTGACAGGCAGAGGAGGGTGACAGAGGGTCTGTAACAGGAGCGGGAGCTGAAGCAGGGGTGCCCTGGCTCCTGGCGTAGAGCGCCGCGGCCGTCGCCTGCCGACACCGGCCGAGCAGCGCCCTCTAACGGCGAGCAGAGGCGCTGTCGCTGCAGCTCTGCCCGAGCTGCCTGTGTGGAGTTTCAGCATTGCTTTCGCCCCAACCGAACCCTTCACTCAGCGGTGCTTGTCTCTCCTCCAGCCCTGGGATGGTGGGAAAGTGCCTGTGAACGGCAGTGCTCCCCATCGTGCTCTGGTCTCCCAGGTTTTTGGCTGAGTCTCATCTCCTGGAGGAGCTCTGGCCACAGATGTGCACCCTCAGCCAAGAATATTCTGTCTTCTGGTCTCACATGATTCCTACTCTTCCTTGTTGCATTTCAGTCCTGGGGATGGTGGAGAGGTGTTGGAAAACGAGGACACAACACTGACTTGGGCCATCACAGCGGGCAGGTGGCTTCTCTGACAGCTGGGTCTAGATCTGTGGGGAGCAGGACAACAACTCTCAGCACAGGAATGTTTGGCAGGATGCATTCACAGGGATGCATGCATGGGGATCAGGGTGACTTCGCGTGACACAGACAGTGGCCAAGTTCAGAGAAGACAGCTGGCCTGAAGACTTTCTGAAAACCAGCTTTGTGAAGCAAAAGACGTTTTTGGTAATTGCTGTGCTGCAATGGACAACCTCCAGTGCAAAAACAGCAAGCATAGTGTTAAGGAACCAGCCAAGTTTTAATTGAAATGTGGACTTCTTGGAGCCAAAGCAAGTAAATTCTGGATGAATAAAGAAGGACCCAACTACAGTCATACCCTGGTGCAATCCCACACCCCTCATTGATGGAGGCTCCTGCAGAGGCCATTTGTAGTCCTGCAGGCTGAGGGTTGTCTCCATGTTCAGACCTCAGGAATGGCCTCACCTGCTGCATATATGGTGACACCACTTGGCAGCTTCCCTTAGCCAGCAGACGTGAGCTGTCATCCATGGGTCATCATCCTTTGCTAGAAGTCCCCAAGCCCTCAGTGGCTTTTGGGCCATACACCAGGCTGTATCTTCAGTCTCAAAGGCATATCACCTGGAGACACATGCACAGTGGGTTCATCCACCCTGAATGCAGATGAGAGGTGAGGGATAAAAGTGGGTCTGTATCTTACTGTACCAGCTGTTACTGTAGGGACCAGCAAGTGGGAAAAGAAAAGCAGAGGTTGGTGCCTTGGTTACCACTTACCCCCACCTGCTCCCCTGCAAAATGCAGCTCACACCATGGGGCGAGGCAGGATGGAGAGTGTCAGGCTTCTGTGGGTACCAGTGGGCTGGGAAAAGCAGCTTTTGCCCCAGTTTGTGGGTAAAAACTGAAGAGCCAGTAGAACAAAGGCTATTATTAATTCCCATCTACTGAAAGGAGGCTGCAGCTGTTTGAGAGATTTTCCTGCAAGCTATGCAGATCTGCTCAGAATTTTAATGGTTGTTTACCAACCAAAGCATGCCATTGAAAGAGCAAGACATTTCCAAGCAAACAAGGTGTGAACGTCATTTCAGCCTGGAAATAACCCTCTTTTTTCTTGTGAACATTTTTCTGGTCGAGAAAATTTTTTGTATTTGATTGCTTCAGCTTCAGCTGTTGTTTTTTTTTTTAACTCATCCTCTCCCATCTACAAAGCATACAGGGGAAGAGATTCCTTGAAATATGCAATGTATTTTTACACATGCAAAATCCCTTTCAGAGGGGAAAAAGACCCAAACATTATCTCTGTGTGTCTCTAAATGACTAAAAGAGAAGGGCAGCTCCACAAATCATTGATCTTATCTGCAGTTGAAGTAGCAAATTGAGTACTTAAAATTGATATCTGATCAAAATGCCTAGCAAATCCTGAAATAAAACACAGCACACAGAAGATAAAGAAGGGGAAACTTACAAGGCTTTGTTATATTCTGGAGTATAACAAGATGTACAGCAGACTTTTTTATATTCTGGGGTATAACAAGAAGTATGGCTGGCTTTTTATCTTCTATTTTCTGGAGTGTCCGTGACCTTCAAGTGTACTGTTAGGACTTAGAATTTAACATGTCTTTAGCCAAAATCTCTTATGCACATTATTTATATCAGGAATTAATTATCTGCAACCATGCATGCCCTTTATGGTTGTGTATAACTACAAGCTCTGCTTCTGTGACATTAATACACAGTTTATCTGCAACATGTGTGTATCATAAATAGCTGAGAGAAGCATTAGAGAAATGCCTCAGACAGACAGAAATAAATAAAACTTTTTCACTTCAAAACATTTGCAATCCAAGCTCTTTTTTTTTTAATCCCAGTAGACTTTGACCAGCAGAGGATATTTACAGCTGAACTGACAGTCCCTGAATGCAGCCTAGCAATCCTGATACTGCGATTGAGGTATAGGAATGACTACAAACTCCCAGCACTTAGTTTAAAAGTTATAAGCATCCTTTATTCAGAGAGCTATATGCCTGAGAAACTGAAGAGTTAAATGACACAGGAAATTGTGGCCAGGAATTGATTTGGAAGCCTATGTAACATTGAGGTAATGCTAAGGAGAGGGTTGGATGGACTGCTCCTGTTCTATCAGGTCACACAACTGAAAATATTTGTGGAAAATTAAACTATTCATCTTTCACTAAGACAGAAACGAAAAGTGATCTGGACTTTATAACCTTCTAATCTGAGTTAGGTCAACATATATACAATTAAAATTGGCTAATATTTCAAGAAATTTCTTTTTAACAATTGTTGTGGTTCAAGTTACCAGGAGATATCTTCCTGTAATGTAATAGAATCATTACTTGACTTCTGTTAATGGAGACCAAGGCTCTCCTTGTGTTGTTGTGTTTCTGTTACAGGAGTCCAGAAGGTAGATTAGGTTGCTGATTAGGCATCCATATAGACTTGAATTTATGCCCCCTTAATAAGTAGTAACCTTCACATTAGTATATTCACAGAATGTTAAAAGATTGACTGCAAGCCACTGCAGACCATTTAAATATCAGGGATGATTAAATATAATTTTTTAGGTGTATGACACTTGCACATTTTATAGAACAGCATATTCTGCTCTGCATTTCAGCCTACAGCATATCATAATGACTAAAACAAGTGCTGGCAAAAAAGATAAAATAAGAGAAATCAGGGGAGTGGCAAACCTGAACAAGTTAATTGCATAGTCAACAATGACTGGAAATATCAACTGAGGGAAGAAACCATGTGTCACCACTCAGTATTTTCCTTATTGAGAGAATTGATGCCTTACTATCTTTTAGAAATGTTAGATAGGTTTTAACTACAGAATCCAGCCAGTCCCGATCTTCCTTATGCATGCTGGAACACACAGACATGGTATCAAAGAATCTAGGCACTTAGTTCACTGTGAGATAGTATCAAGAAAATACACTACCTGAAAATAATCTTATTAAATACAAACCACAATTTTACCAATGCTCAGTCTGCATTTATATAGAGGTGCATAACTACAGAATAGTTTAGTTTGGATAGAACCTCCAAAGATCATCTAGTCCAGTCATCCAGCAATGACCAAGTACATCTTCAACTACATCAGGTTGCTCAGAGCCTTATCTAACCTGACCTTGAATGTTTCCAGGGATAAGGCTGAACCTGTTCCAGTGTTTCACCATCAATATAAAAATTGTCTTCCTTACATCTAGTCTGGATCTACCCTTTTTTAGTTTAAAACCATTACCCCTTGTCCTATTACAAGAGGACCTACTAAAAACATTGTCCCATCTTTCTTCTAATCCCCCTTTAAGTACTGGACAGCTGCAAGAAGATATCCTTGAAGCCTTTTTTTTTTTGTTCTCCAGGCTGAATAACCCAAACTTTCTCAGCCTACCTTTGTAAGAGAGGTATTCCACACTTCTGATCCTTTCTGTAGCACTTCTCTGGACCTGCTCTAGCAGGTTCATCTCCTTTTTGTACTGAGGACTCCAGAAAAGGACACAGTACTCCATGCAAGGTCTCAGCAGAGCAGAGTGGCAGGATCATCTCCCTTGACCTGCTGTCCACAGGTCTTTTGATGCAGCCTAGCATACATTTAGCTTTCTGCTCTGTGAGTACACATTGCCAGCTCATGTCCAGCATTCCATCTACCAATAAACGAAAGTTCTCTGCAGGACTGCTCTCAATACATTCACCTCCCAGCCTGTATTGATATGGAGGATTGCTCTGATGCAGATGTGAGCTATGACAACATATTACCAAAAGTTGACAGTGTGGGGCTGTCAGTGTGGGTCAGAGGTTGCCCCATGCTAGACATGGCTAGTTCTAGTCTGGGCTGAAATGAACCCACCACTAATTAGAGGTAAACATTCCATCATTCAAGGAATAACCTACTACAAAAACTCTATTGGTATTTAGATACAGCGGTAGCAAAACACCTCTTTTCTTTTTCAGAGAAATCCATGGACAACTTCACATTCTGTCTTTCAGAAATCCCTTCCCAAAAATGGCAGCAAGCGAAGAATCTCAGCTTAGCTAAAACTCCAATGTCCTGTACTAGCTTGTAGATTTGAGTTACTAGAGAGAGAGACATCTAGTGTAATTTCCTACTTCTTTTGCCACAGCAGGATTCCATGTCTATAATTCTATGGATAAGTGTAGGGTTTATGTCATGCAGTTATGAAAGTTATATGTTTCTGTATTTCTGCTGTTCATCTGATCATTAAAATAGACCACTTAATTTAAGGCAAGCCAGAATATGTTTCATTATAGCAACAGTAATATCATTGTTAAAAGCTATAAAATTTCCTTAGTGCAAGTAAGTTATCTCAAGCATTTCTTAAAGAAGGCAGTGCTGAAATATATTACGGCAATACTCCCATTAAGGGCACAGCACTACCTAATCAGTACAAGGTAATGTTACATCATCAGTCCATACGCTGCTCCTTCTGTTTCCAGTGTATTCTGCATGCCCATGTCAATGTGTATGTTGCTGCAAACAACAGGCAGAAGTCCAACAGAATTCAAAGATATAGATTATCTCTAGATGTTCTTATTTGGACACTTACAGTCACAATCTCATGAAGTTTCTCATGGGAGTAGACCTGTTGTGTGAGTAACCTGTGAGTTGTGGCTCATCAGAAGTTCTCAAAGGCCCTTATGAGGATGTCTCTCTTTCTGACTACTGAAGTCAGGTGGTGGTGGGCTGTTAGCCAAGGAAGAATGACACTGCATCATAAGAGATGAACATGGTGAGACTCCCAGGCAGCAGTATGCCACAGTAGGGAAATCCATCCTAATTCATTTAATAGGAAAGAAATATTTGGGGTTATTTGAACAAACCAGAATATTCTAAAGCTGTTTGGGCTAACCCTGTGTGAAATACCAAGATGTCATATCTTGGACTAACTGAAAGCTTCTTGTTGCAATGTTGTTTTGTAGAAACCGCACTTTCTATTGCAAAACTAAGAAAAGACCCTGACTATCTTCTCTGGCCAAGAAGAATCTGCCAGTTTCTTGCTTACAACTCTGCATATCAATGATATAAACATCAATTTTAACTTAACAGATGATATTACTTTAAAATTCTAACTAAAATCAACAAGACTTGAGAGTGCTCAGCATAGCCTTTGTAATTGTACATCAGGCAAGTCATCAGTTTGAAACATGAACAGAGTAAAAATATATGACGAAGTAGAAATTAAAATTGTCCTGTAGAAATACTCTGCCATTTATTCAAAACAGACTGTGCAGAACACCTGGTTTCTTAATACAGAACAGTAGTTAAGGCAGCTTCATTAGAGGAAACTGACTGCAGCAGAGCCAGCAAGTCTTGGGGAAAAATGTAACTTTGTAAGAAAAAAAAGTCATATGGAACCACTTGTTATTCTCTCCTCTTCCGAATCTACTTCAGGGGAAAAATGTTTCATGAGCAAGAGCTTAAACATACCTTCCTTGAGTCTGCTTCCCAGATAATTTTTCATGCTCTACTTCTGATTAAAGGATCTGTTCTCATCAGGTTTACACAAACATCACATTTCATGGTTTCCAGATTCTAGGTCTAACTCCTCTGGCTACTTATTGCTCTCCTTGTTATTCTTCACCTCCTGAAAAAGAAATTACTACCTCACACATATCACTTATTTATGTCCAAAATTCAGTTAAGAGAATTACAGTGGGGGGAAAGAAAAATGAAGAACAGAACACAACATCATTGAAAACAGATTTATTACTCAAGGCTGGAGCTCCATTGCTCCCCTTCGTACACAGCTACTTCTGACTGTGAAAAACTGCTGTTGTTAGTCTTTTTTAACTATTGATTCTGGTTCTGTGAAGTGCTGGTGAGGAGCCTCTTCCCATTTATAAATATTCTCAGTTTCACTGACTCTTACAGGAGTTCAGCATCTTGAGAGGTCAAATGTTTTTATAGTCACATAAGGAGAGATTAGTTAGTGTAGAGAACCAAAACCAAAAGCAGGATAGTAAAACTTCTGCTTTGACAGAAAATGAAAACTCCAGATGAGGAAAACAGAATTCAGGTGACCATTGCAATGATGTTTCAAAAAATCAAAATTCACATCTTATAATTGTTAGGGCTTCATGTAGCAACTTTCATTACCTTTGTCTATAAATACAAGAGATATCAAATTAAACATCATTCACTCTTCTTCCTTACTTGCTTTCTGTTTCTTCACTGATGACCTGTTCCTTTATTGATGACCTGGATGATGGGATCAAATTTACACTTAGTAAATTTGCAGATGACCCCAGCTTGAAGGGGAGTGTCGATCTGCTGGAGGGAAGGAAGGCATTGCAGAGAGATCTGGACAGACTGGGTCAATGGAAAACAGGGTGAGGTTTAGCAAAGCCAAGTGCAGAGTCCTACATTTTGGCCCCAACAACCCCACACAGCTCTACAGACTGGGGAATGTGTGTCTGGAGAGTGGCCTGGAAGAGAGGGATCTGGGAGTGCTGTTTGACAGTTGGATAAATATAAGTCAGCAGTGTGTCCAGGTGGCACAAAAGGCCAATGTTCATTCTGGCTTGTATCAGGAATAGTGCAGCCAGCAGGACTAGGGACATAATTCTCCGCCTGTACTGGGCACTGATGAAGGCACAGCTTGAGTACTGTGTGCAGTTCTGAGCCCCTCGCTTCAAGAAAGATGCTGAAGTATTGGAGCAGGTCCAGAGGATGGGGAAGAGACAAGAGGAAATGTTTTATGAGGAGAGCTGAGGGAGCTGGGGAATGGGGTTGTTTAGCCTACAGAAGAGGAGACTCGGGGGGGGCGGGACAGGGACAGGGGCAACACCTTATTACTCTCTGTGACTACCTGAGGGGAAGTTGGAGATGGGTGTGGGTCAGGCTCTTCTCCCAGGCAGCTGTGACAGGACCAGAGAGCATGGCCTGAAGCTGCATCAGGGCAGGTTCAAGTCAGATATCAGGAAGCTCTTCCTCATGGAAAGGGTGATCAGACACTGGAATGGACTGCCTAACTGCCTAGGGAGGTGATGGAGTCACCATCCCTGGAGACATTTAAAACTGAGCCTGGCATTTTGTGCCCTGGTCTAGCTGACATGGTGGTGTCAGACCATAGACTGGACTTGATGATCTTAGAGGTCTTTTCCAGCCTCAATAATTCTGTGATTTGGTGTTCTGTCTTACTTCTATGTGTTACAAACTTCCCAAGAAGACAGATCTAATTTGTTCACTCAGTAAGTTTCACAGAACCAGAAAATGTTGAGGCTGGAAGAGACCTGTGGACAACATCTGGTCCAATCTCTCTATTTAGGAAGGCCCACTTAGACAGATGATCCAGGAACATGAGAAGATTGCTTTTGAAGATCTTCAGGGATGGAAATTCCAACACCCTTCTGGCTAACCTGTGCCAGTGTTCCGTATTAGTATATAAGAACTTTATAAATGATTTATGAACTTCTTATGTAATCTTCTACAAAATACATACATTCCCTATCACAAGTAGCCCTCTCCTTGTCTGGTCAGTGTAAGCTACCTAAAATAAAGAACAAGAAGAGAACTCTACTTTTTTTGTTTATACATGGAAGTATTAGGGTTCCAGGATTAAGTAAGTGAACACTTTGGTACAAGATTGTGAATGTAATAGCATTGTCATGCATGAGGAGTTGAAGAGTACTTTCTCTGATTGTGCTGGTTGAACCACTTCAGTCATTCCTGAAACAGTGTAAAAATAGCAGTATAGCAAGCTCAGTGCCCACCTAATGAAGAAGGGCTTGAGAATCACAAAACTCTAACACAGGTATTAACATAAGATGGGGCATACCATGTGGCACTGCTGTACATGTAGATTGTGTGTTGCCTCAGACACATCCATGTTAGATTTAAGTTTGTGTAGAGAAGAGGAAACTGAGATGAAGCCTTATAGCTCTCTAAAACTACCTAAAAGGATATTATAGAAAGGCTTGTGCTGGTCTCTTCTCCCAAACTACTAATGATATTATTGGAGGAGATGGCCTCAAGTTGCATCAGGGGAGGTTTAGATTGGATATTAGGAAGAAGTTCTTCATTGAGAGAGTGGTTGAGCACTGTAAGAGGCTGCCCAGAGAGGTGGTGGAGTCACCGTCCCTGGAGATATTTTAAAAATGAGCAGATAGAGCACTTGAGTTCATGAGGTTAGGGAAATGCTGAGATGAGGGTTGGACTTGATGATCCTGGAGGTCCTTCCCAACCACGATTCTATGATTCTATGAAAAGTGACTTTTTTTTCTAAGCTAGTTTCCTTCACACATTTGCCTATTTGGATTGCAGGTAACCAGGGACTGAGTTTACTTCACAGTTCAGGTGGTAGATTTTATCAATAGTTTTGGTCACAATTTCTCCTTTCTAATTCAAATAGTTATATGAAATCAGCCACAAAGCACAAAGTTTTTTCCAAAAGACCAAGACCTTGGTTTTGCCTCAATAAAAACAATCAAAGAGGCAAACAAGCCATTCTTAACTGGATGCTCTGGTGCAAAGGAAAAAAAAAAAGTGGTGTAAGATTAAAGATTGCATTAATTTTGCTAGTCTAGGATTCACTTGTCATGAACAACCCCCCAGCTGCCAGTAATACATAACTCTGTGTCTGTCTACGTTTGTATGTATACCATTAAACAGCTGCAAAAAGCAAAAGAGTGTCATACTAATGCTGATCACTTAATCAGTTTACATTCTGCTACTGGTTAATCAGCAACAATGCCTATAAACAGAGTCATTAGCAGCATGATTGTAAATAGCAGGAAAATTTTGCAAGCAGTGGCTTTTTGCTAAGGATAGCAGAATTCCCAAAAACTGGTTTTGAAAGGCTTTTTGGGTTTTGATGGTTTCTAACAACTTGGTAATAATTTTCTGAATATGAAACACATATAAAGCCACACCCCATAAACATTTTGGAGATGTAAAACACTTACAAGAGCTACAGTTTCCTGGTTCAGTGACTCATAAACCTGCCATGTCCCTGCAGAGATTTCTTGGTGTCACCATTATTTGCTCACCCCAGAAATACAGATGTCTCACATTTTTGCAGTCTCTCTGCAATGTATCCAAATCAACTCTGCACTACTGAGCAACTTCATTTTCTACACTCAGCTCTGTAATGTCCACTCACTGACTAATTCACCCTAGAAGGGGTAATATGAAAACTATGGACACACTTTTTCCATGTGCTGGACAGGTAAATTTCACAAAATATTAGTGGATTTGAATGCTTCTACTTGGCCTGAATTGAAAATTATTCTGACCTTAGTCACCAGTTTCATACACACAATCTAAAGTCACTGAACTGTGCTCTCAGACAAAATACATTCAGCCATTTATCACACACATAATCCAAATAGTTTCTTTCAAAGAGGACAAAGCTAAAATCATTTTCCTTCTACCACATTCTACAAGTACACCCACCTCTTAGTCAATGGCAAAGAAATACAAATGCTTTGCACTGTCAAGTGATAAAGATGGTTTAGCATATTGATTTCTTTTTTGTTTCAAACGATAGGAAATCAGGTGGAGAAACACTTTGGCCAAGGAAAAGTTCTCAGTTCCACAATTTTTCCAAAAGAAGCATTCTGATCCATTATGTGACCATATGACACCATTTTCTAAAAAAAGATCAAATTCTGTCCAAACTACTTCCGAGACAGTGTCACTGTAGTGCTTTTTGTACCACATCGGCCTTGAATACACATGAAATACTTAGGAAACTTCTGCCTTTTCTTAAGTATAAACTCACAGGAGAATAAAATTAGTGATGCTACTGTTTTCTTACATCATCAGAGATCCAGATTATCCAGATCATGGTACCACCTTCTAGCATCCATATTCCATGAGTGTTTTAAATGGTATTGTTAAGCAGCTAAAAGAATAATTTCAGAAAATACACCTTTATTTTGTCACTACACTTTTTTTTTTTCAGCTTAAACACCACAAAGAAAGGCACAGTTAAATATTCTATTTTGGATGATTGGGTTTTGTTTAGAAAATGCTCTGATACAGGATAGAGGAACATTGAAAAAGCTGATGACAGGTATCAATCCAGTTATACAGATTCAAATCAACATGCAGTAACTTGCACTGGCAATTCACAGGACAAGTGCATAGGCAGGACAAAAACACAGTATTACAGTTTATTGTTTTCAGACAATCTGTTCGTATCACTATTAATGTGATAACTTTGTCTAAACAGAGTATTTCCTATGAAATATTTTATATGTAACATAAGAAATACCTTCCTTCAAGTTGGATAGTAAGCCAAAGGCCTTCAGGCTGCTCAAAACACACAGCTTTCCAGATAAATCTAAGGTATTTTTTTAATCAGTGCTATGGAGAAAGATCATCTTCTTTTTAATCTGTGATAATCACTTCATGGCACAGAAGCACTGAATTTTAACTCAAACCATGGGAGATTGTAATGGTTTAAGGAGAGGGTCTAAATCAGTTTGCTTTGGTGCCTGTAATTCTAGCACAACAACTAGCTCTCACCAAGAGTTCAACAGGCAATGAAGCAACAGTTTATTGTACCCATCACCAAGAAGAAAAGGAACAAAAAAACACAAATAAGTAAAAGAATCAAAAAGGTAAAACAGAAACTGTATCACAATGCCTTTGCACACACTCTGAGAGAAATGGGAGACAGCTAATACATCAGGTTTTGGCCTTGAATGAGAGGTCTGGGGTAAGAGAGAGTACACCAACACGCATAACCACAAAAGCCATCACACACACACACTCACACCCCACTTTTGAGAAGAGATAGGGGGGGAGATGAGGGAGGGGGGATGGCAGGAATACAGCACAAAATACACATTTGGTACTTGTAGAAAAGTTTCTTTTCCCAATCCTCTTGCAGACATCAGCACTCTGTGATGTCTCCAGCATATTTCTAGCTCTCATCAGCTTGGGGCTCTTCTTTAAGAGTAGCATTAAATGTAGCGGAGACAACAGGGTTCCAGACTCTCTCTCTGTTTGCCAAAGGCTTAGGAGATCAGTACTTGTGATCTCTCTTTCTCTCCCTTAGTACAGGCATCTGTGGCAGAGTATATAGGATCTTTGCCAGCCCAGTGGAGAAAACCAGCATGATGGAGTCACGCCTGTTATGAGACTAGGTTCTTCGGGGTCTTGTCCAAGGGCTTTCCACAGGCCTTTCTTCTGCCCTGTGGTCAGGCACCAAGGGAGGTAGAGGGTTAAGAGCTCAGTTGTCTTTACTCTGGCATGCCGCCAAGGACAGGAATGAGCTGGTGCTGGGTTTTCTGTATCTGAGCCTTCAACGAAAGAGAGGAAGGCTACAGGTTCACCCCTCACAGAAAGGGGTTTGCAGGTATGGAGAACGGCTTGTCTCTTCAGCCTCTGCGTTCGACCTCTCATGCAAAACAGGGCTGTGGCTACCCCCGCAGTAGAGGTGCAGCCAAGCTGAGACTTCTTTTGGCCTCCACCCTTCAGTGAAAGGGTTTGAGAGCCATTGCTTGCCCCACCACCACTCCCCCAACTTGGGGGCTGGGGGGAGCCCTCTCCTAGAGGTGCACCCTGTCTCTGAACATGTGTCACAGCAGAAGCAGGAGAAAAAGCGAAGATGGCACAGAAGATGAAGAGAAGGAAGTATGAAGAAGCAGGAAGTACATTCTCTTTATGGACTCTGTCCACCAGTCACCTGTAGAGTCCAGAAACTGATGCAGGAGGTCTGCTAGGAAAGCTATCTCCAGCTTCAAAACAAAATGGTTTTTCAACATAAAAAGCACCAGAACTAGTAGTTGAAAATTTGGTAATTTTCAAACAAGATCAGAGATTTATTTTATTTTTAGGTATAGACACTAATGTCCTAATGAAGTCAAAAGGTGTATGCTTGCATCCAAGAACAGGTTTTGGATTTTAGACAAAAAATTTTGTTCTCATTTTCAGTCCAAATCTGATAAAGCTGGTTTTCTTTGACTTCAATAGTTTGAAGGGAGGAAGAATTATTTCACCTTTATGCTAAAATCAAATATTTTCTTTGTATCATAGATAAAGAGTGCATGCTATCATTAAGCAATCAATAACTACTAAGTACTTGAATAATGAATTAAAAAAAACAAGCCATCTTCTTGTACACCTATAAACACCTCCTTATCTTTATTTGGGTAATCATAAATAAAGGAATCTTTTTATGCTTTGGTAAGTTTAGGATCCAAGTTAAAAAAGCATTAAGAAGCTGTGCCAACTGTTTTAGCTTCATATGTTTTTAGGAAGGAGACTAATTAGCCACCCAGACATGAGCAAAGCATGTGAACTTCTGCTGGAAAGTTGGTGAATCATGATTAAAAACAGTATTATGACTGCAGTTACTCGAATGTTGGATTTCATAGGTCATTCTTGCTAAGTCACAATCATCTTTCACTGAGACAATCAGTGCCACTTATACTCTTTAAGACTTAGAATCAGAAATTCAGACTTGGGCCTTCTGTGGCTTTGGCACTACCAGATGTTCACATAAAGTCTCCAGGACTCGTTTGCTCATTTTTGTTTGTTTTGGGCTCTTCCTTCTCCCTCTCAATTCACATTTCATAAGGTGTAGCTGTGGTTTTTTTCTCCTTGAACTTTGAAAACCAATTCAGCCTCAGGCAAAGCCTGCTCACACAGCTTCAGGCTGGTAGGGCAAAGGAGTGAATCATGTCAGAGGCATGTGGATGACTGACTGGAGGGCTCTGGCTAGACTTAGTATCAGGCTGCTCAAGAACTTTTCCTGTGTAGATCTCACAGAAGCTCACATGTGCTGAAAAGAACTAGTCATGCTGAAGGACATTAAATACACATTAAACATCTTTCCCAAGACTCATAGTAAGCTATAGCTTTACAAACAGTTGAAGCCAGGCCATATGATTTCCAGTGCCAGACATTTTAATCCAGCGTTGTCATTGCCCTTCAATATGCTGCTGATAATTGGTGTTGAGTGGTGTGAATATTGCATAGCATGCAAGGATTATGACATCCAAGTCTCCTGAAATCAGACATTGAAATCCATTTAATACTATGCTTAAGTAAATAGCTACGCTTGTGAGTACTTGACAGTAGGCAAATGATGCCATATGTCAGTGAAATATTCTTTCCACTCCCTTCTAGGCGAAAAAAAATTCACCAAAAATAGCCACTTCATCTAGCCATAATTAATTTCCTTTCTCCACTTCATCCTTCCTTTATTGAAATAGTTTCATGCTTGTTACACTGTCCTTCAACACCTTTACTACATAAACCCTTGTAATTTCAACAGTGGTATTTTGCCCACCCATTTCTAAAGGTACTAGTACAAAATGCCTTCTTCCTGCTTTCCTTCTGCAGCCTCCTCACTTTCTCACTAGTTGCTTTGAACTTCAAAAACACATTTTAAACTGTGTTTCACTTGGGGTAAACAAGGAAGGTGTGACCATCATGCTTCTAAAATCCCTTTTCTAGAATTAAATCTGCCTTGGAGCTAGAAATAAAGCAGACAGCAACAGTGGGACAAAAACTCCAAACTGTTGGCTGCTTTCTTCAAATTTGAATTTAGTCCTATTTTCTTGGTTTTTGTAGGTTTTCATTTAGACAAATTATACCGAAGGATTCATACTGCCTGTAGGTGGCATCTACAGGGTCTGTGTTTCTGCCTTACTGTGAATAACTCTGCAAATCACTGGAAACATTTCAATTCTCCTGAAGCTTTGGGCAGGAGGAAAGGGAGATGAAAAGCAGCTCTGAGTCACTTCTGTAGGTACTTACTGTCTGGGTCAGATATCCTTTAACTGGATCTGTTACACTGTCCCTAAGGATTATGTTGAGCAAAGGTCTGTGACAGCACTCTGCCAAAAGTACTCTTTGGTGTATAATAACAGAGACATGGTGAGGATGAGATAGTACAGAGACCATTACAGATGTTCTTCCTATTGGCAGCTCCACATGAGCAATTTACCCAAGCATTACATCCTCTAGATTATCATTTTCATGACCCTGCTCCTCCTACAAAAAAAAAAAAAAAAAAAAAAAAAAAAAAAAGCATCTTCTCATGTTATTTTGTTTCTTACTCAGCTGCAGGTCCAGGCTCTCCCCTGTGCTAAAGGAAAGTTTGTAATAACAAAGGCTCACAGTCGTTTTTTGTCTTCATTAAAGCATACAGAGGGATGTGTCAGCTGCAGGGCAAACACAGATGGTGCAAATACAACATGGACTGCTTTGTGTTTGCCTATTTATACTTATGCAAACTTTCCTGAAAGGCTTGGAAGTCTCTCTCATATGCTAAGATATTTACAAATATTATCCTGAAAAACAGGAGTTTCCTGTAAGTCTTTTCACATTTATGTAAAGCCGATACTGTTCCCCATAGCAACAAATTCTGAAATGAATAAGGAAGTGTAAAGAGGTCACTCCTTCCTATAATAACAATATTTGTAATGTCTTGGCTGCTCTGTAAACATATTTTATTCATTAGCATGTCAAGATAGAAAAGCAAAAATGCAAGACATTCTTTTATTAAAATGAGTTAAAGTCAGTTCTGAGCTACTAAGGTATCAATCTCTAGCATCTGTTCTCCAAAGTGAGAGTATCACATCTATAAATATATCACTGCTTAAAATCAGACTAATATTTAGACAGATATTTGATCTCAGAGTGTGGAGATAAAGAGGAGATGCATCTGACACCATTTCAGCACAATAGTTTTTAGAAGTGGAAAAGCTGAAATAAATGGATTCCCATTTCACTCTTGCTAATACTGTAGCAGTCAGAGAAGAAACAAAGGAAAAATGAAGGCTTATTTGGAAATTAGAGATCTAGTGGATCTTTATCCAGTGCAACACTATTTTTAAAAAAAACTGTAATGCAGCAATAACTGCTCTTTGCTGTGCAAGGACTATTTTACCTTTAGAAGTGCTCAGCTGAGGGGTTTTTTTCCCCTTGGTCAGCTGAAGACACTCACGTTATTAGGAAAGAGTGTCAGGAAACAAATATAAATGTTATTGTGAGAGGAAACCTGTTTCAACTCCCATGATTACAATTTAACACAGCTGCACCCCAAGAGAACAATTGTAACATTTATTTCTTTATAAGTCTCAATGTTACACAGAATAAAACCCTCCTTTTAAAGAAAGCTGTGAGCACAATATCTCTCTGGGAGGATAAGGTTAGAGAGGAAGAGAGTACAAGAGGGAAGAGGGATACACATTTACTTATGGAAGAGGAAGAAATGTTTCATCTACTATTTAACTCATTTCTTTTGTTTTCTTCAAGAAAACTAATCATAAAGCCTATGATATTCTAAGCAAAATGTTGATTATCTACTATCTCTGTGCAAAGCACAAAATCTGGGCACCCAGGCAGAAGATCCAACTGTAATTGCTGGCCACCTCACAGTTCCTTTGCAAAACCATGTCCAAAGGGGTGTTTTTCTTATCTCCTAATGGGCTGACACAGCTGCCTTACACCTCCTTTCTAATTGTGATTTGCTTTTGCCTTAGGACAAGTGAGAGCAGGAACACATGCCTCAGCACCTCAGCTCACCCCAGAGCATGGGCATATGCTCCTAGCAGCAGCTAAGGATGCAGAAGCAAGGCTCCAGGATGCTGGGATATGTTTCGTGCCTTGACAGTCAGTACCTGGTAAAGGCTCAGCAAGTTGCTTCGTATCTTCCTCCTTTTGTATAAAGACTTCTGTATAAAGCCTTTCTGAATCTGGGGATTTTCATTTACTGCAGGTGCCTCCCCGAAATGGGCCTTTCTCCTATTTGCAACTGCTGGTGTTATCAGGCCCATTGTGAAGGGCAGTTGTCCCCAAGTGAACGAGCACTCAGACCCCTCCACCCACTGCCTTGGCAGCCTACCCAGAAAGGTCAGCTTTCCTGGGAAGGACATTAGCTGACAGAAAATCACATTCAATGCAGTTACCATGTTGAGTTTGCAAGAAACATTCTATCCCCAGTTGCTGTTATGCAGTTGAGACAAGCACGTCTGCTTCACAGTTGAGAAAACAGAAGAGCTATTCAAATGCATTATGAAAACAGAAATCATAAAAAACAAAGCCTGTCACAGAAAAGAAAGCCACCACTAAGCAGACAGTACAGCTTACCAAAAGAAATTTTCCCTGCATTTGTTTCATTAACACATACCTAAGTATTGTGTACTTACTTGCTGCTCCTATTGGTCTGCCGAGTTATTTTTCCAGGTGAGGGGGCAGAGAAATTATGTCATTTTATGAGAACACATAAAGAGGAACTACTGCTCAGCTACATCGTCAAATAGTGCAATAGAAGTCAAAATTCATTCTATTTCCTTTCTTTGGGTAGATGTTTTTCCAGAAAGTAAGATATTTTAACATCACTTGCTCTGAACTACCAGTATCAACAGTTTCTCTAACAATGTTTTCTGCATGTCTCTTTAGCAACATCAACATTCAAAAAGTGGGAAAAGTTAAAGATTTTGATTATAATGGCATGCTTAGTCAAGAAACATAGATTTCTTTCCAGAGCTACTGTGGATATAAACCCCTCTGGCAAATCCTTACACTCTGTTTTAATTTGGATTTGAGCAGGCCACTTGCCTGAAGGATTGGGAAGTTGCTATGTCAACTTGTAAAATTTTTTCAACTTCAAACAGGTATGACTGGTTTGGAGCTTCCTGGTTCCTGTTTCTTCCACCCTCTTGACTTGATTTCTATTATTCAGAGAAGACATATGACAATGGGTTGGGTGTGGCAGCCATCATATGAACATAATGAATGAAAAAAGAGAGTGGTACTTCAAGGATCACCAGAGGGAAGGTGTTTTGTCTGTATTTCATTGTTTGCTGAAATTAACAGAGTTTTTCCCTTGTTAATGTCCATAGGAATAAGTATGCTGGAAATGGAAGACTGGCTTGGAAGCACATGGAACAGGGAACTGGACTTTTAATTGACTGCTGACACTGAGGGATCTCTGAATGGGAAGTATGGATTCCATGTTTCCACAAGGAGAAATAACTGCTGGAATTCTCTTCCCTCTTTGAGGGGGTGGAGATATCAGTTTGGCCCAATTATGTAAGAACATGTGATTAATCTCTGTACGTCTGTGTATGGGGTTTTTATATGGAGTTAAGTGTGTCTTGTTTTCCCAAAATCAAGTTACCCTTTGGGTTTCCCTGCAATTTAAAAGTAGAATCATAGAATGATTAGGGATCGGAAGGGTCTTCGAAAGATCCTGCCAGAGCAGGATCACCTATTTAAATCTTCTTTGTTTTGTTTTCTTTTAGCCCTTTAGCACATTAACTAGGTTAACTGGTTAACTTCATCTCAGGTTAAACCTATGTCAGTCACCTTAGTATTTCAGTTACCATATCTATAAACAAAGAATCAGCTATTTTTAAACTGCAGTAAGAATCTAAGAGGTATTTTTTACATGTACAAAACCAAAGTAGTTTTTGAAATGTGATCAGCTATCTGTCTCTGTATTATAGACTATATATAATGATTGAAGGACACAAATGACTGTGTGTTACTACTGGAAGAATCGTAACTCCATACTTATGAGAAGCATTATGAGAATCCAAATTTCAAAAAGAGAATAGAGTATTTGAAAAAACACAGTAGTCATACTGAATCTTCTAACATTTCCTCCCATTCCTCCTTCTATTCCTACATGAATATAAAAAAACAGAACAGAGGAAGAAAAGAAAAAAGAAATGGTGACACAACAAAAACTTCCCATTGACTTCAACAGATTAAGCTTAAGGCTTTTTAGGTTTAAGTAGAATAATTTTACACTAGAGGTCAATAATATAACATTAACATTAAATATTTCAGAATCAGTTTTGTTTTCTCAAGCAAAGGTAGAGCAATTGTGTATTTGCTACAAAGATGTGATCTTATTTTTGTAGCAAATTTGAAAAAAAGGAGTATCTGATGACTGCTTTCCATCATTGTCAACATCATCTCTTCCTTTTAGTCAGGCTGTATTCCATTTTATGTCACTACTCACAGATAGAAAAGCAATGGGTTGAAGTCAGTATTTCCAAATGGGGAAGATGGTATCCCATGACATAATATTTTCATCTGTATTTGCCTGACACCTATTTTCACAAATGAGAAAAAGACCACCACAATGCCAGCTTTGTTTCTCTAAACATGCATTCTCAGATGCTTTACCCTCTGATGTTTTAATGATGCAGAAGTAAGGCACTCCTCCCAAAAAGCTTGAAAGAGTTGCAAAACTTTGGAAAATTAGTCCCTGAACTTGTCACTCAAAATAGAATCATAAAAAGACTACAGAATAAAGAACTGTCTGACGATTTTAGAAAAATACAATTAAAAATGAGTTTGTCTCTGGACCTTAGACCAATTCAGGTCCTTATAGATCCTGTAACAAAAGTAGAATGTAGACTTTCTAGTCAGAAGCAGATATTGTGGACTAATAAATATGATGCAATTTTTTTAGACTATCCCATTAACATCGAATCATAGAATGGTTTAGATAGGAAAAGACCTCAGAGGTCTTATAGTTCAAACCTCCCCATCATACGCAGGGACACCTCTTACTAGACCAAGTGCCCAGGTCTCCATCCAACCTGGTCTTAAAAATGTCCAGGGAGGAGGTCAATCTGTTCCAGTCCTTCACTATCCTCATAATGAAGAATGTCTTCCTAAGATCCAGTGTACCCTCTTATAATTTGAAACCATCCCCCCCTTGTCCTGGCACTAGAGTCCCTTATAAAAGTGCCTCTCTCCAGCTTTCCTGCAGGCCCCCTTCAGGTACTGGGAGAGTACTGTAATGTTCCATCAGCAGGTCTTCTCTTCTCTGGGCTGGACAGCCCCAATTCCCTCAGGCTGTCTCCACAGAAGGTGGGCTCCTGCCCTCTGATCATCCTTACGGCTCTTGTCCAGACTCACTCCAGTAATTCCATGTCCTTTTTCTACTGGGGTCTCCAGAACTGGATACAGTACTCCAGGTCTCACAAGAGCAGAGCAGAGGAGGGAATCACCTCCCTTGACCTGCTGGTGATGCTTTTTTTGATACAGCCAAGGATATGGTTGGTCTTCTGGGCTACAGTCACACACAGCCAGCTCATATTGAGTTGCCTGTCTATCAACACCTCCAAGCCCTTCTCCTCAGAGCTGCTTTCAATCCATTCATCACTCACCATGTATTTGTGCTTAGGGTTACCCCAATCCAAACATAGGACCCTGCCCTCGCTGAACCTCATGCTGTTTGCATAGGCCCAGTTCTCAAGCCTATCAAGATTCCTCTGGATACCTTCCCTCCAGTGTGTTGACCACACCATACAACTTTGTGTCATCCACAAATCCTTGCTGAGGGTGCACTCAGTGCCAGTGTCCATTTAACCTACAAGGATCAGACCCAAAACAGACTCCTGAGGAACATTACTTATAATTTATTTCCACTTGGATGTTGAACTTGGATCATAACACTTTGAGTGTGACTGTCACACACCCTGGATATATTTAATTGAATTGTGGACCTAGTGCTTAGGGACATAGTCTAGTTGTGACCTGGCAGTAGTGTTTTGAAGATTGGATTTGATGATCAGTAAAGTCTCTTCCAATAAAAGACATTCTGAGATTCTTTCTCTGGTATCTCTTTAAGATCACTCCTTCTCTGGACCAATATTATCCCTCACACTTTAAGCAGATGGGGGGAGGGAACAGAGATTTCCTTCACCATGGTCCCATCACATAGAAACAAAGAAAGTCCTCTACAGAGTAGCCCTCATGAAGAGGTGAAAAGGAAACGACTTATCACCTCATGCAAACAGCCAGCAGAGGATGCAGAGGGAGGGGCTGAGGGCAGGACAAATGCAGCTCTAGGTAAAAAAAAATCCTGGAGTATTTTCTAAAAAGGAATATTCTCCCTTCTGGAAATGTCGCTTATTTAGCTAGTAGGGTCTCATAGCTTTTACTCAGTGAAAAGATGTGCACCATTTATTTTGTGGAATCTGTAAAACCACAGTGAAACTCAGAGTTTAAACAATCAAAAGGATTGAAAGCTTCTTTAAAAAAAATCACAATGGAAAGTCATGACTTGTTACAGAATTATCTCATCCTACTGACAGATATCAGACCTTTGTTATTTCCAGAGTATCAAGAAGTGCACCTTTGCTCCTTCTTCCCCAGTCTTTTTAATTTAGATATCTTAGATATCTAAAATGCAGGTATCTTTACATATTTACATCTACATCTACTCTACAGAAATCACCACCAGAAGGAGAGGGAGGAAGGAAAAGAAAGTAAATTTCTCACTCCCAGGATGGTGTGACATGAGCATGGTACAAGAAACACAACCCCTAACATGCAGGTATTCTGCTGATCTCACATAAGAAGCACCATGGTTAGGAACATTGCACTCTGATTTTGTTTAGGGGGATCAACTTATAAACTATTGACAGACAATGCAGAAATGTGCTGCTCCACACCTTGCAGGTGACTGATGAGTCATGATGGCTAAAACAATTAAATAGCACTTGGAGAAGGAAACCAAAGGCACAATGGAGCAATGAAACCCATGTCTTCTACTTTTTCATACAAAATATCAGATGTTGAAGTTACCAGTCTAAAAAAGGGACAAAACCTGGGCTAGGATTACTTTCTCTGTGATTTGCTAATTATGCTTCTTTTCATTTTTATCATTTATTGTAAGCAGAAAGCAAATAAAACATCTTGATATGCAAGACCTTTTCCTCTGAAAGCAAGGGAACTAGCAGGACTTTGCAGTAAATGCTTACGTTGTCATTTCTTTCAACACTGATTTCTTTAACAATTATTTTACTTTCTTGGATGACTTTGATAGTGCAGCAGATTGAAATGTCTTCCTTCAAAAATAATTTTAACAATATACATGTGGGTATATTCCTTGTGCATACTAATTTGGAAACTGTCCTTTGGACTTAAGTTGTAAAACAGTAAAGCAAAAGTCAATGTAAAGAAATATTTGCAAATACTTAGTTTGTACAGACTTTTCAGGAGGCCTTACAGAATCAAAAGAACAAGCAGAGACCCCCCACATCTCTTCCTCGAATATACACAGAGGTTTTTACTGCATACCATCAGCATGCAAAAGAAAAGGTTAAGCATGTGCTACAGTTATTGCTGTATTTGTCTTGGAAATTTAGCCAAGTGATAAGCATTCATACAAAATAGAAATGTCGCATGTGTGTTGCACTGTAGAACTATACCTTGAGCTATATGATCACAAATTGCAACTTTTTAAAAAAAAAAACAAAAACAAACAAACAAGAGATATATCAGGGATATCATACAGAGACATGCATTAGGGAATCTGGGCTAAATTATCACCCATTACTCACTATGAACTACAGGGTAAATGGATAAAGACATAAGATTTGCCTTGATGAACAGTTTCCAGTGAAAAGTGTTTTATTGTCAGCATTTCCACTCACGGCTTGAGCAATTTAAATAATGTCTTCATGACAGAAGAAATTATTCAAATATTTTGGAAAGAAAAGTAATTTTGTTCTGAATTTAGGGGGAAAATCAGTCACATAAACCACAGAAAACTTATGTCACACCTCTAAGTTAATAAAAGTGGAAAATGTGCTGTGGTAGTCAGTTTGCCAGAGATATTACTGTTAAGCAGGCCCAGAAGTTTATTGTCTATGGTGGTCACTTCACTGAGTATCCAGTTGAAAACGGCTTTAGAGTTCCAGGTTCCAAACCAAATAGGTTTGTCTGGCAACAAGACCATCAATATATGTTTTTCCCGAGTAGCTGATTTAGATTAAAATCCCAAGATTTCCCCTTAACATGTGTGAAACCAGGCTGCAACATGTTCTGCATACACCTAGTCCATAAAGAAGAAGGGTTTATCTAACAGACACAATACTTTTGTCCTTCAGGAATACAAAGTTAGCATCCACACAGCACTCAGAGTGGATAATAACACCTTCTGGGGTAAGAAACAGGAGGATAAGATTAGTGCTTAAGAACATGAGACTTCTTTAAGAGATGGAGATGAGTGCTAATTGCCTCATTTAATTCCCATTCAAATTTCAAGGGATCCCTTTGTGGTCATTCTAATTGTGATAATCTTAAATCTGTTATTTCTACTCTGAGTTCCCTAGCAATGTGATGTAGTACTATATGAGACTGCATTAAGGCTGAGTCTGCAACAACCACAACAAAGAGAATTACATTTATTGAGCTGCTTTTGTTATAAACCTTTGCTTTCAGTTTTAACCTTTCAGTCAGAAAATTCCCATGCTTACCTTTTGTATTAGTACTACATAGGAAGTATGTTGAAGGAAGTGAAGAAAACAAAAACCCTCTAATACCTTGAAACAAAAGGGAAGTATAAAACCATCTATTTGCCTCAATCACATGTAACAGTTTTCTTAATTTTACACAACCCATGAGAATGTAAAATAAAGAAGGCAAAAATAAGAAGAAAAGTCTAAAAGGACAAAAAGCAACATTTAGAAGGGAGGAAGTTAAACAAAAGGTACTGTGCATTTGAACATTGGTTGGACATTAACTTAGTTTTATGGAGGAAACAAACATTCAGACTTCCTCTGGAGCACCATATTTCAGGCATGAGATGTATCCCTGTTTCCTCTGTCATGTCTCAGGGAAGCAAGACAAACAAGACCCCAGCTCCTTCAGCTCTTCATGCCTCTCCAGCTGGCCCCAGCTCATGTAACAGTGGGATACTGTTGACTTGTGAAGAAGAATTTGTAATTTTGCTCTACAGATACACATGGCTCATTTGCATGGGAAGAAACAGTAGCTGGTTTACTGCATTGGCAAACAACTCTTTTCTTGGCCTATGGAGTCATTGAATGTTACAATCAACAAGAATTAACTAAAAATTTATTAAAATAATTAGTAAAATGGAAGCTGAACTAAATCTTTCTAGACCATACCTGAATCAAACTTCTTGCTTCAACTGAAAAACACTTAAGTGGCATTTCACATACTGCCCCTCATTTGCAGATCTTGCTTTACAAAGCTGGCAGAAGTTACCAATTGCTTAAAACAGCAATATTTCACAAAAACATTTAACTCTGACACCAGTACTTATACAGAAAAGAAGGGGGAAGGCTTTCCATTAACTTTGTTTTGGGCAACCTAGAATAGAGCAACTGGATTATGCTTTCTGAAAAGCATTTTTGTATTAGCCTCACTTAAAAAAATTATTTGCAATTTTGACATATTTTTGATAACCACAAAGGGTTTTCTTCATGAGAGTTACTTTCAAAACTTTCTTTCAACGTTGTAAATTTCAGTCTGGCTCCTGTACAGTCATGGTCACCATTTATTTTCTTTGTACAAGGTATTTGCCTTGTGAAGGACTGAACTGTGTTTCAATACACAGCTGAGAAACAGAATAATTAAGTAACATCAGTATGTGATAATGTGATTACTTTCATATTAAATGCAAACTCTTGTGATTTAAATTTGTTTCCCTTTATTAACAAAGTCCTGCAAAGATGGTATTTGTGGCTATATTTCATTGCAACACATTACTACATTAGTTTGTGATCCTGAGTCATCCCGGTGACTTAATATGCTGCTGCTTCTCACTGAATGTTCTTGAAGAACAGAATAATAGCACTCTGCAGGGAAATTTGATGCCCATAAAAACCTCAAAGTCAAAGAAATGTATGGGTGGGCACATCTTAAAATACTTCTCAGCAATGTTTAAAAACTCTGCACTTGTACATAAGGATGTATTTTATTCACTGATTTGGTAAAACAGATTCAATGACCTCAGAAGATTACACAGCTGCAGTACAAGGAGTGTCAGCTTCTGTTTGCAGTTGCACATTCATTTTCTTTCTGGTTTCTTTTGCATATACAGTGGCCAGTCTTAAAAGTAGCCAGATTTTTTTTTTCATTAATAAATACATATCCACTACTTCCTTCTATTTACTTCAACAAATTAGTGGTGAAGGCATAGTATTAACAAAAAAAAGAGGGACATCTAACAGAAAAAAGATGGTATACATGATTTTCTACCAGTGAATGTGTCAAATACACTGCTAGACAGCTATATCTGGGATCTCCATCCTCCAAACTTACTTTAGTGGCCAGATATACTTTTTATTGTCTCTCCTCACACCCACACCAACTTCACTCATCTAATAATGAGGTTGCAGACATGTCTGAAATCTTTCTTGGCTGCCAGGATCTACAGTCCTGAGACAGAGCACCACTAATAGTTCCTTGATTTGGGATGCAGTCTTAGTGCAGATGCATAAACAGAGTACATCAAGAAACTGCAGTGTATACATTTGTGAAGTAGAGCTGTCCATACCCTGGTTAACAAAAAGAAATAAAATTTTATAAATAACAGGCATCGTCTGACCTCAGCCAAATCAGTGTATGCCATAGACAGATCAAGGCAACACTGTTAGGAAAATGCAAAGGCTACAGTCTCTTGAATTTGCCTTTGTGAACACGGGGAATTGCAACAGCTCCCACTGATCCCTACAGAGGCAGCTTATCATCATATACTTATAAGCAGTAGGAAATTATGGCATTTTTTCACAAGCATTTGAGGCAATGTTTGGCTTCCATTTACCATAAAGCTAACAAAAGGGAGAAATTGTGAGTCACAGTAGGCTACATCTATTACCACATAAATTTACCTGTCCCTAACAAATGCAGCCTTGCAGAGTTTTCATTTGGGTTTACACAGCTAAGAAGAGTGAATCACTGTGTTCAGTTCATGAGCTGACAGGGAAACACCAGAAAGGGATAGCAATTTGCCAAAATGTCAGATGGTAATCAAGACTGTAATTTCATTGTCAGATTTAGACTGAATGGACCACACACTTCACTGGATTGTACATCTGTTGTGAAATACTGCAGATGGTCAGGTAGAACAGCCCATGTCTGCTTCAAAACCTGTTTGTGAGTCACTCCTTTGTGGCATAAGATACAGTCTTCTCTGAAATCCCCTGTCCCATGAGCAATATTAAAACAGCTGCTAAATGAAGGACAGAGCCCTTTCCACTGACTCACATTATCCATCACAGACAATTCCAGTGTTGTCTGTAAATGAGTAAGGTTTTTCTTTTTCATAGCTCTTCCAAATGCTCAATGTCAGGACAAGTGTCTGTGACCTTCCTATATTTACTAATAAATTACAACAGTGATCCTACATTAGTCAGCCAGGAGAAGAAACATTATCAAAGAGAATATTAAACATATGCAGCAGGAATGGTAAGAAAGAAAATATTAGGAATTTCATGAGGAAAAGCATGTTCTAAGTTTGAAAGTGTGTATGCATGGTTTATTGAGCTGTATGAAATAGAAAGCAGTTTCCATAGACCCATGAAAGCTGTTGTAACCTTGATAATCCTTTTCAAAATACAAATGCTTTTTCAGCAAGTCCTGATAAAGACATTGTAATGGATTAGCAAAGGGAGGTCTAAATCTGTTTGGGTTGATGCCTGTAATTCTAGCACAACAACCAGCTCTCACCAAGAGTTCAACAGCAATGTAGCAACTTTGCTAGAAAGATAACAGTTTATTGAACCCATCACCAATAAGAAAAGGAAAAAAACCAAATAAGTAAAATTATAAAAAGGTAAACCAGAAACTGTATCACACAGTCTGAGAGAAACAGGAGACAGCTAACATAGCGGGTTTTGGCTTCAAATGAGAGGTCTCGGGTAAGATAGTGTACACAAACACTCATAACCACAAAAGTCACCACACACACACTTGCACAAAATATACATTTGGTGTCTGTGGAAAAGTTCCTTTTCTCAATCCTCATGCAGACATCAGCACTCTGTGACATCTCCAGCATACTTCAGCTCCTGTCGGCTGGGGGGCTCTTCTTTGACGTTATAGCAGCATCAAATGTAAAGGAGACAACAGAGTTCCAGACTCTCTCTCTGTTTGCCAAAGGCTTAGGAGATCAGTATTTGTGATCTCACTTTCTCTCTCTTAGTAGAGGCTTCTCTCAGTCTCTCAGTAGCAGAATATAGAGGATCTTTGCCAGCCCAGTGGAGACACAGTAACATGATGCTGGTTATGTGGAGCCACCCCTGTTATGGGAATAGACTTTTTGGGGTCTCATCCAAGGGCTTTCTACAGGTTTTTTCAGAACCTTCCTTTCTTCTCCCCTGTGGTCAGGCCCAAGGGAGGTAGAGAGTTAAGAGCTCACCTCTGTCTGGCATCTTCAAAGGCATTTGCTGCAGTGCAGCCTTGGAGGAGTTGCCTTGCTTTGGCCTACTGCCAAGGACAGGAACAAGCTTTGTGCGGCTTTTCTGTATCTGAGCTCTCAGTGAAAGATGGGAGGGCTGCAGGCTCACCCCCACAAAACGGGGCTTGTCTCTTAGGCCTCTCTGTGTTCAACCTCCCATGCAAAAGAGGGCCATGGCTACCCCCACAGGAGAGTCTCAGCTGGGCTAAGACTAAGTCTTCCACCCTTCAGTGACAGTAGGTTGAGAGCCATTGCTCCCCACCACCACCCCCCCACCTTGGGGGGTGGGGGGAGCCCTCTCCTAGAGGGGCTCCCTGTCTCTGAAGACATGTCGCAGCCAAAGCAGCGGAAGATGTGAAGAAGAGAAGGAAGAAGAAGAAGGAAGTACCTTCCCTTTATGGACTCTGTCCACCAATCACCTGTAGAGCCCAGACACTGACGCTGGAGCTCTGCTAGGAAAGCTGCCTCCAGCTTCAAAATAAAATACTTTTTTGGCATAAAAGCAGCACGACTAATTGTTGAAAACTTGGTAATGTTCAAACTAGAACACACATTCTTAATTAGTCTAGAGAAAACTGAAGAAATTCGCCTTTCACTGTACATTTCAAATAACTTACTGTGCTTTCCTTGCTGCATGCCGTTATTTTTTGAATTATGACTCAGACGGTAAAATGTCTGCTAGCTGATAGTAATCTGCTCTCAAGAGAAAGCCTGATGGTAGTGTTACAGGATATTGTTCAGGCCCAGGGCACATACCATTACCCAATAAATGTAATCATTCCCAAACACCCAAAATTTCTTAACATACATTATTATAAAATATTACAATAGGGCTCATTTCTCAGACACAACATCTGGTCGTTTACTAGATTAACCAAAAATCTTTCTGTAGTGTCCTTTCCAGACTATAAGAGACAAGAAATTCTTACCACCCGCTGTCGTGTCAAGTCACAGTATTGCTTACATGTTAGCTGTGCACTGGTTTCACTCTACTGTTCTCCCCATTACAGTTATTTTGATAGGGAGAGGAGTCAATGAGCTACTGAACTTCAACAAATGCTGAAGAAAAACATCTGTCAAAAACACAAGGAAGAATTAAGTCAACAATAACTGGGGTAAAAGTAAGGGTGTCAGGGTGAGATCATTACTTCCGTATCCTAAGAGCTGCAAGAGCCCTCTACATTCTGAGCATGAATTGTAAATCATAGGCATAACACCACTTCAATTAGAAGCAAAGAATTAGTTAACCAATCAGCTTCAGGATCAAAATTGTAATCACCAGCAGAAACTTGGTAAATAATGAATATATTAATTATGCTAATTTAGATGGTATTAATGATTGACGGCTTTCACAATTCATTGAGCTGACCTTGTGCATGACTTTCAGCTCACAGCATTGTGCGAGCCTGCAATAAATAAATACCTTGGCTCTGGGTGTGGACCAGCTATCGTCACACCTGGCAGAAGAATCAGCATTGGGGTTAAAATAACATAAAACCAATATGAAGCTGGTAAGATTTATGGGACATGTGAGAATTGAGTTTCTACTTGAATAGAAACCTGAAATGCTGTGATAAAGTAACACTTTACAGTACAGGCTAAGACTGCTAGGCATTCTGACTGCCTGTTTGTGGTCTTCTGAAAGGATTTACCTTAAAAGAGCTTAGTGCTGGTTCATAGACTGCTATAAATGGTTCGTAGACTGCTATAAATGGTGAGGTTTACTCATTTGCATAACTAGGATAAGAATTAGTGCTCCTCATGCTACTCCAGCATGTCTGACTTTTCACATTACCTGCAACCTCAGGAAACTTTTTTGCTACCAAGCATGAACAATTTTTATGACATAGCTAACTGGTGCCCAGAGACTGCAGGTTAGCAAGTGTTACTCCAATCTTCAAAAAGGGTAAGAAGGAGGACCCAGGTAACTATAGACCGGTCAGCCTCATCTCTATCTCAGGAAAGGTGGTGGAATAATTGGTCCTAGACTCTGTCTCTAGGCACATCAGGGACAAGTGGGTCATTAGGGACAGTCAGCATGGCTTCACCAAGGGGAAGTCATGCTTGACCAACATGATAGCCATTTATAGGGGCATAACTGGGTGGCTAGATGATGGCAGAGCAGTTGATGTGGTCTATCTTGGCTTCAGTAAGGCACTTGACACAGCCTCACATTGCATCCTCAGAGCCAAACTGAGGCAGTGTGAAATGGATGATTGAGTAGTGAGGTGGATTGTGAACTGGCTGCAGAATAGAAGCCAGAGAGTAGTGGTGAATGGGACAAAGTCNGGGACTGACCTGCTGGAGAGCAGTGTAGGAGAAAAGTACTTGGGGGTCCTAGTGGCCAGCAGGATGACTATGAGCCAGCAATGTGCTCTTGCGGCCAAGAGGGCCAACAACATCCTGAGGGGATCAGAAGGGACTTGCTTAGCAGATTGAGAGAGGTTCTTGTCCCCATCTACTCTGCACTGGTGAGACCACATCTGGAGTATTGTGTCCAGTTCTGGACTCCTCAGTTCAAGAAGGACACAGAGCTGCTGGAGGGTGTCCAGCGTAGAGCAACAAAGTTGATGAAGGAAGTAGAACACCTCCCTTATGAGGAAAGGCTGAGGGAGGTGGGTCTCTTTAGCTTGGAGAAGAGGAGGCTGAGGTGTGACCTCATTAATACCTATAAATATGTGAGGGGTGGGTGTCAGGAGGATGGAGTCAGGTTCTTCTCAAGGTCACCTGGTGACAGGACAAGGGGCATTGGGTGCAAGCTGGAACAGGAGGTTCTATAAATATAATAAAGAACTTCTTCACAGGGAGGATAACGGAGCATTGGAAGAGGCTGCCCAGGGGGCTTGTGGAATCTCCTTCTGTGGAGATGTTTAAGACCTGCCTGGATGTGTTTCTGTGCAACTTGTTCTAGGTAATCCTGCTGTGGCAGGGGGATTGGACTGGATGATCTTTTGAGGTCTCTTCTGGTCCCTAATGATTCTATAGTTCTTTGAAGAGCTTAGCTTTCCCTAGGTATACCAGTTATTGCTGGACAAGGTGCAATCAGGAACAGAGGCTGCCCTCTAGGACACCCCTGACAACCAGAGAGAGACCAGTAAGTCTGATTTTTAGAGATAGTCTGCCTTAAAGAAAATCAATGCAAAGGAGTAACAAACAGCTATGTCACTCTGAATATGCATCTCTAGCTACTGTGTAACTGCCTACGATTAATAGCAGAATCCTTAGATTCCAGTTTACTCCATGTAAGTGAAAAACACTTTGCTGCCATTTTTTTGGTGTTCATTCACAGCAGAGAGGGGCTGTGCTGGGCAATGTCCTGCAGTCCATGCAAATGTTGGTAATGGTGAGGGTTATGTGGAACAGTGTCAGACTTTATTAGCAACAAGTGAGATGATGCAAATGATTGTAAAAATTTGTGAGCAAGGTAACAGGGGAGACCTCCAGTCTGCAGCAGGCAGGCATGGGAGCCCTGCCAATCTATCTGCAAAAACTTGCTTGAGCCCTGAGAACACAGTGAGCTGCTGTCTCTCAAGGGCTTACTGGCCATTGCTTTGCCTTGGACTCTGCGAATAGGGTCCTCCATACTGTTGCAGGTGGAGAAGAACAGCCCTATCAATGAATATAAAAGGGGAGAGAGTCAAACAGTGCATGACTTCACCATCAGCTCTCCCCATTCTGTAGCCAGGATGAAAGACAGAGATGTCAAAAATCTGCAAAGCTGGGGAAGCAAAGATCACATATGATCACCACCTCACCCCTCACCAAGAAACTAAGAAGTCAGCCAGAGATACATTTTGCCAAGGAGCAAGGTGTGGAGGAGGGAGCCACAGTCTGCAGTCTTGAGTGGTGATCCAACATCTTAACTATCTTTCCTCCCTTTACCCTTTTCCTCTCCTCTATTCCCTGAGTTGGGCAAGTAGTAACTTTAGTGATTTCTATGCTGTCTCAGTTCAGAATCTGTAATTTTCAGTCAACTTTGACTTTCATGCAGACTTATGGAGTCTCTTTGTCCACATTTGAATGCCTTGCCAGTGCCTGAGCCAGACCAAGGCAGAGCAGAGATAATTAAGAGCATGAAGTCAAGGTCCATGGTGGCTTGCTCTTGGAAAGGTGTGTTGCCAGGTTATCCTTCCCAAATCTCAGCAAAAAAGCTTTACATGTGTTGTGGTCCAGGCTCCATGGTGCTCCAATGCCCAACAGCAATTGCATCACAGCAAAGCGGAGCTGCAAGGCATTCACAAGTCTATGGGGCCAGACAAGGTCCTTCAAAGAGTGCTGAGGGAGCTAGCGGAGAAGCTTGCCAAGCCACAATCCATCATGTATTAACACTCTTGGCTAACAGGGAAAAGATGACTGGGCGGGTGCTAATGTGACAGCCACATACAAGAAGTGGTGGAAGGATGATCCAAGCAACTACAGTCCTGTCAGCCCAACCTTGGTACCAGAGAAGATTATTGTGATGTTGACCCTGAGCATGCTCACACAGCAAGTACAGGACAGCCAGGGGATCAGGGCGAGAAAGCAAGGGTTTATGAAAGACAGATCTTGATTGATCAACCTGATCTCCTTCTGTGACCAAGTATTATGCTTTAGAAGCTGAGCAGAATCTGTAACTCTATTTTGTGTGTTTTCTGCTGAAAATGTGGGTTTTAAAAGTTTGAAAAGTGTCTGTCCTCCCCACTCTCCTCCTCTTTCCCATCCGTGACTTTCATCTCCTTCACTCTTCTTTCCATCTTGGTGTCTGTTCAGAGATGCATTGCTGCTGAGAGAATGTCATGGCTTCTGAAAATGTTATTTCTTCTGAAGTAGAAGAAAATTTATGGTGAGTGGAAAGATTCCCCTGGAGCTGGAAAGACTGTGAGAATTCTGAATTTTGAAGATTTATGAGAATTGAGACTGAAGTTGGACAATTACTATGATTTCAGGGAGAAGCAGGAACAGTCTGCAATAGACATTCTGGACAATTTTATCTCAGTTAACTGTAGGAGCTGTGTCCATATGTCTGAGTTTAAGTCTTGTGTGGGTTTTTTTC
>VZRI01000964.1:0-15125 GCA_013397515.1 Upupa epops | reverse complement strand
CTATAACCCAGGACAAACATGCAATGAGGTATAGTATTAGAGATACCCAGGGCAGCTTAGTGTGCATGTTAAACACCATAAAGATACTCATTTGCATCCAGGCAGTGTGAATTTCTGACTATGCAGTGTAAATGTGCTTGAAATTCTACAGAACTATTGCTCTTTGTAAACATTTTTCAGTGTGACCTTGACAGATTGACTTCCTCCTCACTTCTGTTGGACCTAATTGCTTTCTTGCCGTAGCTGCTCAAGGAATATCCTTTGCCTGTCTTTTCCATAAAATCAAGGCTCCATTTTTCACTGCAGTCTCATATAGACCATTTTTTTTCCTAAAGAGAAAGGAAAGATATCCTTAGAAGTTGATTTTTACTGCAACGCTGTGCTTCTTTCAGCTCTTTTAATGGATACGTCTCTTTTATTGCACTAAAAATCTTTTCTGTAGTTCCTTTCATTAGCTCAAAAATCTCCCAAAGAGTGCTGTTGGTAGAATAAATTGTGCCTAACAACTTTTTGCTTAATAAAAATTTAGTCCAGGGGCTTCTAAGGAAGAAAACACACCGTTGTGGGTTTGGTGATATCCCATTTTTATGTAGTATTGGTTTTTTTGAGATCATGGCCTAACAAAAGGCAGGATATAGTTTCTGGTTTCAAGGGGAGTTTGGGGTCTTGTTCTCTTTTTGTTTCCTTTTCTGCCTTTCCTTCTCTTTTTTTTTCCTTTATTTTTATTTCTTTTGTTTATTTCACAACAAAGTCTCAATACATCCTGGTCCAGTTTCTGTAATTGTGTTTATTCTTTACCTTCTGGGTTTAAGGAAGGCAAGGGTAATCTGCATATTTAAGCTACCAATGCTAAACTGTAACATATACAAAACCCAAACTTTGAACAGGTGAAATTCTGAAAGCAAATCTTTACATGAAGCTATAAGGCATAAGGATTGCTGCTGCATTTTGATAGAGCACTTGTATTTCAGAGACAGGTACTGCTTATATGACTTGATCTATGACTAATGGCCTTCTTCTGATATTGTATGCCTAACCTATCTAGAAGTTTTGATTGATGAACTTTTTTCACTAGAGTCCCATTTGGGCACCTTGTGACCACAAATACAAATTCTTAAAACAGATATTCAAAAGTAGGTTGTGATGATTCACCTGTTTTCTAGTTTGCTCTGAAGTTGTGTCTACTCTAGGCTGAACCAGTTTTTGTCCCACAGGCTCTCCTAACAGAGTGAGTGTTCACTTGTTCTTGTTGAACTACATTAGGCTTGTTCAGGTTCCTCTATCCCTTCCCTCCAGCATGTTGACCACAGTACAGAGCTTGGTGTCATTGACAAACTTGCTGAGGGTGCATTCAGTTGCACTATTCAAATTGACAATAAAGATATTAAGAAGCATTGGTCCCTCTTCTAAACCCTGGGGAGCACCACTTAGCAGTGGTTGTCATCTGAATACCAAGTCATTTACCACAACTGTTTGAGAACAATTATGTGTCCAGCTCCTTGTCCACTGAGTGGTCTACTCATCAAATCCATATTTTCCAATTTAGATAGCAGGGTTTTATGTGGGATGGTGTCAAGCAATTTGCATGACATCAGTTGCTCTACCCTTTATCCAATGATACTATAACTTCATTGTATAAGGGCACCAAATTTGTCAGGTGGCTTCACTTGGTGAAGCCACCTTTGCCACCAATTACCTCTTTAGTTTCCTTGTGCTTTAGCAAACCATTCCAGAAGATCTTGCCAGACCCAGAAGTGAAACTGACTAGAACTGTAGCTTCCCAGGTGTTCATATTTTCCTTTTTGAGAAGGGTAGTTATGTTTACACTTCAGTGGGAACTTCACCAGGCTGCTATGACTTTTAAAATAAGATGGAAAGCTGTTTTCCAAATTCATACACTAGTTTCCTCAGGATCTGTAGATGGATCTTGTCGTGTCCTGTGGTACACCTTCTGGTACTTAGATGGTCTCCTGATCATCACTTAGTGCAGGCAGATCTTACTTCTCCCAGTCCCTTCCTTTGCCTCCTGCAATTCAGGAGGTGCAGCAAGAGCTCTTGCCAGTTGAAGACTGAGGGAAAGAAATTGTTGAGTATGTCAGCCATCTCCATATCCCTCCTGTCTAATTTTCCTGTTTCATTCTGTGGTGGGCCAACACGTTCTCTAGCCTTCTCTAGCCTTCTCTATCCTTCCTTTTATCACCTATGTATGTGTAGAAGTTTTCCCTTGATATCTCTGACCCATTCTTGTTTGCCTTCCATTTTGTTGGGAGGCATTACTCTGGGGCTTGGATGAGCTGGTTCCCTGGCTAGGATCATTCATGAACTTCATGAGCGTGTACTTTGCCAGATCTTTCCTTTGACTAAGATGTTTGAACAGCCTATATTCCAGGACAGCAAACTGAAGAACTTCACCTGTAACTACCCTCACATAAATATGGACCTGTAACTGCTATAGTTATCCAGAGTATTTTAACTCGCCTCCTTTTCCATATCTACAACATAACAACCCAAACTCATAGAGGTAGATTATATCCACTGGTTTTAGTCACAATCTACTCATTTTATCACAGAGTCAAATGTGACACATTCTTGTTAAATTCACAATGACTATCTTTCAGCACCTTCTGGTTCTTCATGTGTTCATAAACATGCTCAAAGAGGCTAGCTCAATGATTATCCCAGGCAGCCAAACGAACTTTTCTGCATCATCCTTTTGGACTTTTTTGAATATGGATGTGACACTTCCATTTTTTTTCAGTTGATACATATTGCCCTCAATATCTATGATCTTTCAAAGATGCTGACAGTGTGACCATGCAAGAACATTGGCTAGTTCTCTGTCCATCTTCAGATATAACTTCTTAGAACCCATGAAACTGAATGCACTGAGTTTTCCCAAGTGATTCCCAGCAAGGATCTTCACCATTAGCAGAATTCTTCTTGAACATTGTCATGGTTTGGAACCAGGTATCTCTGGTGTTTTGTGCTTTTCTGCATGGAAACGATTTTGCTGGCATGCACCCCACCTTGTGATTATGGTTCCAGCCTCCAATGGTGAAGGTGGAGCTGCAGCCATGGGCAGGCTCCCCTATTATAGCTAGTGGAGATTTCTGGGGGGAGCTTTTTTTTAGACCGAGCAGGTGGCAGAGTGGAGCTGCTTGTCTGCCCACTTGTGGTGCCTGGTGTTGGCATGGTCAGTGGGTCATGAGGACTGAAGCACCATGCTGGTGGGCATAGGCACTTCCATCCATGCCACCTCCACCACACCTCAGCAGCAACTGCCAGCAACAACAGAAGTTGATTATTGTGGAGACATCAGAACTAGTGAACTACAGCTTCCTGTCCCCTCCTCCTCTCCACCCCTCCCCCTGTCCCACTTCCCCAAGTTGTGTAGCTGTGGAGAAGAGAGCCCCAAGCCACAGAGAAGGGACTGCTGCTGCTGCCTGCAGCCTTGGCTGCCAGTGCCATCTTATACCATGTGGCTAGAGCCATCTTTAGTTTGTTCTAGTTGTGGGGTGGAGAAGTTATGTCACAACTGCAACTGAGAAATTGGGAAATGCTTGAGTAAGTAGGAGAAAGAGGCCCAACCCAAGGAGTGTTTGATGTTTGTCTTTGTTGCTTGGCTGGACTGTATGCACTGTAGAAGACTTGTGATTCTTAAACATTCGGCAAATTTCTGAGAGACTGGGGGTGAAGTGAATGCTGTTACACCCAAATGTCTGCTGCCATCTGAAAGCCATGCTCATCTGACCCAGCCTGTCTGCTGGCCATGCCATGTTATGTCCTGATGACCTTGCTGAAAGAGAGAGAAACTATGGATGGTTTTGAGCAGCCTCCATATTTGGTGGAGCCCAGGAGGGAACCTCTGTTCCAGAGGCAGTCTCAGTTATCTATTTCTATGCAGTGCATGCGCCTTTCCCTTAAGGCTCCTGTCTGAAGCCAAAGACCACTACATCATTCTCTCTCATCTTTTTAGAATGTGTGTAATATTGCCATGATACAGTTTCTGTTTGTTTCTTCACTTGTTTGGTTTTTTTTTTTCCTTTCTTTCTCTTGGTTCTAAGTCCAATAAAAATTTTTCCTTTTTCCCAAAATTGCTTCATTGCCTGGTAAATTCTACCCAAGAATGAGTTGGAGCGCACCAACCAAAAGAACAAATCGAAGCTATTCAAACCATGATAAACATTGCCTTTAGAAAAAAGTCCTGAGAGTTCTTGCTGGTGAAGGGAAAATGCTGAAAGGAATTAAGTGATGTCTTTGAGCAGGACAAAATATAATTGTACATATGTGAAGTAAATAAGAGAGTAGTCAACTGAATGAGGAACACTGATGTATTATAGTGGATATTATTCTCTTATCTGTTGCATAAGTTTTAATCATGTGCACAATTTCTGCATGGGAAAAAAAATCCACTATTTTGTTCACCAATAATGGACTTAAGATTTTCAAGATATTTGTGGGTATTTGAAACATCAGTCTTGCACAATGCTGTAATTGCACAATACTGGTTATTATTTCCAATTTTCAAATTTTCCATTAATAATTTCACCTTCAATTCATTAATAGGGCATATTATGCTGAATGGGTATCCAGCTCACAAAACTAATGGAGATTTTGGACAATTTGGAAACTGAAGACCTCTGTAAAATAAGGACTGGGAAAAAAAAGTAGCATTGAAGCCCACTTCTGCCAGCATCAGACACCTAAGAAAAATATTGATATCCGTTTAAGAAACATTCTTTGTAAAAGAAGTGAGATAATCATAGTGAGGTTGTTCCATTTTACAGTATGGGATCACATACAAGGCAGGCTAAGAACTCCTGAGATTTAAATATATATATATAGTGTCGTCGTACTGATTAGCTATGCTTATGAAAATCAGTAGACAGGGAAAATGATGACATTAGCATAGGCATATACAGTATCACTGGAAAAGACCTTAAAGATCATCCAGTCCAACCTAAAACCAACCAAGTAAACCTAACATCTGACATTTACATCATGCCACTCAGCAAGAGAACTTTAAAGTTGCTTAAAGGACTTAGAAACCACTTCTTATTAACATATACAACTAATAGTTACAAACAAAAAGAGGTGCTTAAACAGCTTCTAAGATTTTTAAATCACACAGACAGAAAATATCGTCTAATTCTCAAAAAAACATATAAATAGAAACCACATTTATTAATAATCTTATTAACTCAATGGGACTGCTTACATGAATGTAATTATTTCATACATACATAAGCATTTTCAGGTTTCTACACATCAGATAATACCTCTCAGCATAAAAAAATTAGAGCCTTAATAATGGTATCTCATTACTTGCAAGCATTTCTTGGCAAACGTATGACAGTAAGCTCACACAGAGAACAAATATGGTGTCAATGAAATTGCATACTAGCACTTAGGTGATGATAAAATACATGTTATAAATTAGGAAAAACCAATGAAACTTTTTTTTAAACTAGCACTTCAGTTACTCAAGTACATTTTATACTCAGTGTGCAATTCAATGTGATAGAAGGGTAGCTTTACAATGAAAGGATCTTAGAATACAAGCTAGTGGGTAGGAAATAACAATGTAGCAACAATGTTGTTTTGGAGACTTCCAGACCAAAATATCAAAATTTTTTAAGCTGTATCTTACAAAGAAATGACCATATTATTATCTGGACAATCTAACAGTCAGATATTTTTAGTTTTCTAAAAAACATGCAGAATTAACAGAAAAAATAAATGCTTAGACTACGAACACATGAAATTGTGTTCATACTAGTTCTTGACAAGTGGCTGGACAGGTCAGAATATACTTGAACAGGTGAAATTACATCAGTGCTAATCAGTCTTCAATCAATACATCCTCCTTTTTTTCCATACGTGGAAGGCTAAGATTCACAGAATCACTGCTTGGAAAAGACCCCTGGGATCATTGAGTCCAACACCTATTACGGTTTACACCCGTAAACCATGTCCCAGAGCACCTCATCTAAATGATCTTTAAACATATCCAGACATGGTCACTCAACCACCTCCCTAGGAAGCCTATTCCAGTGCTTGACCACCCTTTCTGTAAAAAAGAAAGCCTTCCCAATATCTAGTCTAAACCTACCCTATTGTAACTTGAATCCATTTCCTCTTGTTTATCACTAATTGCTTGTGAGAAGTGACCAGCATCAACCTCTCCACAACATCCTTTCAGGTAGTTGTAGAGAGTGATGAGGTCTCCTCTCAGCCTCCTCTTCTTCAAACTAAAGAGCCCCAGCTCTCTCAGTCTTTCCTAGTAAGATTTATTCTCTAGGCCCTTCACCAGCTTAGTTGCCCTCCTCTGCACCCACTCCAGCACCTCCACATCTCTCTCATATTGAGGTGCCTCAAAACTGGACACAATACTCAAGATATGGCCTCACCAGTGCCAAATACAGGAGGGATGATAACATCCCTATTCCTGCTAGTCACACTATTTCAAGTGCAACCCAGGATGCCATTGGCTTTCTTGGCCACCTGGGCACACTGCTGGCTCATATTCATCTTCCTGTCATTTAGAACCCCCAGGTCCCTCTCTGCCACGTGGTTCTCCAGCCACAATTCCCCAAGGCTGTAGCATTGCATGGGGTTGTTGTGGCCCTAGTGCAGGATTTGGCACTTAGCCTTATTGAAGCTTATGCCATTTACATTGGCCCATTGCTCCTATCTATCCAAATCTCTATGAAGAGCCTCCCTACCCTCTGGCAAATGAACACTCCCACCTAACTTGGTGTCCTCTGCAAACTTACTAATGATATACTCTAAGTCCTTATCAAGTTCATCAATAAAGATGCTGAACAGAGATGGTTCCATCACTGAGCCCTGAGGCACACCACTTGTGACAAGCTGCCAGCTGGATTGAACTCCATTAACTATCACTCCTGGGCCTGACTGTTCAATCTGTGTTTTATCCAGCATATTGTATGTTCTTCCAAGCCATGAGCAACAAACTTATTAAGGAGAATTCCGTGGGCAACAGTCTCAAAGGCTTTTCAATAGTCCTGGTAAACAATATCCACAGCCTTTCTCACGCCTGATAGCCGGGTCCTCCTGTCATAGAAGGAGATCAGGTTTGTCAGGCAGGACCTACTTGTAATGTTGGCTGGGCCTGATTCCCTGGTTGTCCTGTATGTGAAATGTGATGGCACTTGAGATGATGTGTTCCATGACCTTCCCTGGTACTTATGTCAGACTGACAGGTCTATAGTTTCTTGGATCCTCCTTTCTACCCTTCTTGTAGATGGGTGTTAAGTTTGCCACCTTTCCAGTCCATCGGGACCTCCCCAGATAGTCAGAATTTTGAGTAAATAATGGGAAGTGGCTTGGCGAACACATCTGCCAACTGTCTCAGCAACCTTGGGTGCAACCTATCTGGCCCCCTAGACTTGTTTATTTCTAAGTGGTGTAGCAGGTCACTAACCACATCCTTTCCAACTAAGATGGCCTCATTTGGTCTCTCTGAGGTCTGTTGACCTGAGACACATTGTTCTACTGCTAAAGACTGAGGCAAGGCAGGCATTGAGCACCTCAGCCTTTTCAGCATCATCTGTTACTAGGTTTCCCTCTGAATCCAAAATAGGATGGAGATTTTCCCTGTTCCTAATTTTGTTATCAATGTATTTATAGAAACTTTTTTTATTATCCTTAAAAGCTGTAGCTAAGTTAAGCTCTAGCTGTTCTTTGGCCCTCCTGATTTTCTTTCTGCAGAGAAAAGTTTTCATGAGATACCTGCCCTCCTCATCCAGAGATCATGTATTCTTTATTTGTTCTTGCAGTACAGTAAAAGGTTCCTAGTTAGCCAAGCTGGTCTTCCCCACCTACTCGTTTTTTGTTTCATGGGGACAAAGAGGAGAGAGAAACAATACCAGAGGCCCTAGCAAGGTCTCATAAATCTGGGAAATCTTCCAGTAATATGACAAACCTCCTCCACAAAGAAGAGAAAGGTCCTAGATATTAGAGACTCACTCCTGAAACGGACTGAGGGTCCAATATGCAGAGCTGACCCTCATCACAGGGAAGTCTGCTGTCTACCTGGGGCCTGAATCAGGGATATTACTAGGATACTAACTAACTTGGTGAGATCAGATGACTATTACCCACTGCTAATCTTCCAGGCAGGTGGGGAGGAAGCCTGAGGGGAACGAAGAAAGACTCTAAGGCCTTGGGATGTTTGGTAAAAGAGTCTGTGGCACAAACTATATTTTCTTCAGTACTTCCATTTCATGGGGAGGACATGGACTGGAATAGAACAACTCAATCCATTAATACCTGGCTACGAGATGGGTGCTACAGGCATGGATTTGGGTTCTTCTATAAGACACCAAATCTTGCAGGTCCACAAGGGAGAGGTTTGTCTCAACAAGAAAAACTGTTCTGGGGCAAGAATTGGCAGTGCTCATTCAGAGGGCTTTAAACTATATTCAAATTGGGAGTGGGATAGTTGATGGGTACGCACCAGTGGGACAGAGCTCTGGTCTTAATGAAAAACAGGTGGCCTAGGCTGAAATCAGAGCACTTAGCTGCTCCCTAAAATGCCTGTACAACAATGCAAGCAGCATGGGGAATAGAGTTAGAAATCAATGTCCAGTCATGTGATTATCATCCAGTGGCAATTACAGAGACATGGTGGGTCAGCTTGCACAACTGGAATGTGGTCATGGACAGCTCTTCAGGAGATACAGATCAGCAAGGTGAGCTGGTGGAGTTGCTCTTTACTTGTGAGAGCAACTGGAATATATTGAGTTCTGTCCAGTGGCAGATGAGGAGTGTTGAGAGTTTGTGGCTGCAGACCAAGGGGAAGGCTGGTATAGGTGACACAGTTGTGGGTGTCTATTACAGGCTACCACATCAGAATGAGGAAGTTGATGAGGTCTTCTACAGGCAGCTGACAGCAGCCTCACAGCTACAGCCCCTGGTTATCATGGGGGATTTTAACTACCCTGATATTTGCTGGAAGATGTACTCATCCATCCATCCATCCATCCATCCATCCATCCATCCATCCATCCATCCATCCATCCCTCCATACATCCATCCCTCTATCCATCCCTCCATCCCTCCATCCATCCACAGTCCAGAAGGTTCCTCCAGGGCCTTGGCGACAATTTTCTGGTGCAAATGGTGGAGGAGCTCACTCAGAATGGAGGGCTGCTATATTTTGTACTCACCAGCAAGGAGGGACTGGGTGAAGCAGTGAACGAGGAGGGCAGCCTTGGTTGCAGTGACCATGAGATGGTACAGTTCAGGGTCTCATGTGACAGGAATAGAATACCTAGCAGAATCACAACTCTGGACTTCAGGAGGGACAACTTTGATCTTTTCAAGCAATTGCTGGAGGAAATACCATGGGACAGGGTACTGGTAGGTAAAGGGGCCCAAGGTAGCCGGTTATCATTCAAAGACCACTTCTTTGAGAACACAAGTGTATCCCAACAGGAAAGAATCAAGGAAAGGAGCCAGAAGACCCATGTGGTTAAAACAGGAGCTTCTGGGCAAATTGAACAGAAAGAATAAAGTGTATAGGTCATGGAAGGAGGGGATGGCCACTTGGGGTGATTCTAAATGCTCTGTTGATAGAATGTAGGGATGCAACTCAGAAGGCCAAGGCGTCCTTAGAATTAAAACTTGCAAGAGAGGTCAAGGGTAACAGAAAAGGCTTCTTCAAATAGATTGCAGGTAAAACTAAACCGAGAGGCAATGTGGGACCCCTGCTGAATGAAGTGAGTCCCCTGAAAACAGAATAGAGAGAAAACACAGATATTGAACACCTTGTTTGCCTCTGCCTGGGAGCTGTTCTGATAATGAAGCCCAGACTACTGAGGCTCCAGAGGAAGTTGAGGCAAGAAAAGGAGCCTGCTTAGGTGATGAAGATTTTGTAATGGGTAAATTGAGCAAACTGAATGTACATAAATCCATGGGCCCTGGTGGGATGCACCCACATGTATTAATGGAGGTGGCAGAAGTCATTGCTAAGCCACTGTCCGTCATCTTTTCTAAGTCATGGGCATCAGGAGAGGTGCCTAGAGACAGGAGGTTCTCAAAAGTCAGTCCAATTTTCAAAAAGTCTAAGAAGGAGGACCCAGGTAACTATAGACCAGTCAGTCTCACCTCCATCCAAGGAATAGTAATGGAATAATCTATCCTGGTCTCTGTCTCAAGGCACATCAAGGACAAGAGTGTCATTAGGGACAGTCAGAATGTCTTCACCAAAGGGAAGTCATGCATGGCCAACCTGATATCATTTTATGAGGGCCTAACTGGGTGGATAGATGATGGCAGAGCAGTGGATGTTGTCTATTTTGTCTTCAGGAAAGCATGTGACACAGTCTTACATACCATCCTCTCAGCCAAACTGAGGCAGTGTGGACTGGATGATTGGGTAGTGAGGTGGATCGTGAACTGGCTGCAGGATAGAAGTAGAGAGCAGTGGTCAATGGGGCAGAGTCTAGCTGGAGGCCTGTGTCTTGTGGGGTCACCCAAGGATCAGTAATAGGACCAGTCCTCTTCAATCCATTCATTAATGACTTGGATGAGGGATTAGGGTGCACTGTCAGCAGGTTTTTGATATAACGAAGCTGGGTGGTGTCGCCACTGCCCCAGGAGATTGTGCTGCCATTCAATGAGTTCTGGACAGCCTAGAGAGCTGGGCAGAGAGAAACTTAATGTGGTACAACAAGGGTAATTGTAGAGTCTTTCTACAGAGTCTTGCATCTGGGCAAGAACAACCCCAGGGGCCAGTATAGGTTGGGGACTGTACTGTTGGAGAGCAGTGTAGGAGAAAGGGACGTGGGGGTCCTAGTGGACAACAGAATGACTTAAGAGACCTTGAAAGATCATCTAGTCCAATCCCCCTGCCACAGCAGTATCACCTAGACCAAGTTACATGGGGATAGATCCAGGGGAGCCTTGAATGTCTCCAGAGAAGGAGATTCCACAACAACCCTGGGCAAACTGTTCCAATGGTCTGTTAACCTCACTGTGAAGAAGTTCCATCTGATATTTATATGGAACCTCCTATATTCCAGCTTGCACTTATCAGTAGATGACACTGAGATGAGCCTGTTTCCATCCTCCTTACATCCACCCTGCACAAATTTATAGACATTAATGAGGTCACCCCTCAGCCTTCTCCAAGCTAAAGAGATCCAGCTCCTTCAGCCTTTCCTCACAAGAAGGTGTTTTACTTCCTTCATCTTATAAAGAAACTGAAGTTCACAAGTCCACAGTATCTGATGAGATCCAGGAGCGCAGAGGCAACTGGTGGATGAAGTTGCTAGGCCATTACCCATCATGTTTGAGACTTAATGGCAGCCTGCTGAACTCTCTGCTTGCTGGAAAATGGGAAACATTACCTCATTTTTTTAAAAACTGAGAAAAAAAAGATGACTGGGGATCTACAGCCAAGTCAGCACCTCTTGTGTGAGTACCTCTTATACAGTAGATCTTTCTGTATCTATGCTGAGGCATGTGGAAAATAAGGAGTTTACTGGTTATAGGCAACACAGTTTCATTAAGGGCTGATTGTGCCTGACGAATAGAGTGGCTTTCTACAACAGGGTTACAGGGTTACATGGGTAAGGATGTAGAAAGTTATGTGATCTACCTGGAATTGTGCAAGGCATTTGACATCCTTGTCTTTGAAATAGAGAGACATGAATTTGACAGGTAGACTATTTGGTGGATGAGGAGTTGGCTGGATAGTTGCACCCATCAAAGGCTCAATGTCCAAGTGGAGATCCATTATGAGTGGTGCTCCTCAGGGGTCTGGTTTGAGTCCAGTGTGGGGTGGTACCACTCTGGAGAAAAAGGAGGCCATCCAGAGGGAACTCAACAGGCTTGAATATGGGCCTGCACAAACTGCATGAGATTCAGTACATACAAATGCAGTCTTATATCTGAGTTGGGGCAATCCCAAATTCAAATACATGCTAGATGGTAAATGGATTGAGAGCAGTCCCAAGGAGAAGGTTTTGAGCGTGTTGGTAAATGAGAAGCTCAACATGAGTTGACAAGGTATAAGTTCAATCTGGAAGGCTGATGTATTCTAGACTGTATCAAAAGAAGTCTCATCAGGAAGTCAAGGGAGGTGATATTACCCCTCTACTCCACTCTTGTGAGACCCCAGCTGGAGTACTGCCTCCAGTTCTGGAGCCCTCAATAACAGAACCTGTAGCGGCTGAAGTCCAATCCCCCTGCCACAAGGATGATCAGGAGGCTGGAGCATCTCTTCTATGTAGACAGGCTGAGTGATTTTTGGCTGTTCAGCCTGGAGAAGACACGACTCCAGGGGGTAATCCTACAGCAACCTTCCAGTATCTGAAGAGGGCCTACAGAAAAAGTGAGGAGGGACATTTAATGACGGACTGTACTGATGCAACGAGAGGGAATGCTTTCAAGCTAAAAAAATACAGATTTAAATTGAATCTTACAAAAAAATTGTGCAATATAAGGCAGTTGAGGCAGTGGAAATTGTTTCCTATTGAGGCTGTGGCCCTCTCTCCCTAGAATTGTTCAAGACCAGATTGTATGAGCAAACTGTTGTTGTGAGAGTTGTTCTTGCCCACGGCAGTGTGTTTGGAACTGGATGATCAATGTCGTGCCTTCCAACTAAGGCCATTCTACAACTCCATGAAAAGACCCTAATAGAAACAAGACCTAGTTGTGCTTCTTCTTACTACAAATAATTATCATTCCAGAATAATATTTCATTTGGTTCTTTTTTAACCATAAATCTATGGCAATGACTAGGTGTTAGAAATCTCACAAGAAAGAAATGTGAATTAAGATAATTTCAGTTCTCTTCTATGTGGAGCTAGTTGTGAATATTCTCTTTCCCGTCTTCCGGGATATTTGAAACAGGAAAGCAGATAGGGCTTATCTTTCCTCCTGTGTCTCCTCATTTGCTTTAAAGAGAATTTCAGTGACATTCTTTGTCAGCTTCAGCAATAATGACTTCAAATTTCCCCCTCTGACTACTGTTTTGGGAGAAATTATGGGTTACCTATGGATAGAAAGGTGATTTCTACAAATTGCCATTAATAATCTTCAGCTGATCTCTAACAGATTTCTTAAGAGCCTTAATTCATTAGCCTATCTGGAAACAAATGCAGTCCTACTGAGGGACCAAGAAACAAAATATTAAGAAAATTATGAAAGCATTGAATAAGATTAAATGCATAATTGCTACACTCCAAATTTCACAAAACCATAATAAAACAGCACTTTGTGACGCTTACAGGATGTCCTGATAAAGCTGAAAATAGGATTTTTTTTTTTTACAGTGGATAGTAATCTCCTAGGACTTTACTCTAGGAGATTTTGTAAAGACTTCAAAAAGGATGAGAGAAATTCATAGAGTCCATAAGCAAATATGAAAAGGGATAGAAATATACCTAAAACATCTCTAGTAGTCTCCTAAGATTACAAATACTAATAGGTAAGGTTGAAGAAACATGAGTACATTTCACTTTTTAGGGAAGATAAGAAGATGCACACAAATAAACTACTTTAGCTCTACTCTTGTTTTGCATTGCTTCTTCCAAACAGAAAGACAAGAAAACACAGGAAACTTACCTACATGTTTTCCCCTCCAAAAAATATGTTTATCCTGAGTCACTAACTTAAATTTGCAGAGGCACTTTAATAATCAGAGATAGGAGAAGCTTCTGACTTTGTGAAACTTCTTGCATCAGCAACTCTCTTCCCCAGGCTCAAACTGCAGCAAGAGTCAGAAGTTCTTTGCTAATTGCCCTCACCTTCTTGCACACAGTTGCACATACATATCTAGCAACAGTTAAACTCTGTCTTACTGCATGTACTCTTTCACATATAAAAAAGAGAAATCTACACTTATTACTTAAAAAGTTATACCACTAATTCCGCCTTGAGTATAGAAATTTAGTCTTATACTGCAAGATTTTTTTTATGTTGAAGGCAGTTCTCCCTTTACAAACATAAACAAGTAAACAAGAAAATAAACCCCTTCTTTTAATTAATTACTGATACTAATTACAATACTTTTATCCATTGCTGAAAACATCTTCATGCATACATTTAGAAATAACTTAATCTTTCAAGAGAAATTATAATAAAATTAGGCAGCAAAAATCTAGCAGTAAATAACCTCTGGTATATTGTTTCTCATGCTTGCCACATGACAGGTAAATTCCATCAGAATCATCCATAATTGGATCAAAAGCATGTGTATATTATTGTTTTACATGCTGCAGTTTTACATGTGCAGTTTCCAAGTTTCTAAAGTACTGTATTTTCTCACTGTTTTGAGATTTCAATTGCAATCAGTAAGGTATCAACCATCTATCAGATATCATGAAGGTGACTCTAGACTATAAATTTGATCTTGCACTGGTGGAGCATATAGCAGAGAAGGGCACTGAAAGACTCTCTGGTAACCGCTGAGACACTGTCTCCTGAGAGCTGAACAGCAAGTGAACTATGGTGGTAGTTCTAAAGCACTGCCATCTCCTGACTTTGGTACTGTTAGAGCATATTTCCACTCCATGGTTTGTGGCTGTGTTTCAGCAGACAGCATGAGATTAATTTTCTCCCAGAATATATCCTTTGCTAATGTAAAAAGTCATTTTGTGAGCTGCTGAAATTCTGCCACAATCCCGTTCTGGATAGCTCTATCCTATTTCTATTAAATGAAGGAGATATTTAAAAAATCAGAGGTTGATAGAGAAATAAATTTTCTAGAAACACTTTGTTCAAATATTTGTGAAAAAAAAGTAAATATGTGTATTTTTTCTTGTCCAACTAATAATGGATTGGTATTACTTCTGGGAATCTGTCCTTATAGCCTCCATGCTTTACACAGCAGCTTATTTGCTTATTATCCAGAGTTTGCTTTGTCTTTGCTAGGGTCAAAGGAAAAACACTTTTGATTTATGCTTGTACACATATAGATTTGCATTTCTCATAGTAAGAAATAGTTGAAAATATTTTAGGTGTTATACTTACTAGCATTCCTAAAAATAGAACAAGATTTTGGTCTCTTTCAGAAGTATAAAAATTACTTTTACAGTATATGCTGTAAAGGTACATTTGTAAGATTATCAAATGTTGCAGTGAACATTACA
>VZRI01000963.1:5786-19411 GCA_013397515.1 Upupa epops | reverse complement strand
CTCCAGGAGGACCCGGCCATCACCCTCCCTAACTGTCAGGTGGACTCTGTTGAGGTCCCTGGAATCTTCTTTTGTTTGGTTGTTTTGAGTGTACTGTTAGTGTTTCCTACTGTTATAATAAAGAATTGTTGTTCCTTTTTTTTCCCAAATCTCTTGACTGAAGGCCTCTAAATTGAAAGAATTTGGTACCTGTCATCCCAAACCGAGACAGAATTTGGTGCCTAACATGGGGCACAAGGGCATTGAGAGGAGGAAAAAAAAGAAAAAAAAAACGAGCAACAGTTCTTGTGGGACTCCCACTTGGCGCAATCATGTGGTCCAGTTTTCCCTGGTTTTGCTGGCATATGTTTGCATCTGTATTTCTGCCATTTGCAGGCCCTTATCTAAACATGGGCCCTATAACTAAAGCCACTGTGGCTATCGTCCAGTTCATTTTGTGAACCGAGACAGTGTGTCTGGATTATTTGGGCATTCTGAGTTTTACAGATGTTTTTTTCATCAATCTGGAGGCAAGTTTTCCTTTCTGCAGAACCGTTATGACCAAGATTATAGGTTACAATCCGCAGTCTGTACAATAATGCAGACTGTTCACAATCCATTTACACACAGGGATTCCAAATAGAGAATTTCCCACTTTGAGGCAAATATCTGAATGACAACAGAAATGTACACCACTGACTACTTCCTTCCCATTATAAGGGACATCAGAGAGCTCAAAAAATAAGGCAGAAACAGTTATGATTCTCCACTAACAGACTTTTTGAAGATCATGACTTTCTTGCTTTAAGGAAGGCAGAGAATTAGGGAGGTAGGCTTGTTCTCTGATGCAATTAGTTAAGTATTTTCCAATAAAACTGAGATTTGGGAGGTTTTTTGAAATAAAAAAAAATTTAGTCAATATTTTTTATTACTTAATAATGCCTAGAAGAAGAGTTCACACAGTAGATAGCCAACAACCATATCAATCTATATGTGCCTGTCCAAATCAATTATCTTTGCAAAAGTACTGGTATGAAAACCAAAGAGCAGGCTGCATTAACAAAGCCAAAAGCTACACTTCATATGAAAAAAAAAATCATTCAAAATACCCTCTTACCTTCAGCATCAACCCAAGATGAAGCATGAAATACCCTTCAGATTTGGCACAGAGTAGAAATCTGACAAGTAGTCCCACAATATAAAGCACTTCCCTCCCTATGTGAATGCGCCTGACTCAGGGCGGATGGCAGATGGCACTGCCACAAGTCACAGGGGGCGAGGATTGCCAAAAAAATGGAAAGACAAATGAGACGTCTATCGGAGTCATCTCAGGGAAATGGCAATGCCTGAAGCTCCAGGTTGTCACAAGGTTACTGTGTAATCAGACATTACTAAATGTGCTAAACGCACTAAATAGCTATGCTGTCAAAACAACAACCTGCTGAGAAAACATGGAGGAATTCTTTAAGCCCTTCTAAGCCCTTTCTTTTTAGGAACCTTATGCTCTGTCATGTATTAAGGCTGGGCTGACCACTCTAAGAATGACACATGTTCTCTATCAACCCTTTCCAAAAGAGGAAGAGAAAGAGAAGATGAGACAGAAACATGTATAGGAAAAGACAATTAAAACAGGTTTAATGAAAATTGGAACAATAACATGAAATATACACACAAACACATACAAAACCAATACCCAACCCAATCCCCCCGACTGCAATTATATCACCATTCCTGCTGATGTAGTGAATAGGCCCTGAATAAGTTCCAAACCAGACTTGGCAGTAGACAGAAACTGGGTTCTGGAACTGGATCCAGGAATGCATTGATTTGTATTGAGAACAAAAGAACAGGCAAAATCCACCTTGGATGCCAGCAATACTAACGGCCTTCACCTTATGACCCATAGTTATATCACTGTGGACATTTAAACCCTGTAAGTAGTGGTCTGAAATTCATCTGTCCCTACTGAAACCCAGATCCATTTCCCTGTCACTCATAGTCACCAACACAACATTCTAGTCAGCACAGTTGCTGACTATGATTAGATTACCTTTCATTTGATGCTTTAGGCAATGACTTCAATAAACACTAGATTCTATATAAAGTGTTCAGATCTGCCTGAAAGTTTCTTTCTCTGGAGTGAACACTGAATACTTGTACACTGGCTGTTGATGGAAGAAGACAAAAGAAGCAGAACTAGAGAAGGTACAAAGGTAAGGACTGGCTCCATCTCCAAACACATCTTTGATACTATTAGTAGTCAGATATTTAATTAATTGACTAACATTGATAATGGCCACATTCTTCCTGCCTTGTCACACTCAGTAATCTGTCACACTCAAGACTGTAACCAAATCAATTATTTTTGTTCAATTAATTCTAATGAATGTTGCAAGAATAAAATGCTTAACTCCTTTTGCCTGATGTGCACGGGTACATGAGCAGGACAAGGGAGGAGTATTATCTTACAATTTAAATACACGATTAGAATTCTGAAGTTATTTATGTAGTTCTACAGCCTCAACTTTCCTCCACTAAATATGATGGTGTATTTCACAGACAAGAAAGAGAGGTTCTTGACATTTCCAAGGCATTGCATTCCGTGTGGGTCCTAGAGAACTCAAGCTGCAAAAATTATTTGTGTAACCAGGCAGGAGTCTAACTTTGTTGCTGTTGTGGGATGACCCCTGACTCTTTTTGCCTGCAGCAAGTGACAGCTGGATATCCTTTTTCATAACCCTGAAGAGTTCTTGGTCTGTGGAAGAGATTCCTTGCTCAGGCTTCTGGATCACTGTGGGAATGCCTTGCTGTGGCAAAACTGCATTTTTGCCATGCCGACCAAGAAAAAGACAGTTTGTTCTCTCTCTCTCGACCAGGTGAAAAACAATTCATTCTCTCTCTCTCTTTTTCTCTGTGTATCTCTCTTAGAAGATTGGTACCTTCATGGCATTTTCATTGTCTTATGCAATACAACTGTTTCCATGTTGAGAGAAGGAAAGGAAAGGAGCGGAGGGGGAGGGAGAAGCTTAGTGGGGCGCCTGACCATGCAAAAACCACCTAATCAGTGGTTTTGCAGGTTTCTTTAATCCATTTGTTTTTTAATCTATTCTTCACTTTCTGTTAATAAAAATTGTTGTTCTTTGTTTTTTATAACATTGTCCCCGGCTTTCTGTTGTGTTTTGATGACCGTGAGAAATCTAAACCAGCACAAAACAATTTAAGCCAGGCTAGATGTACAGTAAGTTTTGGGGTTTACTCATCTACCCATGTATTTTTGTCCAGAACTATATACAGAGAATGAAGACAAACCACATTCACAGATGTCTCCTACACTTTATGACTGGCAACTTCAAAAGAAAGGTGTGTTTTTAAAAAGCAAAACCAAGGTCTGTTTTTGACAAGATGCCAGGAAGCCAAATTAACAGTCTCTATGTCTGTGTATTACTTCTTTTTCTTTCATTATTTCTACATTTTTCCCAGTTCAAACCTGGTATTTTTCATTGCCTTTTATTATAATTACCTCTCTGTGTCTCCTGAGTATGCAAAACTACATGCTGTAAATTAGCAGTTTTACCTTGGTAGGGCATTTCTAAATAAACAAAGGTATGCAAAGGAATTGGGATGACAGGAATAGTTTCCATTTCTGGAAATTTTCTTAGATTAATGGAAGTCTCGATAAAACTCTTCAAAGAAACAAAACACCTCCAAGTTTTATGCAGTACATGGCCTTTTTCAGAAATATACCATATTGTCTTCACACTCAACATTTATTTTATCTGTATGACTTAGCAAAAAATACCTCATGTTGCAATAGTTCTCAGAAGTGCTAAAACATGTGCTACACACTACACTACGCTCAATAAAAACATAATCTCTGTTCCCTAGTGTTTTTACTGCCTCCTCATACTACATTTCTCTCTCTGAAAATACTTTCATCTTTTCTTCTGTATTTTTAGTCTTCTTGGCTCTTACTTTGTCTTCTGGTTTGAGCCAAAACAGAACCAATTCTCTGTTCAGTGATTTTAATTCTCAGCTCAGTTTCTTCTAAGCAATGCACTTTCTGCAGTTAATATCATATTTGTGTATACTGTGTCTTCTTCTACAAGTGGTAACAGTTGATGTTTAGAGTTTCTACCTAGGATTGATGTGCAGAAAGTCTCTTGTTTTCACTTGTTACTGTGAAGCCAAAGGTTATTACTAAATCTTTAATACCATTTTTTTGCAGTAGCTGATAGGAACTTAAGTAAGTAAATGTTGCACCTGTGAGCAAGTACAGACAGACAGTTATTCCATTCCACATACATCACACTATTTGTATGCTAACATCACAAGGGTTGAACACTCAACCCCGAGAGCATGGGTCTCAGAAGGCCTTGCAAGAGAGCCTGAGACCATGAGACTGAGAACCTGAGCTCCAAGGACACTGTGATATTGAAGATAAATGCTGACAAGATCCTTTTGTAGTAGTACTGACCAGGTCCCTTGTTGTAGTAGCAATATGTAGCAAACAGGGGTCCTGTCACTAAGGCTGTAGCTGTGATGTTTATATAAACAGTACATGCTCTCGGTACCTTTCACTCAGGTCTGTCGTTCAGGCTCATGCCCTACTTACGTGCAGCATTTTCTAAAGAGCCATGATCTCGCTCTTCGAGCCATTCTCCAACAAAAGTTCAATATATATTTGTTTCAATTAGATATTCAAAGTTCTGTAGATTTTGTATATATATTTAATTTTACTCATTAACTTCTTATTGTTACTGTTTCAATGAAGCTGTTTCAGGAGTGGGTTTTTTTCAACCCATTTGTCTTCCTTATTCTCTTTCCCTTCTCCTGATAAGAAAGCAACAGTAATAAAGAACATCTGTAATTTGTTCAGTGACAAGTCCAGCCTTAACTTCCAGCATCTAAATCTCTCAAAAAACCTGTGGTCCTCTAAACCATTCTGGCAATTACCATCCATAGCACACCATCATGTTATTGAACATTGACCTCGACTTTGAAAGAAAAAGAGCAACTGTATTTCACAAATGAACAAGCTCCTTTCAGAAGCAGGCATTTTCTATTTCATCTCCCTCCCATTAAATTTTCTAGAAAAGTTATCATTAACTGCAACAAGGTCAGCATCAATCAGTATTACTACAGTCACTGCTTCACATCATACAATCCACGGATTGTATTATTATTACTTGGATACACATCCTATCCAAGTAAACATCCAACAAGCTTCAATTTACATCTAGGAATTGCAGCTTACCTTTTTTGCACTTCATGTTTCTTCTTCATGTTTCGTCTCTGTATGACAATGAATACCAAACACTTGGAAGAGTTGTGAAATATACTGTGAAATATATCAGGAATTTTGATCATTATCAAAAATAGATATAAATCCTGGTTCAAAAAAAAAAAATCTAAAGAACTAAAACAACCTACACATTTGTTATATGTTCTTATTTACATTAAATAAATGAGACAATTTAGCAGTAACTGCTGTGTAGATTTGTTGCCATCTTAAATAACTTACTTTCATTACGCTACCAAATTGCTACCTCTCATGCATAAATGAAGTTTGCATGATCAACAATTTAAATTAAAATAAACCTTTTTTAAACTCATAGGTGATACAGTATTAACCTTCCTTTTGATGATGAGGACATTCCACCACAGAGTACAGACAAGTTGTGTAATGCATTTCAGCAGAGCAACATGCATTTTTCCCTGAATGTAAGAATATTTTTATTTCCTGAAAAAGACTGCCTGTCCTGTATAGGGAATAATCCACATTTCTATGTTGGTGAAGTTTGTGAAGCAGCAACTCTATCTTTTCATTTTACCAGTATGCTTCACTTGTCAGCTGACAAGTCTCTCCCAGAAGTAGAAAAGTGAGTCAGACTTTGTAATACAGATTCCTCTGCAAAGTCTGCCAAAAATGAGACCAAGAAACAGCTGGTCATCTAGTCTTCTTTTCTGTAATATAAATTCCTGTCTGCCTATGAGTTGATTGAGAGAGTCAGAAGACTTTACATGAGCCACCATACAAATCAAATAGAAGCAGTGGCCATTAATCAGTTTAAAGAATAAAAATAAGTACGTAGTTTGTTTGTAGTCTAGTTTGATCATCTAGTCCCAAAATGAGCAACCAGCAGCACCTAATAAACTTTATACCTGAGTATCTCAAAAAAACAAGTCTCAGTGTCACTTTGTACTTTGCAAGAGATATTAATTCAAATATAGCAATTGAACTACACAAAAAACAAGTGGTATTAATACACATTGACAAATACATTGAAGGACTTATATGGTATCAGGTCATTATTTTATACTAGGTAACAGAGCATCAGAGAAGTTCTCTCATCAGCACGCATTATTTCTGGCATAAAACCTACCAGAAACTAGGCCAAGAGTACCTTTTCTGCAAAGATGTTAACCCAACAGAAATCCAGATTGCAAGTAAAACAGTGTAAATTGCAGTAATCTTGTTCTTTAGTCCAAGACTTTTCAAGTTAAATACAAGAATGACTGTAGTCACGTATCCCTTAATTATGTGATAGGAATTGGATTGCACACCAAGCACCAGATACTCAAGTGGAGTGAAGGTGAAAGCTGCATTGCTCTATTTTATAAAATACATCTCTTTCTATCCTTTCCAGATGGTACATTCAGATATTTAATATAGCAGTGTGGATGAAACAGACACACACTTGTTTCTATAATGTCAAACTGAGCTTCTTATTTGAGGTTTCTTGTAGTTTTCTGGAGAATCCTTGATCTGTAGTGAAGTTGTCTGAATTTCTCTACACTGTGCCAAAAGAAACTTACTAAACAAACAAGTTCTTACTGATGAAGCACAAAAGGCAAATGCAACAGCTTTACTTATTTAGTTAAAAATAATCGTTCTGCTTTCTTAACACCTGCAGGCAGAGACGTGAGGTATCAGTCCCTAGACTACATTAAACCTGTATTTCTGACATTAAAAGAATTTTGCAAGGATTGTGTCATAACACAATGAAATAGATGCTACAGATAATGACTTATATATTCATATCTCAATACATAGGGTAATCCAGCCCTAAGATGTTGGTGACTTTCTGACCACCCCTCCTCCCTTGCAGTTGTCCCTTATCCACCCCAAGGCTGGCATAGATAATGGGCATACCAAACATGAGAAAAGAGGGCCCTCAGTTGGGAAGGAGTGTGCAACCACAACAAAGGGAAAAGTAGCATGTGTCGGGTAGAAGCCTTGAGAAAGGTATGGGAAAGTGCAAGCTCAGCAGTTTACTCCACACAAGACTTTTCCTCTGAATGTCACTCATGTCAATCATAGTTAAATGTCTGCTCATTCTCCTGCAAAATTTAAATTCTACTAACAGCTATGACTATGAAGATGTCGTCAAACATGTGGGTACTGCAGCATAAGGCTGAAGGCTGTTTTCCAGACAAGACAGCTAAAATATAAGTACACACTCATTGGGAGGTTTTGGGTTTTTTTATTAGAAAACCTGTACATTCTTTTCCCAGTTTTGCTTCTGTCTTCTCTCTCAAAGTACACTTTATAAAAAAATCTGACCAGCTAATGGATATCAATTGGCATGGTCCCACTGGCTCTGGAATAAAATTGCTGTTTTTATGAATGATTCACTCCTACGAGGAGAGGTTGATGGAGCTGGGTCTGTTTAGCCTGGAAAAGAGGAGGCTCAGGGGTGACCTTACCACTGTCTATAACTACCTAAAAGGTGGTTATGGTCAGGCGGGGGTCATTCTTTTCTCCCTGGACACTGGAGACAGGACAAGGGGTCACAGTCTTAAGCTCCATTGGGGGAGGTTTAGACTTGACATTCGGAAGAGGTTTTTTACTGAAGGTGATCCGGTTTTGGAACGGGCTGCCCACAGACATGGTTGGGTTGCCGTCTCTGGAGGTGTTTAAGGTTAGGCTGGATAAAGTGCGAGTGGCATGATCTAGATGTCAGATGTTTAGGTTTACTGGGTTGGTTTTGAGTTGGATGGATGATCTTTAAGGTCTTTTCCAGCCTTATCATTACTGTGATACTGTGATTTATTGTGTCAAACGTCACACAGATTTCTACCCTAATAGAATTAAAATCGGCATTGTTATTGATAAAAAGAGACACAGCATTATTTGCACAAAAAACCCTCCTGAAGTCAGTTATGAAAACAGCATAACCTCTACAGAAATATATTACAGGATACTACTGACTTGTTGGCAATATGATAAGGAGTAAGGAGATACTAGTCAAGGAGAGGATTAGCCAAGACAAAATCTGATCCTGGACAGAACAAACCACAGAATCCCAGGCCTTCTTCAGAAATTGATGATTGATTCCTGCTATTTAGTCTAAGATTAATTTTGTTAATCATATTTTAATTCAGAAAATTTCACTACCTGAATAGTCCTACTTTTAAGATCTATTCTTTCACTTTGATAAAGTTAACAGATTAGTTATTAAATGAAATCTAAAATGCAAAACCAAAAAACCCACCCTTTTGTTATTATTCAGAACTGGAAACCAAAAGTCTTGATGTTCAAAGTCACTTGACATAACATACTCAGAAGCAAATAAAAGGCTTTGTATCTACAGAGATAAGTAATCTGTTGACAAAACAACTGATTATCATAATCTATGAACAGTATTTTGTATAGTGAGAGAATATATTAAACATTTCAATGTCCTTTTAAAATATTTTAGTGTTAACACTAGAAGTTCCACCTTATGCAACTTGAGGCCATTTCCTCTTGTCCTATCACTTGTTATTTGTGAGAAGAGATCTACATTCATTTCTGTACAACCTGCTTTCCAGTAGCTGTAGACAATAATAAGGTCTCCACTCAACTTCCTTTTCTTCAAGTTAAATAGCCCCAGCTCCATCAGCTGCCTCTTATAAAGCAATCTTAGAAGACTGGTGAAAACCATTCACCAAGCTTTTTGGTTTGTGTTTTGGTTTGTTTTGGGTTTTTTTGACCCATTTCTGCACCTCAATGTCTTTCTTGTATTGAGGTGCCCAAAACTGAACACAGTGTTCAGGGTGTGGCCTCACCACTGCTGAGTACAGGAGAATGACCACTTCCCTATTTCTGCTGACTATAATATTTCTGATACAAACCAGGATGGCTTTGGCCTCCTTGGACACCTAGGCACACTGATGGCTCATATTTAGCTGATTATCAATCAATCAACCAATCAATCAATCAATCAATTAATACTCCCAGATCTCTTTTAGTCAAACAAATTTCCAAACACTCTCCCCCAGTCCTGTAACATTGCACTGGGTTCTTGTAACCCAAAAGCAGAAGCCAGCACTTAGCTTTGTAGAACCTCATAGAATTTGCTTAAACTGATGGGTTTCCATCCAGCCTGACAGGGTTAATTTCAGGTCATTACCACTGCTCGCCAGGTATTGAGCTGGGACGCAAAATCAGGTCATAATAGTTTACTTCAGAAGCTGTAGTCGCAATTGAAAGTAATGGGACTGCTGTCACTTTGGACAATGTGTTGTCTCACCCCACACACCTCTGCAAGTTACATAAAGCAAACGGATTGACCAGATTTACTTCAAAGCAAACCTGTTCATATTGACATAACTAAACACGATCCAGTGCTGAAGTACCTTTAAATGAGCTTCCATTCTTGTTGGATGAGTCTTGACTATGAAAGTTACCAGGGATAAAACAAGCTTTTGATGTAATCAATACGAGTGATCAGTTAGGACAATGAGAAGTGCAAAGTAATACTTCATCTTTTCACTTAGACACCAAATCACAGAAAGACTCTTCATAAGCTTGTTCAGATAGAGAAATAACTGCTGAGATCTGAAACAAGCAATCTTGTAAGTCAGCTTGAAGACAGCAGCAGAGTTATTTTAATTTGCACCAAACAGAAAAAATAAACAAAACCACCAGTCCAAGTGACAGCCAGATGCACAAAAAACCAAAGTCCATGGGATGGATCATGGATGACTGGAATAAAATGAAACAGTGAAAGAAATGGGATTAGACAACTGGTAACAACAGAATAGCACATATTAACTTCACTATGATGATCTAATCAGAGGCCAATGACAGCCACTCTTATACTCTTAAGAATGGTGTGACTATTAATTAGTTAATTAATCAAGTTATTTATCCCATTCCTGATGTTGTAGGAGGAAACAGTTGACATGGTTTACATTTAGCAGCAATTTAAGATTTATTGATAGGTAGAAGTATATCAAAAGCATTAATCACTAAACAATTTGAATTTAACAAGGTGACTCAGAAGAGTATGTTACAATCAAAGCAGCGACTGTAGATTCAATAATTCATAATTGTTATAAGATAATGTAAATTTTTAATATATAGAGATGCATATATATAAACAAAAACCATGTGAACACATAAAATTGTTTGGATACTGCGAAATATATAAACAAAAGCAAATGGTTTTATTCAAACACATAGTTAACATTCCCTTCTCCAGTTTTAATACTCACGTTTCAGCATTCTTAACTGAAAATAATTGTGTCTTGAGTAGTCTGACTTCATCCGTGCCTTTCCACACAGTCTCTACCAGAGAGATGTCTGTCAAACTCTGACCAAAATCAGGTTAATGCTTCAGATATTGTGAGTGTGAAGAAAAGCAATGAAGTAACAGAACAGCTTCACAGCTTCAGAGGCCAAGCTGATCTGCAGCTGGCAGAGGTTATGTACTCTGTGATGGAGACAAAATAATATATGCCATCCCAGGCATGCATTGAGGATGCATAGCCTTGTCTCATCATCATTTTTGTCTTAAGTCTACCAAGAATAATATGTTTTGCTGCATACCACACTAAAACCAATAAGGTAAAGGGTCTCCTGTGACCTCTGACTCAAGATATAGAAGGGATAATGCCAACCTTTCCCCATCTTGTGCATACAGACACCTAGTTGCCATCTTCCCTCACATCGTGGTGGGGTGAAGTGATGTCCATCATAGCAAGGAATAAAAGGGGATTCAAACACAAGTGAATCCAAAGGTGGGTGTGGATCCACCATCACCTTCCCACATCAAGGAGCCAAAGACACAGAGGAGCTGGTTATGCCAAGGTGAAGGATAAGGCTGAAGACAACAAGGAGATGGAGACATGGAGGATCTGCTGAGCCAGGATTCTGGGGAACATATTGCTGGAGCTCAGGGAGGAGCTTGTCCTGTGGTAGGACAAGGGGCAATGGGTACAAGCTGGAACATAGGGGGTTCCATGTAAATAAGAGAAGAAACTTCTTCACAGTGAGGTTGACGGAGCACCAGAACAGGCTGCCCAGGGAGGGTGTGGAATCTCCTTCTGTGGAGACATTCAAGAGCCATCTGGATGTGTTCCTGTGTGACTTGATCTAGGTGATCCTAGTGTGGCAGGGGGATTGGACTAGATGATCTTTCAAGGTCCCTTCCGATCCCAAATGATTCTATGATTCTATGAACAGTTGATGTATATTTCAATGTCATAATTCTGCCTTATACTTTTGACTGAAAAGCCATCAAAATCTGTAAGGTTTGAATTGGTACTTTAAAGCTTTGAATTGGTACTTAAAATTATTACTTTGTGTTTCATCTGTAGCACCTGGAAACATATTTTCAGGGACAAACCCTGAACAAAGTGTGAAGGCAACACACTCTGAAGGACCTTACAGTTCAGCCTGTGCCTTAGGACCAGATATAGGGATGGCAGCCTGTCACCAGTCTCTTACAGTGCCCAGACAGTTGGGAGTGAGCACTAATCTCTTTACTCTTGCTTTTCTTACAGTGCTGAACTGAAAGGAGGATGTGGTGATTGCTAAGGAAAGAATACCTCCTATCTGACCAGCCTTAGAAACAGATTCAATTGCCACTGTACACAGGTTTTTGAAATATTTCAGTATCTCAACAACTCCAGGATGACTATTGTAGCACAATCACTGTGTTTGTTACAATGTTCTGCCTTGTTGATCTTGGACAGAGCAGTTAATGAGAACAGCTTAAAGTTTTGTACTGAAAACAATGGGAAATCTAAATGCAGTCCTATTTTCTCCAGTGCAGGTGAGCTTATGTTGCATATGCATCAGTTGTTTAATTTAAAGATACACCCAGTGACCTAATGCTCATAAAGCATAAAGTTGTGTTCAACTCTTTTAAAAAAAGGATAAACTAGTGAGACCGATGTATATGAACCATAAGTAAAACTATAGGGAGTTCCAAGAAAATTTACTCTTGCAAGGTTTTGATGATAGCGGAAACCACAAGTCTCACAGTGGACTCAAAAATAATAGTGCTGTTTCCTAATTCGTATAATCCTCTCCCAGCCCCAAAAACTCTGGAGATAACTTAGCTTCAAAGTGTGGACTGATAATACAGTTAGTGTCCTTAACTGCCAAACCCCTTGCATTTAATATGAAGGGTCATCTCATCTGAAATATATCTCTACTATAGTATGAACAATTGTTTAAAAATTGCATGTGCAACCTTAATGTAAAGCACATCAATCACTGATCTCTTTCACTTTTCTATCAATTAGAAATTGAGGAGAATACAGCAAGTCAAATAAATTTCAAAATTTCAAATTTGTTTCACCTTTCACTTGGAAGATATTTTAAAAGGTTTTTTTAAATACAGAGCTTTTTTTTTTAATTATAACTGTTTTGATTTAAAGTCTTAATCTTTTACTTAAAGAAGTTGGCAAAAACAAGTTGGCAAAAACAAATTGGTAAAATCAGATGAATTCTTGGAATAAATGTACTCTTCCATGTCTTGTCAGTGTAGTCGTAGCTGAGACACTTGCTTCAATTATATATGCAGCATCACATTGCATACATTCAACTTCTTACTTTCACACACATGCCTATCTGCAAATTTACTCACCAGTGAATTTATGGCAAAAACATTTTATTAACAGACAGTACTTGTAACGTAAAATTATGATACATTATTATTACTACCAGCCCTTTCCCAAAATTGCAGATAAGACTGTGATTTTTAAAGAACTGCATAACTGCCCAATGGTGGCTACATAATTCAATTACGAAGATAGCTGTTAGTAGGAAGTTTTAGCATATCCATTTCTGGGCTGATGACAGCAAAAAAAAGGGCTTTGTCAGAAGTGTTTCAGGATGTCTTTGAAATCTGCAGTAGAAAAGCCAACAAATATGTTTTATGTAAATTCTGTCATGAAGATATCTTCTTATTGCTCTTACTATCATTACAAAATGGAAGTATTTCATGCATCATAGAAGATAATCAATTTATGCCAGTGGCATCTACTTTAGTGTACAACTGTTCATTTGGGAGATAGAGGAGTAATTTATTTGCTGCAGCATGTGATTTTTTAGCAAAAGTTAGCTTTCAAACAAGAAACAACATCTGTACTGGCACAGCAGTATATTTACTAGTCAAAAGAAAACAAACACACCAAAACAGACTAGATAAATTGTTGCAGTGAACATTACATGATCTGTTTGTTTTCCTCTGGGGGACCGTAGCTTGACCACTCACCAAGGTGCACACCAATATGATGAACAGCAAATGGTGTTTATTATCACGTGGCATACACCTACATACCCCTGACCCTCGTGTACGCCCGTTTTTCCCACAGACATAGCAGAATAGAGAACCTATCGCATCACATCCCACAAGCCCGCATGCGCA
>VZRI01000962.1:122900-140292 GCA_013397515.1 Upupa epops | reverse complement strand
TCAGTGTCTGGACTCTATAGATTATTGGTGGACAGAGTCTATAAAAGGAAAGGTACTTCCTGCTTCTTCCTCTTTCTTCATAGTTTTCTTCATCATCTTTGCCTTTCTCCTGCTTCTGCTGCGATACGTCTTGAGAGACAGTGTGCTCCTGTAGGAGAGAGCTCCCCTCACCCCCCTCAAGGGTGGGTGGGATGAGCAACGGCTGTCAACTCCCTGCCACTGAAAGGTGTAACGCAAAAGAAGCTGCCTGGCTGCAGCTCTGCTGCAAGAGTAGTCACAGCCCTCTTTTGCATGGCAGGTCAAACACAGAGAGAGTGTATTGTTTTTGGACTGTGGTCAGAATCGGCTTGCCCAAACTATGGGCAGGGAGGCCAACGAGACAAGCTGCTCTTCGTAACTGTAGACTCCCTTTGATGGAGATGAACCTGCAGCCCTCCCCTCTTTCTATGAGGGCTCAGATACAGAAAAGCCAACATAGCTTGCTCCCGTTCTTGGCAGTGGGCTGAAAGTAAGGGTAACTCTTCCAAAGATGCCTTTACAGTCTCATTGCCTTTGAAGATGCCAGACAGAGGTGAGCTCTTAACCCTCTACCTCCCTTGGTATTTAACCACAGGGGAGAAGAGAGGGAGGCTCTGCATAAGGCCTGTGGAAAGCCCTTGGTTGAGACCTCAAAAAGTCTATTTGCCACAACAGGTGCAGCCCCACATAACCAGCACCACGTTGTCTTTGTCTCCACCAGGCTAACAAAGATCCTGTGTACTCTGCCACTGAGAGACTGAGAAACCTCCACTAAGAGAAAGAAAGAGAGAGATCGCAAGTACTGATCTCCTAAGCAAACAGAGAGAGTCTGGAATTCTGTCATATCCTCTACATTTGTCATTGTTATTGCCTCAAAGAAGAGCCCCAACCATCATTAAAACACAAATAACATTGACATTTTCTCACAGGAGCAACAATTGCATTTTTTTCCTGTTGTTCTGATCCTGAACTAGCACTGATAGGTTGAGGATGCGCAAGTGAAGTGCAGTGTCATTCCAAACTCCACCCCATGATGTCACCAGTTGGTAGAAAAAATGCCAGCTCATTGCACAGGTGAATCTACTATAAACTCTGCCAGCACACTGTAGTCTGGTCATGATTATTAGTATTGCAGTAAAAACAGCAAGATGGTCCATGTCTCAATTTTCCTGTACAAAAACACAGGGCTGGCCTGAGATTAGATAACCGGGCTTAACAGCTGGAAGTCAGGAATTATCCACCAAGTACTAATTCAGTGAGCTTTTCTGCTCCCATCTAGGACTTCCCAGGCCTCTGGGTTTTGCTAGGGTCATTGATGAAACATCGGTGGAGGGCAGCTTCACCTTTGCAGGCTGACCCATATGTGTCTGTGCCTGTATAATGGGTCTTGTTGTTTTGGATACACTCAGGAGTAGGTAAAATACTGAAGCAGTATCTCAGCAACTGAACTGTCAGAGGGCAGTATCAGTAACTGTAGCCGTAGTCAGTCCTGACACCACCTCTACTCTACCAGAATACATTGCTTTCCATGGGCAGGTTCTAAGGGACCAATATAATCAATCTGCCAGATACTCCAAAGAGCCTGGTCTTGTTTGAACTGCTGGGACTCAGGACAGCAGCTCTCAGTAATGCTATTTTACTACTCAATTCAAGTGTTAAGATCCCATCACCCACCAGGTTTACAAACTGTCCAGACTGGAAAATGATAAGGGGAGTGGGTGCAGCTCATTATCTGCCTCTTCACCAGGTCATTAATTGCTTTATCTGTGGGTAGGAGCCACCTTGGGATGATTTTAGGCTGTGGCAGCATAGGAGTGAGCAGCAGGATCCTAGTGCAAGCAGTCTCCACCCTGCGGCTACTGGAGCTCCAAAAGTGGTCACTGGGTAAATATATTGCCTCAAAATCATTGAGGCTGGAAAAGACCTCTGAGATCATCAAGCCCGGTCTATGACCTAACATCACCACAATAAAATAGACCAGGGCACAAAGGGCTATAGATTTTTTTTAAACACCTCCAGGGATGGAGACTCCACTACCTTCCTGGGAAGTCCATTCCATGGTTGTCGTTGGCTTTTCCCTAGGCAGCCACAAGTGGGTATGAGTTATTTTTCTTCTGTTCCCATTAATTCCCACCTTCTTGGCTTGTTGCTAATTTAAAACACTGGTCTTGGCCTCTGTATCAAGTAAAAATGATATTCTCCTAGGAACCACAGGAATATGCATTAAGGTATTTGCGGACCACTGATAAGGATTTCCCACGTGAAGTGCATGGCCCCAGCCCCACACTGTGACTTGTTTTTAGCTGCCTCGATTCATTATGTAGAAGTGTGAACGGGCTAACTGCCCTGTGCAGCAGCACAGAGGCTTTCCCTGCATTTCAACAGAGTCCCTTGTTTTCCCCTGAGCAATTTCACGTGGGGTTGAATGTGATACATGGGCACTTGGTGCAGCAAGGTCTGAGATACCCCCAGCTTTATTGCTTGACATCCATCAAGTATAGTAATTTGGGTGTCTTTGTCAAGTCCTTGCTAGTGGGGGTGAGGGGCTGCACCTTCCACAATCATGTTTCCACAAGGAAAACAACTGCTAGAGGTCACTTTCCCTTAATGGGAAGGAGGTAAAAGAACTCAGCCAGTTATGGAAGTTGTAAAAATGTGGTGTCCATAGTTCAATCTGTGCATCCTCTAGTCAGTGCCAATGGTTCTTCCAAGGTTAAGTGTTCTATGTTCTCAAAGTCAGTCCGCTGCCCCAGTGCACTGCCTTTCACAAGCTATAAGAGAGACTATTTGTCCATTTCACCACACCACGAATTTGTGGGCAAACCTCACCTCCACTGATCTCTGAGGTTCCAAACTCCCACTCTCTCCTTGATCACCACGCTCCATGGTAAAAGATGAGTGCTAGTGCATTACCCACTCCAGTGACACCATGCTTCATTTCCCAACAAAGAGATACCACACAGAGGAAACAAGAAACTTGAAACACTGTTTTTTCCCCTTCTCCCAGTGTGCTTGCTTGCAGAAGCACCACTGGCCAGAACAAAAATATGGAGTTACCACAGCAACTAACAAATCTCTCAGGCTATGAAATTCAAACTACAAGAGCAATAAACCCTCTGCAGTCTGAATGATCAAAATTATACACTGTTGAAATGATTTGTTTTTCTAAGTGACCCTGTACACTGGTCCAGAATGTGTTGAGTCAAACATGAGCAATGAACACTGAATTCTTCTTTGTCAGTTAACTGACGGTACTGCAAAAATTATACATGTAACTGTAAACTCAAAACTTCCATTCTATAGCAGCTACAGTGTGCCTTCCCCTCCATATCTGGTGTAGCATGGTCATAACTGCTGTGAAAGGGTGACTGACTATAGTCTGCCTGCTGTAGATGTTTTACACTAGTTGCTGCTGCCAAGTCAGAAGTTTCCCCAGGTTTTGCTTGTTGATAACCAATGACAGAACTCTCTGACACATGTAATATTTGTCCCACTCTTAAAGCAATTGTTATTGATTTTTTCACCTAGTATTTATGCAGTTGTTTTCTGTCTCCAAGCATAGAAAAACAAGCTAGCACTTACACGAATAGCTACACTGCTCCGCTTCACATTTGACTTTTAGATGCTAAACACTTCATGAATGTTAGGAAGGAAAAAAGCAAGTCCACATCACCGAGAGGATCAGGTAAGGAATATATACCGGAGAATAATCCATCAAGGAACAGCACTGAACCAGTTAGGGAGAGTCATAACATATATTCACATATAAGATTCAAGTGGTTATGAAATACAACCATTCACTACAAGACAGAATATAAACATCTAATACATAGACTCTAAGGTAAAACCAGTCTATCTTCTCACCTTCTGTGCAAGTAAGACCAAGGGATTTTACTTAGACTCCTAAAGCAAGTCTGACACTGTGGTATCTGCCAGCACTGCCTTTCTGCATTATAAACAACAGCCTACCAATCTCAGAGCTCACTGTATCTGGACACAAATGTACTGTCAGACTAAAACAACCAAAATGAACACTTCTAACCTGGCACACATAATCTGAGCATAATGATGATGCTGACAATAGGGCTGAATGCTTGGGGACTGATCCAGTGTCTGATCACTCTTTCTGTGAGGAAGGTCTTCCTACCATCTAACCTAACCCTCCCCTGATGCAGCTTCAAGCCCTGCCCTCTTGTCCTACTGCTAGTTGCCTGGGAGAAGAGCCTGACCCCCACCTGACTACAGCCTACCTTCAGGGAGCTGTAGAGAGGGAGAAGGTCCCCTCTGAGTTCCCTCTTCTCCAGGTCAAACATCCCCAGCTCCCTCAGCCTCTCTTCATGCTACTTTCCCTCTAGTTCCTTCCCCAACCTTGTTGCTCCTCTGGAGCCACTCCAGCACCTCGATCTCTTTCTTGAAGTGAGGGGCCCACAACTGGCCCAAGTACATGAGGTGAAGTTACACCAGTGCCTAGTACAGGGCGAGAATTACATCCCTAGTCCTGTTGGCCACGTTATTCCTGATACAACATGAACAAGCCAGTTCCCTCACTCAAACTGATTTAAGGACATGATTTAGTGCTGACCTAGCAGTCAAAGGCTGGACCTGATCATCTGACAGGTTTCTTCCTACTGATGAGATTCAGTGACACACTTCCATAGACCTCTTCTGCAAATAACAGTTAGAAAAGTGTTGCTGCATTCTGAAATAGCTATCATCCAGGTCTAAAAGCTTTAACAAACAGACTTCCAGGCAAGGTAGACCGTTGATCTCTGTGTCTACTCAATTAAATCTCCATGTGCCCAAAACGATGCTGATTTGTTTCTCACTTTTGTGTCCCTTATTAACTGCGACAGATTTGAAATCCAGCAGGAATTTTAAAGTGTCACACTTAATGAATCCCTTAATTTTTTTCTTAATGTAGGAAAATAGAAGGATTCTGAAATGGAAAAGCAGATTTGAAAAAGCAAACAACTAATAAAAGTTGCAGAAGCCTTGAGACTTAAAAGAACTGGAACCTTCAGAGAAAATTTCTAAATGAGAACACTGCTAAATGGGAGTCTCTCTGGAATAAAAATACACAGCATCCAAACCCAGGGTGCGCCACACCTTTAACAAGGCACAACTCTTAGAATGCTGTCCACCTAGTGAAATGCCACTTCATACATGGATCAGACTCAGTCTTCAGAAAAACGAAATCCACTGGTGATTTTGTATTTTTTTTCTTATCCTTTTGTACTCATGGCTTTCTGCCACTCAAGTGCATAAGGAGAGACAAGGCTGGGTGGGTGAACCAAATTAGAAAAAAATCTGTCTAAGAAAAGCTGAGCAATCAGTCCTCAAAAAATTAATTCTAAAAGACTTTGAATAAAGCCAATTTGTAACGGAATGTAGGAAGGGAAGTCCCTAAAGAGAAAAACTGTTCACCAGCTCTGCAGCAGGTTTTGCTGCACCATGCAGTTCATCATGGCAAGAAGCCAACTTGGCAAGGGCTCAATCCTCTCCAAGGAGCTGGCAGCATGCCCACCCACACTCACTGGTCTCATTCCTACTGCCAAGCTTGAGGGGCAATGAAACATCTCTCTTTTAAATATGCAAATCTGGTTATGACTATATTTGTGTTTGAAACTGGTCTTAAGCAAGTAGTCAAGATTCCTCTGTTTATACAGTGACTGAACAGGCAAAACGGAGTACTTCACCCATCTAGAGAAAGTGAGGCACGTTTTGTTAATTACATGGCTATTTGGACTTTGACCAGAAGAGGAAGTAGGCTGGTTACAACTATTTTAGTCTTTACTCCTGGAAACCACATTTCTGACAGCTGGAACGATGCAATTTTATATAAATGTGGGCTCTTCCTGTTTTTGAAACAAGTTCTCAGCTGTTCACCCTTACCTTACAGTAATGTCGCTGCACACGGGACATTGTTATTTATTTCATTTACTTTTAAACACGTAGATAAGATGCATATGTTGGACAACGGCTGTCAGGCATTTCTATTTCTAGGGCAGAACCATACTCCTTAGGTGTTAAAGATACACATATGCTTTCCACATGTGAGACCGCAATGTCCAGCTGTCACCCTGTGCGTGCTCAATCCCTGGTGACGTGGTCACATTCACTCAGACAGGGAGGCAGGCATACTGCATTCCCCTAAGCACGCTGCCTGTGCTCTGAATTACACAGGCCATCAGATGCATCTTTTTCCATTCAGTATGCAGTATTTCAAGTCATTCGCAACAGAAGCTTCATTATTTTGCACAGCAAAGTATTAATTCTTTGTTGTGGCAATTATATGTTCAAACGTATAAAGCTCAGGATAGGGAATAACACATTCCTTCAGGCATAAATCAAAGAAAATCATTACATGACTAAAAGTTAACTTTGAAAACACCACTTAACAATGCTAACATGCTACAGCACGTTTCCCGTGCCCTTTGTCCTATGCTGCTTATTTATGTTAACTGGATCTCAGAAACCAAAAGTCTTCCCTGAGTACTATTATATAATAGCACTGTTCTTCCATCAAGAGACACTTCTCTAAGAGGTTACATCAGGAAGTGGGATCATACTGTTCAGCAGAACAGTGAATGCATATCCAGTAATTCCTGATGATGAAATGTGTAAACTCCTACTTACAAAACACCCCCTTCTCACATTTAATTTACAATGTATTCCTCCAGATTTAGCTTGTGACATACTGCTGGACAGTCAAATACTTCTATAAACGCAAGATTCGTACAGTTAAGACTGACAAAAACCTTGGCACAGAGAAGTATCTTTATTTCTACTACCTTTGTTTTATTCTCCAAGACCAAAACCTCTTACTCCTGACCATTAGATCCCACCCTCTAAATATGAGAACTTGCCAGTTTTGTAGTGGAAACACAGTGAACAGTCACAATTACAGACCTCCTAGTCTCAAACAGGAAAATAGAAATTCTGTTTAGAAGTCCTTATGCATAAATCTCAAGCTAAAAAATGTAACCATACGCACATAAATAAATAAATAATCAAATACAGAAGCTCAAGCTAAATATCCGTAAATAAATAAATGAGTGAATGAATGAATAAGGAAGCTCACATCTCCAGCTAAAATTTCAAGTTCAAGTACACCTGATTTCACATACCATTCAACAAAACATAAACACTCTAACTCACACATTTCTTTAAAACACCTCCCTTGGCTGTCTTTTTCCTGCCTGGAGCCAAGGCATGGTCTCAAAGTGGCAGACAGTTTGCAACTAGAAGAGTCTGGTTCTGCCATCCCTCTTCCAGATCATCTTTAGCACAGATGTGTGTCCAGCTGTGCAGCCCACAAGAGTTAAGGAGACAGATGAAAAATCCAGCCAAAAATGCAGTGAGCTGACCATTGACTTGGCTGTCTTGAAGCAACATCCTGCAGTTGCATAAGCAAGGGAGGCAGGGTAATACCTCAGCAGCAGGGCTGCAAACCACACTTCCGGAAGTTGTTAGACCAAGGTCAGCTGCAGTGATGCCACATATGTGACATTCCACAAGAACCAACCCAGTATTTAGCTCCTCACCTCTCCGCAAGGGAGGAGACAGAAAAACCCGATTCATAGGGTGCAGCCTAAAGTTGCCCAACTACCTTAAGAGTACTTCTTATGAGTGCTTCTGTGTAGAAGCACTCACGTCCAGATCTTTGCTAACTTATTCCCAAAAAGTGAGTACTGTAGTAAGAGAAACAAATAAACTAAAGACTCAATGAAGACAACCCTAAATACATCCTAGCTGAACAATTCTGCTGTTAGAGATCATGCAAATGTGACTATGGAGGCAAAGAAAACCTTTCTTTATATACAGCACACCCACATGTGACTTCAAAAAGACATGGCACAAGACTTCAGCCACAAAACTTCCCCCTCACCTCATTTCATGCATGTCATCTAAACTACAGTAAGCTACTCCAAGGACAAAAGTTACACAAGGGGAGTACTCGCATGCCCAACCACAAAACGCAAGCTATGCATCTCTGTTGCTTCTCAACCCTGCAATCTCTCAAAAGCACTGATATCCCACACTGCTGTCTCTCTTATGTATACTTGCACCAACCTCTGCTTTAAAGAACACAACTGAATTACCACATAATCAACATGCATTAGTACTTCAAAAACAGACAGAAGAAAAACTAAAGAAAATTACCTGCTGAAGTAACAGGTCAAGTTTTATCACCAGTTTCTGCTCACATCCTTCACACACTGAACTACTCTCACCAGTCAGACACCCTGATCACAAAGCTTACCATCATCGTATTGAATGTACATGCTTAATGCCAGGCTGGTGTTTTCAACATGATACATGCACTACCAAGAAAATACATACGTGCTATCAAGATTCACAGTTTAGCTTCTCCCTTTAAATGTGTCAAAGTAATGCAATGCGTTATGTTCAATACACAAGAACTTGCAGTGGATTTGTGCATTTGACAGTAAAGCACACAAGATTTCATTTGATCTGTGTACTAGTATTACACTTGAGATTTCCTTTCAGCAATGATATTCATAAGAGATAAACCTGAGAAACACACACTTTAATGATAGTTACAAAGGGAAAGAATATAGACACTAACTTCCAAACTCAACTGGTTTTGCAAAACACCATCTATTTAGAATTGACTCACGAAACAGAACCAACTTGTTCAACAGTCATTTCAATTAATCCAAAGCAATTTTAGTTCTCCATTCAAACAACAGAACACTCTGAAAGAATTCCATGACTGCTGGCAGCTTTCAAAATTAGGAGTTCCAAATTAGCTCCTAATTCCATACTTCTTCCTGTCACAAAACAGAAAACATTTTCCACACCAGATTAAACGTGCCACAAAATAAATCAGGCGCACTGATACAAGAGGTTGCCCTGCTCCTCTTCTTGCTGCCTACCGCTTTATGGGATATGCAGAGCAACAGATTTTGTTCATTTTCTCGGTGTTCCTCTCTCCACGCTTAGCCAATGAATTTCCCCATGTAGATCTGTCAGCACTCTGGTCTGCATGCCCACATCCCCCTGCTGCTCAAGTCCCGTGCAGGCTCTGCAAACTGCGTGACCCATTTGTAATGTGTGACACTGCATCAGCCTCACTAGAATGCAATTTGCAATGCTCTAGGTAAAGAAAACAGTTTAATTTTAACTTACAATATACAGAGTTGTCTCCATCGCTTCCTCTCCTTTTTTGTTTATGTTTTAAACATAAAGACTTAAAAAAATCACTTGCACTGCACAACATCAGTCAAATTAACTCAGTCAGTTTGCAGATGACACCAAACTGGGCAAGAATGTTGATCTGCTTAAGGGTAGTGAGGCTCTACAGACAGATCTACACCGACTGGATCAATGGGCTGAGGCCAGTGGTATGATGTCCAACTAGTGCAAGTGCTGGGTCCTGCACTATGATCACGACAACCAATGCAGTGCAACGGGCTTGGGGAAGTATGACTGGAAAGCTGCCCAGTGCAAAAGGACCCTGGGGTGTTGTTCGACATGCCAGCTGAATATAAGCCAACAGTGTGCCCAGGAGGCCAAGAAAACCTATAGCATCCTGACTTGTTTACACAATAATTTGGCCAGCAAGAGCAGGGAAGTGATTGTCCCCCTGTCCTCGGCACTGATGAGGCTGCACCCTGAATACTGTGTTCAGTTTTGAACCACTCACCACAAAATGGACATTGAGGTGCTGGAGTGGATCCAAAGAAGGGCAATGAAAGTGGTGAAAGGTCTAGAGCAGAAATATTATGAGGAGCAGCTGAATGAACTGGGAGTGTTTAGCCTAGAGAAAAGCAGAATGAGGGGAAACCTCACCACTCTCCACAACAACCTGAAAAGTGGTTGTAGTGATGTGGGGTTCAGCCTCTTTTCCTAAGTAACAAGCAATAGGAGCAAAGGAAATAGCCCCAAGTTGTACCAGGGGAGGTTTGAATATTAGGAAAAATCTCCTGACTGACAGGGTTGCAAGCCTTAGAGCAGGCTGCTCCCAGATGTGGTGGAAGTCACAATCCCTGGGCATATTTAAAAAGCAAGCAGCCACCCAGGCATTGTACAGCAGGGAATACCCAGCTGTCAGAAGGCACCTCCACCTTCTTAAGTGCTCTTAAAGAACAGGTATGATGCCCTGCAAGTAGAGATGGTCAATGAGGAAGATGAATCAACTGGAGTGTTCCTGAAATAAAGGAAGCTGAAGCCTGCCATCAGAACTGCTTCCACACACACAAAAAATCACTGTTGTATGTGCCTCCGTTCTGAAGGGAATAAAAGACCTGACAGGCAGACCTGACCCACTTCTTAGGTAAGTCTGCTGCCTCAGCAGTGGCCTGGGTTAAAGATACGGTAAGAAAGCTTCCTACCCTGGTACACCCCTCAGATTATTGTCCATTATTGACTTTTCAGGTAGGCATGATGAACAAGACACAACAAGCCAGAGGGCAGTCAAGAGAGACTTCAGGGCTTTAGGTCAACTGGTCAAAGGACATGGAGCACAGACAGTGTTCTCCTCTATCCCCACAATTACAGGGACTAACCCAGAAGAAATGAGGAGGATCCATCAGATCAATTCCTGGATCTGAGCTTTATGTCATCCGCAGGACTTTGGGTTTTGTGAACATGGGTTGGCTTACATGACACCAGGTCTGTGGCAGCAGACTGGGTACACATCTCTCAATGGGGAGAAGGATGCCTTAGCCAGGCTCATTGACAGAGCTTTAAACTAGATTTGAAGAGGAAAAGTAACAAAACCAGGCTCACTGGAAAAAAGCTAGGCAGTGGCCCACCAATGTTAGCAATATAGTGTGCTAGTTCAACTCATCTCTCAGTGGTGGTAGGGAAACAGTGGACTGTGTGATAGGAAATACAAAAGAGCTACTGACGAGTTAGGAGCCCCAGCAGTGCCAGGGAATGATCAAGCGGGGATTGGACCTCCACCCCTCAAAATGGTGCATTAACCAAAGTGCATCTATTCAATTGCATGCAGCATGGGCAACAAGCACAAAGAGCTGGAAGCCACTGTCCAACAGGAAAATTACAGTGTAACCGCCCTCACACAAACATGACAGCATGAATCTCACAACTGATGCACTGTGTTGGACAACTGTAAACTCTTCAGAATGGATAGGCCTGGTAGGAGAGGTAGTGGAGTGCCCCTGTAAGGGCCTGTCTTGACTCTCCTAAGCATGTCGGTGACAATAAGATCAAACGCTTGACAATCAGGGGGAAGGCCAGCAAGGCACATACCATGGAGAGGGTCTGTTACAGACCACCCAACCAAGTTCAAGAGGTAGGTGAAGTGTTCTGTAAGCAGATGTGTAAAGTCTCAGAATTGATATGTCTTGCTCTTTAGGGGGACTTAATCCTATTGTTGGAAATACAACATAACAGAGAGGAAAGAGTCCCAGAGGCTCTTGGAGTGTGTGGAAGTTCACCTGTAACACAGCTGCTAAGCAAGACAACAAGGGAAGGCTCCTGGCTAGACCTACTTTTTGTGAACAGAGGACTAGTGGGACATGTGAAAGCTGGTGGCCGTCCTGGGCTTAGCGACCATGAGATGGTAGAGTTTACAATTCTTGGGAAAGAAAGGTGTGTGGGGTCAGTAGAACTACCTCCTTGGACTTCCAGAGGGGAGACACTGACCTGTTTAGGGGACTAGCTGAAGCAGTCCTTTGTCAGGCAGTCCTAAAGACAAAGCAGTCTATGAAGGCTGGACATTCCTTAAGAGGTTAAGCTTTAAAGCACATGGGCCATAAAATGAGCTGACAGGGTAGAAGACCAGCCAGCTAAACAGACAGCTTTGGCTGCAACTCAACAAGAAAAGAGTCTATTGTCTACCAAAGAAGGGGCAGACAACTCAAAAGAGCACAAGGTTGTTTTAAGGCTACACAGGGAGAAAATGAGAAAGGCAAAAGCCCAGCTAGAGCTTATTCTGGCCAGCACCATCAAAAACAACGCAAAATGTTTCTATGAATATATAAAAGCAGCGCTAAAGAGAATCTCCATCCTCTACTAGGTACAAGGGTAAACCTGGCGACTGAGGCTTTCTGTGAATCTATGAGCTGTGTTGACAGCATCAAAAACTGCTTTGCTTCTTGTACTACACAGCATGTAGAATCATAGAATCTTCAAGGCTGAGAAGGACCTCCAGGATCACTAAGTCCAGCCCTCATCCCACCATCTCCCCAACCCCTAGACCATGGTCTCAAGTGCTCTATCAACCTGTTTTTTAAACACCACCAGGGATGGTGACTCCACCACCTCACTGGGCAGCCTGTTCCAGTGCCCAACCACTGTCTCAGTAAATTACTTCTTCCTAAATGCCAGTATAAACCCTCCCTGATGCCACTTGATGCCATTTCCCCTTGTCCTACCTTTAATAATTTGGAAGAAGAGACCAGCACCAGCCTGACTACAACCTCCTTTTAGGTAGCTGTAGAGAGCTGTAAGGTCTCCTTTCAGCCTTCTCTTCTCTAATCTGAACAACCCCAGTTCCCTCAGCCACTCTTCATAGGGCCTGTTCTTCAGACCTCTCTCCTGCCCTGTTGCCCTTCTCTTGGACCTGCTCCAGCACCTCATGATTACACAATACAAATATCCACACGAAAACCAATCTGCAGAGGCAAGCACTGCCACAAGGAAACGTCAAAGTAAGGTTTAAAGGAACATAATCTTTGCCTCTGCTTCTGCGATATGGTACACACTGCAGTTATGTCGTAGTACTTGCACAGTACCTCTGCTTCATCCAACACACATGGACCAACACCTTATATATTGCATGCTATTCAGACTTGTTTTAGAAGACCAAACAAGTAACTCTTTGTGAATTCAGTGGTATAGCTGAGAGCTTCATCAAGATAATGATTAATCCCAGAGTTATCGCTGTTAATCCAAATTTAGAAATACTTTACTATTCCCAACTTCCTATCCAAGGTTGTGACAGCTTTAAGGACAGAATGATTCTCCAGTTCTAAAGGCAACTTTGCCACTAGACTGGTGTAACTCAGAACTAATATTTTCACAGCACTTAGGATTACTTTACACTTATCACACCTCAACCTCCTCTGCCTCACTTGCCATCATCAGTGTTCAGCATCTTTCAAATCCAAGAATCCACGAGAAATCAAGACATACAGTTAGCAAAGACAAGATTGGGCAACTTACCTAGTATCACCTAGGAAGTCCACAGCACAGCCAGGAAGTGTCCTGTTTGCCAGGGTAACATGCAGCTGCACAGAGCACCAGAAAAGCTTCTGCCTTCTGAGATCCCCTGCCCCAGCTGCCACGCACGTCCCTACTTCTTGCTGGAAGTGTGGCAGGGGTACTACAGAGAACAGCTTTCTCCACTGCATCAACAAGATTCATGCCCAGACTAAGACCATCCTGTGCACACAATGAAGCAGGGGTCCTGTGGAAGAAAAACAGGATGTCAGCGCTCTGTGAAAGGTGTAGGTCTTCCTCAGAATGGACCAGCAAAGACAAGCTCAGGTTTGACATTCCTTGATGGACACTGCCAGCACTGCAAAAAAGTTCACATTCGACACTGCTAAGAAAAAGAATTTGAGAGCTCAGACCTTGTAGAACGATGCCTACAAAAAAGCTGAGTGGTTGAAGAGTTTAGATGCACTGTCCAGCTCTCGTGGTACAGAAGTAAAATAGTTGCAAAACAATTCTTTGCATGGTTACTAGCCATAGGTCATGGTAAAAAAGTATTATCAAGGAACTTCTGAAATCAGGAGTGTGTGTTTGCATTCAAAGACCTCTCCAGAAAAGGACCTTCTGGAACAAACTCCTCTGCTTGTTTTCCTCAAACCACATCTTCTGGCCCATGCTGATTCAAGCCCAGTCCTTCTTCATTCCTAGCTTCAGCACTCTTGACAAATTACTTCTCACCCCAACTCGCCAAGGCTTTTAATCTCTCCTGGCTCAGGCACTTCCAGGCTGGGCTGACAGTGTCACACCCCCGCCCTCCTTTGTTCCTCAACAGGCGCTATGTAATGTATTCACACTCTCACCCGGAGCCTGTGGTCTCCCGTATTTGGGGTTGAGACCATAACAAAGCTTCACGCCAGTGCCCCAAGGGTCTGCTTCTGGATTTCAGGCTATGGAATATTTCAGCTTTGTCCCCAGATCAGTATTTCCCACCTCATCTCAGCCTTACAGTTCTCACACACTCAAGACTGTGCAAGAATTGTGAGTTCTTTAAAAGGCTAAATTTGCTTAGAACTGAAATGTTGTGCTGACAAAGCTGTGACTCACGAGCCTTTCTTCTTCACCAGTGACTACCACCAGCACTTCCCACATTGCAATTTAAAGCCGAGTCTCTGTTTTAAAGGGACACAGAGCATTTCCCAAAAAATACTATGTCCAGTTCTGGGCTCCACAGTTCCAGAAGGACACAGAACTACTTGAGAGAGTCCAGCGCAGAGCCACAAAGAGGATGAAAGGAGTGGAGCATCACCCTGATGAGGAAAGGCTGAGGGAGCTGGGTCTTTTTAGCTTGGAAAAAAAACACTAGAAGCAATGTAGGCCCACTGCTGAATGAGGCAGGTGCCCTGGTAACAACGGATATGGAGAAGGCAGAGATACTGAATGGAAGGAGTTGGATCTCTTCAGCTTGGGAAAAAAAGAGACTGGGGAGTGACCTCATTAATGTTTATAAATATGGAAAGGGTGGGTGTCAGGAGGAAGGAGCCAGGCTCTGCTTGCTGCCATCCAATGGTAGGGCAAGGGGCAAAGAGTGTCAGCTGGAACACAGGAGGTTCCACATAAATAAAAGAAACTTCTTCACAGCAAGGGTGCCAAAGCACTGGAAGGGGCTGCCCAGGGGGGCTGTGGAATCCCCTTCTCTGGAGATGTGTAAAACCTGCCTGGACATATTCCTGTGCAACTGGATCTAGGAGTTCCTGCTCTGGCAAGGAGATTGGACTGGATGATCTTTTGAGGTCCCTTCCAGTCCATACCATCCTGTGATTCTGTGATTCCTTTTTTAATGACAAATTATAATTGAGACAAATGAAAACAAGCCCACTATCCACCTGACAACAATGTGTTGTGTTCTCCGTGGAGAATTCTGGCAGCAGTATGTTTCTCTGTATGACACACACCTATTTCAATCTACCAAGAGTCCTGCTCCCTAGTAAACAAATTATCCCAGAGATTTCCTATTATATTAAAGCTAGGAAAGCTTTAATATAAAACAAACTAGAAAACATTGATAATGGAAATGCCTGGAGACTCTAGGAGTGCATGCATTTATATAAGCTTTACAAATGCATAAATACTCAATTACATGTACGAGGAAGAAAGTGTGGCTCTGCGCACTAAAATCGAGACTAACAGTTCTTAGGTCAAGAACATCCTTGCAAGGATTTAAGCACAATGGCTGAAGTCTACTGAAAACCTTACATGCAAGGATGCACTGTTGTGGTTTGAGTCTGTTGGGAATTTGGTAGTGACAGAAGGAAGCTGATGCCATGTCTCTGTAAGAAGCTTCGCAAAAACTCCTAGCAGCTCAGGGTTGGACGCCTCCTCTGGATCAACCTCTGCCAATAAATCTGTTTGGGAGGGGGAAAAAACATGTTCTGAAATTTCCTGTTTCCTGTTTGTTTTAGGCCTTCTGCTAGGAAGCTCCTTTTATTTGGATAGAGAGATGCAGCCATGCAGTTGCCCAATTTGGTGAGCAGGGAAGACAAACCAAGGTTTTAGTTTGGGCTGTGGAGCCTTTGGAGGGCCCTGAGACTAGCAGAGAAGAGTGTCTGTCAGGCTGTGGAGGAGAGCACATGTAAGCATGGGGTAGATCCTGAAAGATAGCATGACTCTGAGGAAGAGACCCGTGCTGCAGTGATTCATTAACAGGAGAACCACAGCCCACTTTAGACCTCTGTGGGAGCTGGGAGAACTGTCTCGTTTGAGAGAGGATGTCATGGTGCCACAGGGAAGGACTGTGAAGAATTTTGCCCTGTGGGGAAAGGAGGTATCAGAGTTGGGCCTGGGAAGGTGCTATGTAATTTATAATGGGTTATTGTTATTTAAATTTGATTATATTCTCCCAAGCTGAGTTTGGCTTTTACCCAAAACCATAATTGGTGAGTGAACTTTTGTCTCAGCAATCAAACCTCTCCCTAATTGAATTTGGAGGATGGTCTGTCCCAGGACTGGCAAGCCCTAGGCAAACCATCAGGTAAGGTAATATACATAAGATAAAACCAAACAAAACAATAAAAGGGGTGGGGGAATCTTAACCTAATTAATCTTAATTGGTTTCCAACATTTTAAAGTACAAATTATCCTGGTTTTAACGTACAGATTTTGTCTTTACTAATACAATTATCACAAAAGCCCCACTGCAGTTATTATAGCATATTTGCTATAATCAATGTATTGGCATCATCTGATATGGTAACATGAATCCTGCTACTACGTTTGTTTAGGGAAGCTGTTCTTGAAAACATTCTAAGGAGTATGATTTCCTACAATAATAGAACTTTAAAGTATCAAAAATCCCCAAATAAAAAAAAGTTATATTTATAACCACTACTACACTAGCATCAGCACACAAGCTACTTCACGCTTTGATCAACAGGTATAATGTACTTTACTCTTATTTCAGTCTGTTCAAATACCATCACACAAGTATAAAACATGCAAATAAACAGCCTCCCACATTAAGATTCCTGCTCCACAATAAATTGCATATAGCTGCTCACAGGTCTTCACAACACGGAGAAGTAGATTACAATAGAATAGCGACTTTAATGTACTTTAATTTACATTAATGTAAATTAAATGTACTTTAATGTACTTCAATTTAATGTACTTTACTGACTTAGGACACATTATTAAAAAACGACATTAGTTACCAAAACTGACAACAACACTTGCAATCTCCCACTGTTCTGGCACAGCATCCTGCATTTCGTGGCTCACTGTCATATGAAAAGTCTGTGTCTTGAAAGCCAAATCTGACAGAAGCAGCACACGCACTACCACCCCTCTGCTACTAACTTTATCGACAGGACCACCACAAGTTCAGGAGATTTCAGTGTCACAGAAACACACAATGTTAGGGATTGGAAGGGACCTCAAAAGATCATCCAGTACAATCCTCCTGACAGAGCAGGATCCCATAGATTCAGTCACATAGGCACAGTCCAGGCAGGTTTTAAATGTCTCCAGAGATGGAGATCCCACAACTCCCCTGGGCAGCTCCTTCCAGTGCTCTGTAACCCTCACCATGAATAAGCTTCCTCTCATATTTACGTGCAATCTCCTCTGTTCCAGCTGACACCCGTTGCCCCTTGTCCTATCATTGGATGGCACTGAGAAGAGCCTGGCTCCTTCCTCCTGACACCAGCCCTTTCCGTATTTATAAACATTA